>VDFB02047230.1:396475294-396939462 GCA_007258455.2 Sequoia sempervirens
TCAGACCCAACCCAAAAGAAAAGGGAAAATAATGCTTATGGTAGGTAGATCTTATCAGAAAATCATAGTTTACGTGGATCACAAAATTTTAGTTAAAGGCGACCGTGTTCGTCGGCGATTTCCTCTTCGCGCAAACCTGAAAGCATCGCTTTTTTGGTAATGGGAGATTTTGACACTCCGTTTACAAATGGTATTCTTTTTATAAATTTGATTCATTATATTATTTATTATAATCTGATTTATTATCACTGGTTTTCAAAGGTGTGACTTTGATAAATTTATTCATAATATTATTATAATCTGATTTTATCACTCATTTTCAAATATATTTTTTCAGTGACCCATGGTGTTGGTGTGACACACCCTCCAATACCACTAGGACGGTGGGAGACTAAACCTCGTGACCTCTTGCTTGCAACAATAGGATGCTTTAGCCAATTGAGCTAGGCCCACCACTCTCAAATATACGACCTTGATCTTTTGATTCTTTATTCATTATTTTGGATTAGATTTGTGAGTGTAGACTTTGATCTAACATTGAACTTTTAAAATCACAATTTCAAATTTACGTCTAATCTTCTTTATTAGGTATTTTTAATTGATATAACACACACATTCATGTTGATTTGTGTTGTATGTTGTATTTAAAAGCATTCATTCATTCACTTTAAGCAATGTGAATAGGACTCTCCTAAGCAGAATAACAACTAACAAGTTTGACACCCCCTCTCCCCCCCTCTGCCCTTAAGTGTAACTTAGATATTAATGTATGGAAATCCCCTCAATAGACTGAAGAACTTAAAGACAACGGAAGAAATTAAAAAACCCAAGATCTGTCATGTCAAAGCCTCACGAGCAACAACGAATAATTCAACAAGCAACTCAAACAAAGATCCAAATATACAGAACATACCAAAAAATTGAACTATTGACTAGGCTTGGTACAATATTTTGGTAAGGGTTTTGCTTGAATGGCTTTGCTACCATGTTATGAATTCCAAGATCATAAATCAAAAATGAAAAAGCTTACATACAATACATGCACACAATAAGCAAAATGAGACTATCAGGGGTTGATTAGAATGCACAACATAACCTTATTTATATAGCAAGTCAAACATAATGACTTACTATTTCTCTAATGATGGAACATTTGTTAATTCACATGGCAAGTGTTCTAGTGAGTGACAAGTGTGCATGCAAGAGGTGTCTCACGAGTGAAGACACATGTCTCAACAACATGAGGTGAGACAAAACTATAAAAATCCCTAAGTAGAGATTTAAGCAATGTGAATAGAACTCCTAGGTAGGTTAACAACTAACTAGTTTGATAAATATTGAAAAGTTTCTGGATTAGATTGTGTCAAAATTTTTTGCATTCAATAATTCATAAAGATAATTTGATAAAGTCACTATTTACACCAATAATTCATTCCAAAAAAAGTTAGAGACTAAACATCATATATTAAGATTGTAATTTAATATCAAATTATTGACAATGATTCTATACCACATGTCAATTTAAGCTCAACTTTTGAATTAATCAAACACAAAATAAACAAGAGATGCATTTGCATTAGGTTTTGCCAATTATGGGGTGTGCTTGGTTGTTTTAAACATTTAGTTAATAAAGCAGCTAGTAATGCGATTATTTGTTGTTGTATAATGTTATTATTATAGTTGATTAATGTTGCAAAAATAAAAAGAATTCAATGATACAAATATATATTATTATAATAACACTCTCTATATATATATTTATATTTTTTCTTATATTTTTGATAATATGATGTTTATTATTTTTTGCCTTATTAAATTATATTATTACATGTATATTGTTTAAAATATCTACCTTAATATTTAATGGATATGGGTAGATTTTACTGAAATATTAATTGTAGATAGGTAAATTTTACTTTGATATTTATTATAGATAGATAAATTTTACTATGATATTTAATACACATTGATAAAATTTTTAATTCTAAATGTTCATTGGTTAGACTATCACTATCAGTTAAAAAAATTGTATGCAATAGATGCATTAGTATTCTACCTTAACAGAACTAATATAACACAAACTCTAAAGAACGTCAATTTAACTTGGAAGTATTTTGTCAATCCTTAATTGTTATGTGTCATTTGAGGGGCCATGACTAATTTGTCGACATTACCTTGTAGAAATTAAAAGAAAATATTTTTTAATTAATTGGGCAATAACAGGTTATTAGGTGCACCTACCTCCATTATCTTTCCACCAACATTGACCAGCATAAACAATAGGACTTGCTGACATCCTCTTACGATCAAGAGAGCTATTTAGCATAAACAATTTTTATTCTCAACGGTGATTTAAATTATAAAACAGGCAACATGAAAAACATGTTTATAGTGGTCAGTTCTATAAGAATTCAACATGGCAGAGGTTAACTAGGTAGATGCAGTGCCTTATAAAAAGCCTATTACAACTATGCTCTTTGTGTGAGGACTTCAGTGTGAAGCAACACCACACAAGAAAAAAATTGAGTCAAATTGAGATGGGAGAAGCTCAAGTAAAGAATGCAGCCTTATTGGCTGTTCTGTGCTTGGCCTCAGCGGCATCATGGAATTACTTGGTAAGAACATCTCAAATTGATCCTGCTCCCATAAGTCTTTTGCCTTCCCCTCCCATGAAAGATGGTATTTATGCTCCCAATGAGAGGCTTGAAAAGGCAGAAAAGATAGGTTTAGGGCTGCTACACGGGCCAGAGGATTTAGCTCTTGACAGAGAAAAGAAGTCCTTTTTCACTGGATGTGAGGATGGGTGGATTAAGCGGGTTTGGTTTGATGAAGGGAGGGTGGAAAATTGGACATTTGTTGGGGGCCGGCCTTTGGGTGTGGCGGTTGGTAAGAATGAGGAGCTCATTGTGTGTGAACTGCGTAAGGTAGGCTACTTATCTTCTACATGTTATTTACTATGTCTTAATGGTAATGTCCTGTAAAAGTTTACCAGTAGTTCAGTGTATTTAAACTGTTTTAGGCACATGTATTCAAATGTTTCATTAGTTAAGAGTGCACCTGTTATCTGTTGTGTTTTAAAAGTAATTTGATGCAGAGCATTATGTTTAAGATGTAGATATCGTGCTTTAAAAGTTAAGTCCTATAAAATGGAGATTGCATGTGTTATATACCTATGCCTTACCATCCTCAGAGGTTTCTTTATGTTTGTGTTTTATCTACCATCTCTTAGAGGCAGTATTTTCATGCTTTTTAAAATTTTGGATTGAAAATTCTGGTTTCCTTGTAAAAATTATATTAGGGCTTACTGAATGTGACAAAGGACAATGTGGAGGTCTTGTGCAACGAGGCTGGCGGATCAAAATTCAAGTATGTGTTATCATATCAATTCCCCTGGTTCTATTTCATCTGTTTTGCTGCTTGAAACAAACAGAATTCAAAGAACAGAACAGTGAACACACACTCGCTCAATGCTTTATTCATTCATAGATTTACATATTTATAGATGCAAAGAACGCAACAATCTTCCTATAAAATTGGTTTACAGTTTGACAGCTAACTTTAGCTGTTTGACAGGAAACTGGGGACTAAACACAGTAAACTGAACTTACAGATAATAAACTGGACACGTCTACATTATGTTATTGACACATGTTTGAATTCTTATTGACACGAACATAATTCAGTTACGAGTTAATCTCTAACAGAAGCACCATTTATTAGTAAACAGACAAGAAAATTTTAATAATGTTAAGTAGAAATTCATGGTTTATTCGCTGTCAAAAGCATACAAAAGTGAAGAAGCAGGCAGAGCCCTTTATTTTTCAAACATACATCTAGCCTCTAGGAAACTCTTTTGTTCAATTCATTTTTGTTTACCTCTTATAGCTGTACATGTTTGTAGTTTGACTGACCCATTACATAGAAGGAGAAGCCAGCTGAAACTCAAGATTGAATTTGTTGAAACAACAGTTCTCAGAGCAAGGAAATCAATGCTCAACGAAAGGAAAAGTACTAGATAAGATGGGCCTAATCTCCAAGGAGGAAAAGGACCATAGTGGCTCAATACTCTTTTTTGGCTTTAATGGCTTAATACATGTCTATAAATTGTGAAACAATATTTTTCTTCTTTGGAAGTTACCCTGCTGAAGCTCTCTTTTCAAACTGAAATACATAAACCATAACTAGATAAATGCTCACGAGTTTATCAGAATTGCTGTTTGGTCAGATTTAAAGTTAAAGCATAAAAGCAGATGCCACTGTTCCATTCGTATAAACATAGAAAGAAGCAAACCAACATTTCAAAACTTCATCCACAATCACCTTCAATTGTAACACCTCCTCAATAGGGTAATACTAATTTCCAAATCTTCAACATAATCGTCATGAGCCCTCATTCAGTCAGGTCAATTATATGTATGTTCACGATAGGTATGCTTATCATGTTGAAAATTTACTATTGATATTTATTTTTTTACAGTGTTCCATGGGGTTTCGGGGACGGAGACGGCGGGACGGCAGGGGAAGCATTCCGAGGATGTGGGAACAGGGGGTGTAAGTTTGGGGGTGACAAGGGGATGGCGGCAGGGGGCGGCAGGGGGCGGCAGGGTGCTGAAATACATATAGTGCTTGAAAAATAGTTATAAAAAGATGTATAAGAATTATACATCTTGGAGACAACTAGGAGTCCCCTAGATGTCTTGAGGGCACCCCAGCGTCCTCGAAGTCCTAGCGGTGTCTTGGAGACAGCGACACTGGTGGTGGGCTGGTGGGGGGATGTCTCCCCCAAGTCCCCAAGTCTCCAAGACGTCCCCATCTAGGAAACACGGGGTTTTTTGGGGTCAACGCTTCCCCGTGGAACACTGATTTTCTATGATTGTATCATCCTTAATAATCTTATATTGAAAAATTAGGTAAATGGTAGGAAGGTGTGAACAAGGTATTGCATAAATAGGATCAGGAGCAGCTAGCCTGAATAAATTCTCAAATGAACCGATTGAATCTTTTTCCAAACTTGTTGACTTACTGTCTCTTAATAGGCTTGTAAAAAGTTATCCTTTTGGGGCTCTTTGTAAGGAATTATTCCCTGTTCAAACTCAAAATCACAGAACATTATGCAGTTGAATGGGGCAGAGTCGCAGTTTAAAAACCAATTTGTATATATACTGGTTGTCACTTAGGATCACTTAATTAGTATTAATCAGTGATTTATATGATATCCAATTAGCTTTGTGTCCAAAGAGGAACAATACCAGTTACTGCTAAGTTGCCCTAATCAAAATCAAATGTGGATTTTTTTGCTTGTGAATATTGTCAAACCACAGTAATACAAGGTTCTCTAAACTATGGCAGTATGACCTAGCCAAATCGTCAAGGATTAAAAATACAGAATACCCAAAATGCTAAGGCCAAAAAATGAAGGTTGTCTGTGGCTGTGCCATGGGCTAGCCAAACTGCCAAAATTCAAATTTCATTCCACACGGCATTCAAAGGAGTTGAACTGATCTCAAAGGAGTTGAACTGATCTCATTGTACTTCAAATTAAAAATCCATATGAAAAAATGAAATTTGTGTATTCACTGATGTGACTTTATAGCCTTTCTCACGTAGAGGTTTAATCTGTCTTCAGTAACATGCTTCTGTTTTGGCTTGGAACCCTCTCTAGAGCAGAGGTTTAATCTGTCTTCAGTAACATGCTTCTGTTTTGGTTTGGAACCCTCTCTTAAGCAGAGGTTTAACCTTTGCTGATCTACATGGATTGGTAAGGTTTCGTTCACTCCCAAGCTTGGTAGTGAGGTGAGCTTACCTGCACAAAATTTGAAATATATATATAACATAAGATAATTGGAAAGAAATCCCCTTGTAGGGTTTTACAAGGGGTTTTCTATGCCAAATTGTCATCTGGCCTGGCTGTGTCTTAAGAAACAACCTTTTCCTCTTATTAACGGGCAATATAAAGTTGTACACTGAAAAATATATGGTATGAATTTTTTTTTTCTGATTCCCTGCACGGTATAGATTTATAAAAAGTTTGAATTTTTCATAATCAAATATGCGACCATTTAAATAGTGACATCTCTTTTTTCCACAGGATGCCTGATGGAGTGGATGTTACAAAAGACGGAGTGATTTACTTCACAGATGCTACCTATAAATACAGCCCTGCAAAATTTGAGTTAGAAATATTTGAATATCGTCCTCATGGAAGGCTGATCAAATTCGATCCCACCACAAAAACTGCAACTGTTCTGCTCAAGGACCTTCACTTCTCCAATGGAGTGGCTCTCTCTGCCCAAGAGGACTTCCTGGTTTTCTGTGAAACTTTTGTTTTCAGGTGTAGGAAATACTGGCTAAAAGGAGAGAAATCAGGGAAAATTGAAACATTCATAGAAAATCTACCTGGAATTCCTGATAATGTTAGAGTGGATGCAGAAGGCACCTTCTGGATTGGTCTTCTTGGGGTAAATATATTTTTGCTATTATCCTTTCTTGATTCTTCTTTTTATAATCCCAGAAGTCTTGCTACAACAAATGGTTGTACACCATAACCTTATATTAGTCTTAGAACATGAACAATATCCCTTGCAAGCTTAGGCCATTATAGAACATAAATTTTCCCTCCTATATCTTCTTGTGTTCAAATCCCTCCGCCTTTCGTACATGTGCATAAGGCTAGACTGCTGAAACAGCACTTACCTTTGGATCAAGGAGAGAGAACAGAGACATCCCTATCAATACTATTTGGACAAGATGAGGATATAGGAACACAAATTTCATTTCCTACCTTCCTGTGGTTGAGCCTTTCTGCCTTCCACCTATGCAGATAAGCTTAACCGTCAAAGACCACTTGACCTTTAGATTGAGAGAGAAGAAGAAATACTTCTCTTATCATCAAATGCACATGAACATGTCCTACAAACTTAGCCCATAAGAGAACATAAACACTACCTCCTATCTCCCTGTTGTTGACAACTTGACACCCTCTTCCTTCCCATCATGCGTATAAAGCTTATCACAGGTGGGTTTAAACTTTAGATCGAGAAAGAAGGATAGCGACTTTCCCTCCCAATTCTATGTACATCAACATGTCCTGCAAGCTTAGGCCATCCCTATCTCCCAATGGTCAACCCACATAGCCTTCCCCTCACACGTAAAATGCTTAACCACCAAAATAGCACTGGAACTCTAGATCAAGGGAGAAGGAGAGATTTCGTCTGGTAACACCATACACAACATATCCAAGTAGCTAAGGCTATAGAGATGCACGTAAATGGTTTCTCCCATCATCTGGTTGCAGAGCCTTCCTGCCTTCCCTTCATGTGCATCACTGCATAATGCTCGACTATCAATAGAGCGTTTGACCTTTAGATAGAGGGAGGTGACAAATTTCCCATGATCATGCACTCGTAAAGGCTAAATGTTTTTGACTTGGAGCTATGAACAGGTGAGGTCAGAAAAGAGACCTCATCTCCAATAAACACTCAACAATTGAATTTTGATGACAAGAACAACACCACAACTTAACCATCACATTATGCCACTATTGACAAGATCATGCACTCTTATTACTTTATATTTTGAAATCCAATTGTTTATCTCTTACCAGTGCCCAATGCAGTTTTTTTCTTTTCTGCAGAGACGAACCTTGCTATGGGATCTGACTGTCAAATATCCAGCATTGAGGCATATTTTGGTGAGGATGTGGAGTACCATAAACCCATATGTGTTGTTTAAGAAAGGGGCCATTCTGAACTTGAATGAGAATGGAGAACCCATTGCTTTCTTTGATTCTAAAAGGCCACTTATTACCGGTGGAGTAAGGTTGGGCAACTATCTGTATTTTGGCGGCATTCTTGAGCATTCCATTAATCGTCTTGAACTCCCTTAATTTTTCCTCATTGCTTGATATGAATATTGTCAACAAAGAGAAGTTTTCCTTGCATGGTATTGTTATCATTTCAATGGCAAGCATCATTCTCATTGACCTTAAATTGATCGGTTTCAGTACATCTACAATGGTTGAAGACTGCCGCTTGAATGCTTACAGAATACAAAATTTACTTATAATGTCCATAACAACGTTGCAATGCATCATTCATTTTTGTCTACGCATGTTCGTATTTGAGTCTTCTTTACCGATCAATAATTCCATTTTTAAAGTTAAAAGGTTAGATGTGAGGAAAAATTCAAACAATTGAAAAAGAACCAAAAGAAAAACGAATAGGGAGAGGACCTAGTAGTTGTTTATATAATGTCCAATAGTTATGACTTGACTACCCATAATTAAACAGAATGTAATCCTTTGATCTTAAAAGCAATCAATCATGTGATGCCACATCAACGCTCAACTATCCATGATGTGAATGCACAAGTATTGGTAGCACTTTTTTGGGCCTTTTTGGACACCTTGACAAAAAGCATGCTGATGTGGCATTGAAACAAAAGTTATAAGCAAGGGACTTGTTAAGTAAGTTGCACAATTGTTAGGGTGTTGTTATTGAGAAAGTTGTTCCGTCTCTTAACAGATTGAAGTTTAAAATGAAATACCTGTAATGTTAATCTAGGCTAACCAAATGCAATGTGTACTTATAAGTATAAATAAATCGAAATTAATTAAGTAGATAGTGTATTTAGTTAAAGTTATAGACATAGCAAGTGTTATGTGATAGTGAGTTTTTGTTTTGTTATTAATTGTGAAGAAGAAGACAATTTTTTAGGGTGGGGTTATATGAGGGGGCTTTATGAACAGGAGTTCTATGAGACAAAAAAATGTTATAGGATTAATTGGAAACTTTATATGATAAATGAGAGTCCTTACTTTTTAATTTTGAATAGGTGCTTTAAGGGTGGGGCTAGAAATTCTCCCCCACTAGCTGAGAAAATTATTTTAGTACTTGTCAATTATTGAAAATTTTAGATTCTTCACAATTAACCTAAGTTTTTTTTTGGAAAGAAAATATCTATCTTTATATTTTTGAATCTCTTTGTTTGCAAATCAATGAGAGTAGTGCATAAATCAAAGAATAGCAATAACAATACAAATACTTTAAACTATCATTTGTATATTTCAATAATAATTTTTATTTTAATTTATATTTTTGTCACGACTATTTCATAGAGCTTACTAAATATAGGTTTGTTTTGGAGGTTTTTCTTGTGTATTTTGAAGGTTTGAACCCAAGAAAACTTGGGCTTTGAATAATGGGTATCTAGACAATGAATTGAATTCTTGTACAAAACATTTTTACATACTATATATCAAATTTTTTTTTATCGTTTTATATTTAGATACTTTGTTGAATTGAATATGTAAAATAATAAAATTCATGAGACCACTAGCTTCCATAAATTTGGATAAAATACTCCTAAAAAATCATAGCAACACTCATTGAATTTTTTTAAGAATCTCACCTTTATTTAATTGATCCTTTTGATTATTTGGTATTATAATTGAATATTCTAAAAAAAAGTGAATTATTAGATAATAAGAAAATAAGAAGATTTTATAAATAAATTGAATTGAAATATTATTAATATATTGTTTAGATTTTATTTTAAAAAAAAGTGTTATTAGATTTTAGTAATTAAAAATTGCTTCAACAAATATACACAATTTATATTATTAAAATATTAATTAAAATTTTCAACAAAGATGTAATATTCTCACATAATAGAAAGAAAATTAATATTGTTAGTTTTATAATATATGAAAATATTATAAATTAAAAAAAAAAATCAATTAATAATTTTTTTTCATAATTTTAAAAAAATTAGTAAATATCTATATCTTTTAATTTTGTAAATTATATGAATTTAATGTTTATACCATCCATTTCTTAATAAAAATTACTTTGTTGAATATATTTTAAATATTAGAAAACAAATTGACAAATAATAAATTATATATTAGAAACAACAATTTATATTAAAATTAAAAATAAATGAATGAAAATTTGTAGCTATAAGAAAATAATTATAGAGGGGAGATTTTGGACTTGAGAGCAGCAACTATAAAGGAAAAAAATCATTATCATTAATGCAATGTCTGAAAAGTTGGAAAAGTCTTAACAGGGCTCATTGGTTGTTGACCTGGAAGAGGACAAGGATAAAAGAAAGAATGAGGACCAAGGAATATCGAAAAGGACCCGTGCCAACCTTAAGAGGAAAGTGCCTCCAACTTCCTAGATGGTCCAAATCTTAAAGAAGGGGGTTCAGGAGATGAACAACATGGAAGCTGAGACAGCGAAAATTTTAGAAATCCCAAGCTTAGTTCCTGCTGGTGTTTTTATTGGTTTTTTTGGGGTCTTTTTTGTGGCCTTTACTGGCCTTTTTTTGGTGGCTGTTGCTTTGTAATTTTAATGTCCTTTCTACAGCCTCTCTGTTTCTGAGATCTTTGACGTTTTATCTCTTTTATTTGTAAACTTCATGGTTTCGGGTCCTTGTAAAACCCATTTTTTCCTCTTTCAAAAACTATAAAGGAAAAAATAGCAACAACATGCCCTAACCTTAGTATTTCTATATATCCACGAGTTGCCTTGAATTCTTCTTTAGAAAATGACAACGATTAGCCTGTGAATACTAGAGCGCACCTGTTAAAATTTAAGCCTCGAAGTATGAAGAAAAAAGCATAGGAAAAAGTTAGTTTGAACCACCAAAAATAAAAGATAGTAACATGGTGATCTCCACCCTCATTTCTTCGCCTAGTGTGGACAATGTGTCTGCCATGAATGTAGACATGACTCTTGGAGGTTCCCAACCACTATTACAACTAGTGAATAAAGATAAGATAGCTTATGATGCCTCCACATCAACTACTAGAACGAACAATATGTCTGCTGTTGATTCTCAAGAAGGTAAAGTGATCTTATTTACCCTCCTAGATGATATAATTGATGTAATCTTTGAATGCAAAGCAAAAAATATCATTTTACTTTTCCTCAAGGGTATCCCATTAGAACAATATTTTTTAAATGGGCCTAAAACAACTGGGAGGTCAAAGGTTAGACGATTGAATCCTTTAGGGGTTTAGGCAAAGGTTATGTTGCTTGCACCTTCTCTAAACCTAAACATTCCTTTGTTTCACTTTAATACAACTCCTAGATTATATGTGGAAAAACTTGCTATATACAAGCCTAGGATCTTGGTTTCCATTCTGAAGGGATTACCAGGTCCAAATACCACATGTGGGTAGAATTTTCTTTCCTTAACCTCGCTTTTTTTCCTTTCCTTCAAGACATCACTGCACAACTTGGCAAAGTTCCGTGGTGTAAACAACATTTCGATAAATGGGCCAACTTGCATTCACACCCCAGGGCCTATTTTGAAATGGGCTTAACTCGTCCTTTATCCAGTACTATTAAACTAGTTCGACCTAGTTTTGAATTTGACGAAGACATCACTTATCTTAATAAACTAAATGCCTATTTTATTATTGCAAGGAAGGCCATTTGATTCATGACTGCCCTTTCCATAAGTCCAAATCATCCAAGCTTGCTATAGACAACCTCCATCTAGATGATCTCCCAACTATTGATAATCTTCAACCATCTTCGTTACCCTTCACCCATTACACCCCTCTTCACCAACCCAACATAATACCCATCTTGCTCCCAACCTCCCTCCTTCAGCCCCCTCGCCCACCTCTCCTATTCACTCATCATCTGCCTCAAAAAAATTATTTTACAAAGATATTGTTGTGGTATCCCAAGTTAGAGCCTCTAAGAGGATGAAGGAAACTCCCCCTTCGAAACATGTTTCTCCAGTAAATTGCAATCTCTTTCCTCGAACAAGCAATCCTATAAGAAATCTAAGCCATAATGAATAATTTCCTATGAGTCATGATCACATGGCTAAGCCCCTTGGACAAGATCTTATGATGGAAACTCAAAATAGATCACTAGGGAATCAATTTAATGTGTTATAGTTAGATGAGGAAACCCTTCTTGACTCCTCCAATGAAGTGAAAAGTTCAATCTTTGAATATGTGTGGATTGACCCTCCCCACATGCAAATATCATGTCAAAAAAATTGTCCAAAGTAGGGTGCTGGCAAGAAGTTGAGTTCACTTTTTGGCCAAAAAGTGGAAGTGTTTTCCTTGATTTTCAGAATTTGACACATTTGACCTTAAAATTTGAAGCACTTAGAGATGAAATCTTCAAAAAAGTCACTACTCATAAAATGTAGTACTCGAAATCTAGTTTCCAAATATGTAATTTATGTCAATACCTAGATGGTACAAATAGAATTTCAATAGGCATTTCTAAAAACCATTGTTTAAAAGTCACATTTTTTTACCATACCATGCACATGTACGACATCCATATTTTGACATAAATTATCGTATTTTTCTAAATCCTTTTGGGAAAAGATTTGTGATTCAATGAAGCACGTTTTCGATATTTTGTAATTTTTAATTGAATATTTTTTTGTTAAATTTTTACTATGCATATTTTTCGTTTTGAAAAATCGTCGTGTATGACACACATAAGATGACCTAAACTTATCATTTTTAAAATTGAAAAGAATTGTCTGAAGTATGTTCTTGTGCAATCCGTTCGTCAAAATGTATGTTGGTCAAAAGTTATTAAAATAGTAAAAACCCCTGATATTTAAAGTTTATGGACCAATTTCATCAAAAATTAATTGAAAAATAGAAAAAATAATCCAATTGTAAAAAAAATTACATATTTGGAATCTTAATTGTCTCATCTAAAATGGGTTTTAATTTCGCCAAAAGATTCTGCAAAAAAAGTCATCAGCCATATGTCCAAACTCGGTATTTTTCTCTGACATTATTAGGACCTTCAACTTGTAGGTCAAACCAGGCTGAAGGCCTAGGTTCAGATTCCCAATGCTTTTCCCGAACCAAAATACAAGGCAAAAACCTAACCAAAAAACAAATCCAATTTCAATTTTTTAGAAACAGGATCTTGTTTACAAAACATTTCCTAATATTAAATGTCATGACCGTTGATAGGGAAACAAGATCCTGCTTTATAAACGGGATCTTGTTCCTTTATCAATGGTCCCCACATTTAATATTGGGAACAAGATTTCAATTATAAAACGAGATCTAGTTTGTTTTTAACCCTATTTTTTAAAATTTACTAGCAAAATTTACTGTGAAGTCTGTAACTTCACATGTATGGCTGAGTATGACATATTGGGCAATTTTTCATGAACTATTGTCTTTGCAGGTGGTGAACTTGCATTTTTGATTGATTATTTTGAAGGAGGCATCATGTAAACCATTTTTGAAGTGGAATTGTGTTAGTTTTGTACTCGTTTGGGGGAACAAAAGGTCTTCAAATTGCAACATGGATTGAATTTTTCAAAGGAGGCATGAAGAAAATAGTTTTTAAAGTGGAATTGTGCTAGTTTTCTACTTTTTTTGAGGAAAACAGGAGGAATAATTTTGTCCTTATAGGCCTTCAACTTCCAATTTGGATTGAATTTTTTGAAGAATTTCACTATTGACATTCATTTGTGTTTGAGAATTATTGACATTCATTTGTGCTTGAGAATTTTATAATCATGGGTTCAAAGTTCGTAATAAGAGGAGGAAGACATTGACTCCTAAAGAAATTGAAGCAAATAAAGAGAAGAAAAAACAAAGACAAAGAGAAAGAATAATGAGAATTAAATCAATGAATGATGGTGGAACATCCAATTCCACAACTATTGAAGATGAAAACATTAAGGAGACCATGGTTGTCGACGAAGCTAATTTGCAAGAAGTCAACTTGGAGAAGAATATGATTATACAAGCAAGTCCTACTATGTCTTCAAATCCCTCTTTAAATGCTATGGAGAATGTTTCAATATGCAAAAATCTAGGTACATCTTCAAATCCACATGTTAGTGAAATGGTAAATTCGTATGTAGAAGTTTTACAAGATGTTGAACTTAATGATGTTGACATTGATAATGTTCAGAGAGATAAAACTTTTATAGAATTTGTTGAAAATGAAAAAAAAAAATATTTTGTTGAAAATGAAAATGAGAACGATCCTTCTGTTGAAAATACGAAAAACCGTTTTGTTGATGAAAATGAAAATGAAAATTGTTTTGTTGATGAAAATGAAGACAGAAATGTAAATCATTTTGAAGTTGAAAATGAAAATGAAAATGAAGATGAAGATGAAAATCTAGAATGTGATGTTGAATTTAATGAAAATACTTTTTTAAAATTTGAAAGTGGTTTTTTCGATAATCTTCCTGGTCAAATTTCTTGGAGGGAAATAATAACACATGCGAATAGAATATACAAAAAATTATTTTATTGTAAAAAAATTGCATTTTAATGTCAACTAATGATGCAATTGATGAGAATGCAAAAAATGAGGAAAATAATGAAAAATGTTAGGCTTTTTTGTTAAACCAAAAAGAAAAGATCAATCATTAAAACATGTTATGTCTATTGTTGCTAGTTCCATTCAATCTATTGGGAAAAATAGTTGATCTAAAGATAAAAATTAAGCAAGAAGAGCCATACCAACTGCTATAGTTAATAAAGAAACTTTGAATAAAAGAATGGTAAGAAATATTAGTGAAGTTTCAAAAATACATCCTAAAACATTGCTAAGTGTTGCAAAAAGAAGAGAAAGTATAGAAAATGATCCTATCAACCAATGTTGGAGTTTCAGTGGTCAACTCCCGAGGTCTGATATGAAATTGAATGTTGAAATTAAATCTTTGATCAAAAAATATTGGCATGATAATACTAGGGTTTCATCTAATGCTAGAGATGTTTTAAAATTAAGGGTGGGTTCCAAAGTTCACAATCCTCACCCAAAACACACTAGGGTTTCATCTAATGCTAGAGATGTTTTAAAATTAAGGGTGGGTTCCAAAGTTCACGATCCTCACCCAAAACACCTATTAGATACAACACAAACTGAATTTATAGAAAATTTTATGGTGATTTAGTTTTACCTGGTAGTATTAAAATAAGTCAAAGGTCTTTTGAAAAATGTAAACCTTGGTATGTAAAAATTAATAAGCAACGAATATCTTGTTATTGTAAAATGCATGTTCAATTTCATTATTTTTATGATGCTTTTCGATATATACATTGTACCTTGTATACTAACATGATTATACAAGAATGTGGTATTAATATGCCACTTGAAGCAATACGGGAGTTTATTTCAAGTTTGTTTTGTGAAAGATCTAATGGTAAATTGTTTTATTTAAGTTCTTGTATTTTTGGACAATGCATTAATTGTGGAAATCTTTCATTCTTAAGAATTTGTATGCATGAAAGTGTTGATAATGATTTTGGTCAACAATTATTAGATGTTAAAATATTTAAGAATGTTAACTATTCTTTAAAAGATGGAAAAATAGGAAAGCGTTGTGATTTAGTTACATAAAAAGTTAGTGTGCATGCATTCATGAGTGAATTTAAGAATAAGATTGTACCAAAATATGTCATGCACTCTCAACATGTTTGATGGATTGATGGCCAATTTTGTGCATGTAGAAACACATTTCCAATTGGTACTATACTTTCAGTGGTTGTTTTTGGGAAAATTATACTCTAGCTCCGCAAGAGGAAATTCAATCACAATATTATAATTCAATGCAAGTAGCTATGTTTGTCCATATTGTTTATAGACATGCAAATGATAGCACTGAGGATGATAGAAAAGTTTTGAGGGAGTATCATTTTTATTTGAGTGACAACTGGTTACACTAGTCAGAGTTTGTTCAATATTGTTTCAATATATTTTATAGAAATTTAAGAAAAAGAGGAATCCAGATGAAAGAACACGTCTTATGGTCAGATAATTGTATGGGGCAGTTCAAGAATGCTCGAATGTTCTATTGGTTAAGTAGGGTTCACAAGGAGCTTAATGTCCAGTATGTATGTATTTTATTTTAAGTTGGGCATGGTAAAGGAGAACATGATGGAGCCAGTGCGTGTGTCAAAAGCAGTCTTGCTAGAGAACAATTAAAATTTGAGGATGTAGTAAAATTTAAAGATGCATGTGGGATTGTGTATTGGTTTAATACAATATTATATGCACCAAGTTCGAGTGAGTACTCTACAATTCATCAATTCTTTTGGTTGGTTGAAGAAGAGAACATTGTAGCTAGAGTTGACTATGAGACAATTAGTGGATCTATTAAATGGCATTCATTTAGGAGTTCAACAACAAGCACATATTTGGAAAAGGGATCTCACATGTTTTTGTTAGTTTTGTATCTCAAGAGATTGGGAAGCATGTGAAAATATAGAATGGATTGAACATTGGGAGAAAAGATCATTGACACCTGCGCACACACATGATCAATATGAAAGAACTATTGAAGAAAATGATCAAGTGTTTGCATCTAAAGACTATTACCGTGTTTCAGACCTTGTACAAGAAGGTAATTTAATTCAATTTATTTCATTTTATTTCACTTCATTAAGTTATTTTGTAATACTAATTTATTTATATGGATATGTGCAAGTTATTAAATCAAATTTTGTTTGTAGGACATGTGTATGTTGTTGTTGCACCTAAGGGGAATGAAGAGAAAATAGAATATTAGTTGGCTTGTTGTGTGGAGACTAAACGTAAGTTAATAGCACCTCGAGAAGATGATGATGGCTATCATTATCCAACAAGTATGGTGATCCCCTTAAGCAAATTTTGATAGCAAGTTTTTGATCCCCTTAAGAAATTTTTTAGAACAAGTCTTTGATCCCCTTAAGCAAATTTTGAGAACTTATTTGATGATGATTTTGATGTTTTCGAATAGGATCGGTGGTGGCTTTTGGCACTTGGTTACGAAAATACCTGACATTGACGAATGGTCTACCTGCATTCAAAGATTATGAAACACATAAAAGGATTATACACTATTCACATTCGGTGGTGGCAACAAATATAAAACTAGATCAGTATTGCGGAAGACTTGCAAATAAAGTGCTATGGAAAATTTCTATGGAAGAGCATGAGACAATCATAGATGCATTGCAAAAAAGAGAGGATGCAGATGGTACAATGGAATAAGTAAATATAGGTAAATATAGTTTTAGTTTTATATTCTCCTTTTAAATAGATTAAATACATGTTTTGATATTGGTCAAGTGTGTTATTAGTTGAAATTGATTTAAATTGTCCTTTTATAGATCCTTAAGCCATAATCACAAAAAAGGATCTAGTCCATGTAGATTCAACCTAGACAACATGGAATACTTGGTAAAAATAGGTAATTATTAGTTAAATTATATTCAAATACATGTTTTGATTATATATTGATATTACTTGTACATTAATAGTTAAAATTGATTTATTATCCTTTTTTGCATCCTTAAACTATCATTGCATTGATAGATCATACTTTGAAACACAAAGGAGAGGGTGCTTGGATTCAACCTACACACATGTGTGGAATACTTTTAAATGCAGGTGCTTGGGTTGTGTACATATAGATAGTTGTATATAAATTAAAATATGTATGTTTTGATGATTTCATTGATATTGCTTGTACCTTTTTGATATTAGGTGGCGTGAAGACCTACTACATTTCAAGCATGAGTTTGAGATGTTCTTTAGATGGCATATCCAAAATTTGTAAACATTGTTTTGAGATGACATATATGTACATACATACACAATTAAAAATTTTGTATAAATTATAAATACATGTACATACACAATTATGT
The DNA here is from genome assembly GCA_007258455.2 of Sequoia sempervirens. Classification (NCBI taxonomy): domain Eukaryota; kingdom Viridiplantae; phylum Streptophyta; class Pinopsida; order Cupressales; family Cupressaceae; genus Sequoia; species Sequoia sempervirens. The sequence goes on from VDFB02047230.1 coordinate 396,492,954, forward strand.
ACTCTATGTACTTTTATGTATCTAAATCAATATTCTATATATTTTGTTTGTTAAATGTGCATGTTTTCCTACTTTGAAAATTTATATTTGATTGTATAATCACTAAATATCATGCATAAATTATTGTTAAATCAATTATATCCTTAAGATGTATTATGACCCCTTAAGACATCCCCTTAAGATGTTTCTTATTAAGACGCCATATTAGGACCCCTTAAGACAACCAATAAATTAGTGTTGGATGCTATTATTTGTTTTGACAGCTTATAAATTAGTATTGGATACTATTATTTGTTTTGAAAACTTATAAATTAATATTGGATGCTATTATTTGTTTTGATAGCTTATAAATTAGTGTTGGATGCTATTATTTGTTTTGACAGCTTATAAATTAGTATTGGATGCTATTATTTGTTTCGTTAGCTTATAAATTAGTATTGGATGTTATTATTTGTAAATTATGATTTATTCACTAATTATTGATTGACGTGAATTGAATAAGTTCATTGACTAATTATCGCTAATTATTGAATGTACATATCATGTATGAGATCACTAAATTTGTAAAGTGCAAATATTAAAATGTCCTATTAATTTCAACTTTAATTTCACATTAATGTCCTATATTAATGTCTTGATTATGAACATAAAATGCATAAATGTACATGTGTAAATTAAAAATTTAGACAATAATAAAGTCCATAATTTACAACATATTAAGTGCATGAAACCAATATATTAAGCGCATGAAATTAAGTCCACTAGAGTACAACCCATGAACTAAAGTCCAACAAAGTACTTGACCCATGAAATATAAAGTCCTACAGAGTACATGAGAAACCAAATATGTCTAGTCCATGAAATAATCAAATATAACCCATAAAATGATGTTTAGGTCATGCATTGTCTCTATAATCAAGAGACCTCTTCACACCATGCGGACTATGCAGATGACCTGAAACACTCTATACAAGAGAAAGATGAAATCATATCTAAGATGAAAAATGATTTAATGACAATTTAATTTATAATTCATCATAAACTTAAATTACCATCATATCTGGGTCTGGATGCTCTGGTGCACCTGAACTAGCCTCTAAATTATCTGAATTAATCTACATAAACAAGACAAAGAAAGTTGAAATTAGATGTAAGTCTACAATTAAAACTGATTTAATTCAATTTAATTTATAATTTATCATTATTTTAATTGTACCGTATTTTGAGGTTGTGCACCCTCTTCTCCAGGACTTGTTTGTACATGCTCAACTACAATATGCTGTAAAAGAAAAAAAATTTAAAACATGTATTAGCTCATATTATATATATATATATATATTCAATTTTAAATTTTAAATTAAAGTTATTCAAAATATATAATTTGTAATTGACTTTAAATATAATAAAAGAATTAAATTACCATGATATCTGGAGCCTGCTCTACATGTCCTCCTGTAGGTGTAGGTATGACTGGGTCAGGGTAGAAAGTCATACTAACATAGTCCTACAAGATCAAATTTAAAGCATGCATACTTGAATTAGGTTAAAATATATATATTCAAGTTTGCACATTTTGTGTAGAATTTTTTTTAAACAACCTAAAAAATCAGAGGCCTCATGAGTAGCCACAACATCTAGGGTTTTCCCAAAGCCCATTCTCATTGTCGTATCAACCTACACATACATGCAGACATTTTTAACACTTATAATATTTACAAGTGTGCATGCACATTTGATATATAGTGAATTCAAAATTCATAATTGTAACTATACTAATGTAAGTTAAACAATTTACAATATAAATGTACCTACTCCTAATCTATGACACCCAAAAGTGGAGGAGTGCTTGACAACCCCTCAGGTGGAATCGACGTGGAAGCCGATTGACTCCCCTAAACCAACATATAAATATTTTAAATATGTTCGTGATTCAATTATAAATTTAAAACTCAAGTTAAAAATCATTTCATAAATAATTTAGAAAATTGAAGTGAAAATACCCCAAAAGGGTTGCTGACAAGGATTGGTGTCGATGTATGTACTCACAGAGCAAATGATTGGCACATCGTTAGTGTCATCTATACATCAAATAGTTTGTTAAAATGTATTGTAAACTTTTCTTTGATATATACATTCAATAAAATTATTATAAAATCAACATTTAGATGCATATTTATACCTTTGTCGTAGTACCCTCAGGGTGATGGTCTAATGTAACAAATTCTACAAATGAACTGAGGTGACTAGATGAACCACCAGAGTCTCGACATCCACCCAGACTAGGTGTGGCCTGATTGGGTCCATAGCATAACTGGTGGAAACCAGTACATACATGTGGGGCCCTTGACACTCCTGGAGTGGTACTCAGACCAACTCCATAATACACTCTGCCATCATTGTCATCTCTATGCTCCCTTCTCGATATCATAGAAGCATGTTGATCAAGGTCTCCAGCAAGTGTACTAAGGGATCCTAATGTGGAGACCACCGCAAGTTGATGCATAGGTGCAGGAATGGGAGGACCAAGAGCAACAAGGGGTTGTGCATGCATGGGGCATTGGGGATCAACCCTTTCCCCTAACCTCTATTGTGGCATGTCGCCACCAACACCCTGAAATGATTTAAAATCAAATAATTGGGCTTTTGCCCCATAACAAACTCTACATATAGTTTCCTCAAAAAATACAATGGGACCTCCCAATTAGCATGTGGTGGACTATCAAAAACTATATACCATCTATTCCAAAACTGTGCACTCATCTGGGGATGCACACACCACCTCATGGATATTCTAGATTTATTGGCGGGAATGGGCTGTCAAGTGATAGGGTCAAGAAAGTATGGGGCTAGGTGGAGTTTTGTTATCTTAAGGTCTAAAATTTGTCTATATGAGAGACCATCTACATAAAATTGTCTCATCCTCTCTCTCTCATCAATGCTTATCAAGATTAGAATCAATAGTCCTGATGGCATCCACAACGTTTTGCATTAAACGTCTAATGTAAAGAGGAATCAATGCTTGACTGTACATAGCATTGATTTGATTATGAATGGATGCAACCTGATCATTTATACGTTCTCATAAGAGAACCTCATCAGATGCAACAGGTGCTAGAGGTGGAGGGGGAGGTGGAGGGGAAGGGGGAGGTGGAGGTGGCTGAGGTGCTAGATTGAGGATGTCATCGATGTTAAATTGATCCATGATGTCAAATATAAGTGCATCTGCATTAAACTATACAAAATTAATATACAAACTTACAAAATTAAATTTGTTTAAATAGGATGTGCACATTGTACATATACATACACATACATATACATTTATTGAACTTGGGCATGTGCATACAAAATTTAAAATTTAACATGCACATACATTTAAAATAAAAAATATGATGCATAATTTGCATGCATACATCATTCAACTAAACTATGTACATACATACAAATTTCAAAATTTAAGATCTAGAACTATGCAATTTTAATACATGTACATACTAAAAAATAAACTTGAAACAGTCACAAAAAGCTCATTTTATGTCTAACGCACACACACACACACACACACATATATAATACATTTTTCCAACAGGAGAAATCATGATCTAGTAGATAGTCATAAAATATATAATATTATAAATTCATCATTATAAGTTCATAAATTCCACCAAGTTCATAAATTCATGTCACTAAAAATATCCATCTGGAACCAAAATCATAAATTCACGTCACTAAAAATATCCATCCAACCAAATTTATAAATTCATCACACAAAATATCCATTGAACCAAATTCATAAATTCATAACTATATGATCATTGTCTTAATTTAGAAACTATTGCATGACTCTCTACTGCATCTCTTCATTTCTTTGTGTTTTCCTTTTCAGAATCAGAAGTTCTCCTCTCCTCTAGCCATTTTCGATGGTCATCTAAGATCCCATCCATAGCCCTAAAAAAATCAACAATGGTTTGCATCCTAGATGCAAACATCCTCACATGTGGTGCAACACATTCTTCATTTTGAATAATGTTGATTTCATCTTGGATGGTTCTAACATTGGCATTGATTCATGCTTGCAAACAAGCACCATCAATTTCAGGTGGTGGAGGTGGGGGTTTATGAGGTGGAGTGGGTGGAGGTGGAGGTGAAGGTGGTGGAGATGGATGGCGTGGAGGTGGATTGTGAATATTATTGAATCGATCCATGTGATCTCTATGATATGAGTGAACCTGCATTAGATTTGTAATTTCAAAATGTAAGATACATGTTTAGGAAATACCCTTAAACCATTCAATATAAATGGCCTAATTGAATACAAATGATAAAATATGTAATCCTCATTTATGTCTAAGGCATGTTACTTGAATGAAAAAGCAATTAACTATTAATATAGGACAATTTATGAATGCTATAGGGTTTATGGTTTAGAGTTTAGGATTTAGGTTTTAGGGTAATAGGATGGCTTAAGGGGATCTATGTAGTAAGCTCCTAGTACAAAATGACATGGCTTTTAAGTGAATAAAATTTGGTGAAGATGCCCATGGCAACCAAATTACATTAAGGTTTGAGGAAAATTCACCAAATTTTATTCACTTGAGCCATGCCATTTTGTCCTAGGAACTTAATAGACATAGATCCGCTTAAGCCATCCTATTGAACCCTAAACCATAAATTTATCAACCTAGATCATGAAATATCATTCATATTATAATCTTGCATGATCTTATATTGTTAAATTTGGTTGCCTTGGGCAACTTCACCAAATTTTGAGAACTTATTTCATCCCCTTAAGAAATGTCATATTAGGACACCTTAAGACATCCTAAAATATGGCTTAAGAGGATCTATGTAGTAAGGTCCAAGTACATAATGACACGGCTTAAGTGAATAAAATTTGGTGAAGATGCCTAAGGAAACCAAATTTCATTAAGGTCCTAGGAAACTTCACCAAATTTTATTCACTTGAGTCATGTTAGTTTGTCCTAGGACCTTACTAGACATAGATCCCCTTAAGCCATCCTATCACCCTAAACCATAAATTAATTAACCTAGATCATGATTTATCTCATTCATATTATAATCTTGCATGATCTTATTATTGTTAAATTTGGTTTCCTTGGGAAACTTCACCAAATTTTGAGAACTTATTTGATCCTCTTAAGAAATGTCATAGTAGGACCCCTTAAGACATCCATTTACAGTTTAGGGTGATAGGATGGCTTAAGGGGATCTATGTCTAGTGAGGTCCTAGGATAAAATGGCATGGCTCAAGTGAATAAAATTTGGTGAAGTTGCCCAAGGCAACCAAATTTCATTAAGATCCTAAGAAAAAATAAGGGCTTTAGGGTTTAGAGTTTAGAGTTTAGAGTTTAGGGTTTAGGGTAATAGGATAGCTTAAGGGGATCTATGTAGTAAGGTCCTACAACAAAATTATATGGCTTAAGGGAATAAAATTTTGTGGAGTTGACTAAGGAAACAAAATTTCATTTTAAGGTCCTATGAAAATGTGAATGCTTTAATGTTTAGGGTTTAGGGAACTTAGGGTGAAGTTTTGGTGTCCCTTGGAATATAATGGATTTGCAAGTTAGTGAAGAACATTTTCTTGTTGATTAATTGATTGAGATAGCTCTTGTTTCAAATGACCAACCTAGATCATAAAATCTCATTCATATTATAATCTTGCATGATCTTATTATTGTTAAATTTGGTTGCCTTGGGCCACTTCACCAAAATTTGAGAACTTCTTTGATCCCCTTAAGAAATGTCATATTATGATCCAGGTGGATCCAAAATACCTAAAAATTTCATAGTCTCATAATTCATCCAAACCAACATCATCACATAGATCTCACTGACATGGTCCTGACACAACTTGCACGGGCTCAAAAGGAGTCCGTATGCAAATGTTATGTGCAGTCAAAGGTCGGTCAAACAGGTAAATCAGGGGGTCAAAAAGGGCAAAAAATTGGTCAACTCCAAATTTGGCAAAAATGGTGTCAAGTCAAAGAGCTTGTCGTGCTGATTCTGGAACTATATTCGGTTTCGAAAATGGAGCTGGTATGTGAAAGTTACAGCTGGTCAAAGGTTGGTCAAAAGTTTGACTCTAGTTGACTTTGATGACATCAGAATGGTGACATGGCAGGTGGTGACATGGCAGGAGTAGTGATTTGGCATAAATATGGATTAAACCATAATTATTGAAGGAAAATAGGAAAAATTATATGGTTTAAAAATTAAAAGATTTTTATGATTTAAAGGAGGATTTGGTGGGATTTTATCCCTTAAAATCCTCTTGCCTTGCCCATAAAACAAGGAGAGAAAAAAAACATCCCGTAGACTCATATTTCAACAAACGCCTTTAAGCCCAAATTATAATATTTTAAGGGGCTTAAATAAGAATTTAAATAATTCATAAAGATTATTAAAAGAATAAATCCTGAAAGGATTAAAGGCTTAAATTATAAGCCATTCATTTAAAAGGGATTTTATTATTTGTAAGTCCAAAATTATAATGACCCATAGTTAAAGGGGTTCATTTTTTAATTGCATGGCATAGAATTATAAAAGCCAAAGGGGGATTTATTTTTGAAAGATTAATTTGTTATACTAAGGGGATTATGTTGATTTTATTGTAAAAAAAAGGGATATGGGTATATTTGCAAAATAATATGGTTTTAGCCCATATTAGCAAATAAAATTGTATAAAAGGGGGGTGACTTTGTACTTGGAGCTAGAATTTTCTTGAAGAGAAATTATTGGAGCAAGTCTACTTGGAGAAATAATTCCAGTGTGAGAATTTTGGAGGAGAAAAATTACAAGATGTTATTATACACCAAAAATTGTAAAGTGAGAGAGATTGTGAGGAATTTGATGCAGGTTTTTGAAGCTTGGAAATTGTAACAAGGCAATATAATTTCTTGGAAAAATTAATAAAGCGGTCCCAACATTGAGAAGCAGACCCAGAGACGTAGTCCTCATTGGATGAACTCCGTTATCAACCTGCATGTGATCCTTCTGTCTCCTATCTTATTATTCTCCTCTCTTCTGTCTAATTTTCTCTCTAGTTTAAATTCCGTATTTGAATTTCTAATTACTTATTTTAGTAATTAGTTAATTTAATTAACTAGTGTAAAAGTGTACCTCCTTTTTAATTTCAACAGTTAGACAACATAGTCACACAATTCTGTCTGGATTGGGAAAGTTTTGTAATTAGGAGTTAAGTGCAATAATTTGTAACTTTCTAATTATATATCATATTAGGACCCCTTAAGACATTAATTTACGATTTAGGGTGATAGGATGGCTTAAGGGATCTATGTCTAGTGAGGTCCTAGGACAAAATGACATGGCTCAAGTGAATAAAATTTGGTGATGTTGCCCAAGACAACCAAATTTCATTAAGGGCCTAGGAAAAAAATATGGCTTTAGGGTTTAGAGTTTAGAGTTTAGAGTTTAGGGTTTAGGGTAATAGGATGGCTTAAGGGGATCTATGTAGTAAGTTCATACAACAAAATGACATGTATTAAGGGAATAAAATTTGGTGGAGTTGCCTAAGGAAACCAAATTTCATTTTAAGGTCCTAGGAAAAAATGAATGCTTTAGTGTTAAGGGTTTAGATTGTAGAGTTCATGGTTTAGGGTTTAGGGAACTTAGGGTGAAGGTTGGGTGGCTCTTGGAATAATGGACTTGCAAGTTAGTGCCTAGTTTACAAATATTTTTGATTTTACGAATAGATTGACTATTTTTGTAATAGAAACACATAATTATGTATTATTAAGATTGAGTTTGATGTATATTTTAAATGGATATCTTTTTAATTGAATATATGATTATTTTATTTAACTTTTTTTTCATTAATGTTTCCCACTTAAATTAATTTTATGATATAAAATGTATAATGTAAAATTAGTTAATGTTGAATCAAGTATTCTATTTTGGATTGTTTGGAATTGAAAGAACCTAAAAGAAAGAAAAGAAATATATTTAGATTCTTTTAGTGTCTAGGTAACTAGTGAAAATTGAGATTTTAGACTAAACTAGAAGCCTAATTAACAAGTAATTGACTAGAATGAGGGTTAATATTGTCAATAGACAACAAAAAACACATGCAAACAAGAATTGGAAACAAGGCATGACTAAGAGAAATCAAAACATAAAATAGAAATGAATGTTGAATATTATCTAATTAAGTGGCAATTGGAAATGGATTGTACACTTGGATTTAGGAATTTGCTAACTAAATTTGCAAAAAAACATTGATAAAATTTATGGATTGTAACTATTCTTTAACATATTGTTTTCTAATATAATTATAATTTTACATTGAAAGTAAATTTTAACATATTGTTTTCTCCATACAATGCAAATGAAATTTAAAACATTTAAGGAATGCAAATGAATTTTCTTGAGCTCAAAATTAGGGTTTTCAAAATCAAAATGATTTATTTGATTTCAATTTAGGGTTTAAGCATTTTTTTTGTTTCAATTCAGTTTAGGGTTTTAGTCTAAGCAATTAGGGTTTTTAATGCAATTTTTTTGTTTCATTTCAAACTAGGGTTTTCAAATCCAATTTTTTTGTTTGATTTGAATTCAGGGTTTCAAAAAGCTTGATTAAGGTTTCCAAATGCAATTTTTTTCTTTCTTTTCAATTTCTAGGGTTTTGAAATGCAATTTTTTTTGTTTCCTTTCAATTAGGGTTCTCAAATGCAATTATTTTTGGTTTGATTGAAGAATTTAGGTTTCAAAAGCTAAATTTTGTTTCTAACATACTGTGAACCCGAATCCTAGACCTGCACAAACATGAGAAACAAACACACAATTAGATCCATATGCAAGTTAGGACTAAGATTCCCCATGAAATTCATCTACAATGCTCAAAATAGGAAAGAAATGAAGAACAAAACAAGAAAAGCTATCAAATCCTATTTAAAAATGCAAACTCTCAATCCCATTGGGGAATTGGTGCCAATTTGATGTGGAAATTGGCCCTTTCCCAACTCCTTTGCAAGCTTTGTGATGATTTGATGAAGATTGATGGAGTACAATGAGCTCCTTGGTGAAATATGCAATAACCTAGCTAAGATGATGACAAATTTTATATGAAATGGATAAAATTAGCTCTCAATGTGAAGAGAGTAAATTTTCTCTAAGTTGTGGATCCCAAATGAGAAGAAAAACCTTCTATTTATAGAAGAACAAGATGGAAGAATAAAAAAATGAAGGAATGTGGGATCATTCAACATCCAATGGGAAAGTGCCACTTGTCAAGATGTGAATGGACGAAGCTCATGCACATTTTGATGAATGTACAGAATAAATGATATTAGGTGGAATTTGAAATTAGTGAAATGACAAGTTGGAGGAAGGAGAAACTGGAGTTATGTCCACTTGGCTCAAGGAAAAAGGACATGTAAGATGAATTAAATGCCTTGTTGGAAGGACACATCCCTTTGGCGGGATTTTCAAATTTGGAGGAATATTCCCTATTTATGCGAAGTTGAGGGAAATTGGTGATTTAATAAATGAAAAGAAATGATTTATTGTGCAAGTTGCATTATCTAGAGGATGGGACATGGATTATAGTTAGCATTAATCAAGATTTGATTAATTAAGAGGAGGTTAGTTGATTTGACAATTTTGACTTAGATTTTAGGATTTAAATAAATCAAAGGTGAGAGGAATAATGATTTAAATTGAATTAAATAAAGATTTTGATTTATTTAATTTAAGGGGATGATGTTAGATAAAATAAAATAAATGTTAATTTATTTAATTTAATATGATGAATTTAGAGATTTAATTAAATAAAGTGAATTATTTAATTAAAAGAGGAACTATGAGATTAATTAAATAAAATAATTTATTTAATTAATAGGAGATGATGACTTAATCAGATAAATTTGATTTATTTAATTAAGAGATGAAACATGATGAATTTAATCAAATAAAGGTTATTTGATTAAATGGTTAAAAAAAGAGATGATTTAGCATGAATTGGTGTTAGTAAATCAGGATCAAGTGTATAGCATCAATCAATATATTTTACATGTCTACATTTTTCCCCTCTTTGAAGTGATGCACTTGTGATGTTGATTCAAAGAATAAACATGTCTTGATCAAAATCCAAAATTATTTGATTTTAAAATGCCCCAATGTTACCCCAATGGACAAATTATGCTGGTATACTGCCCCCTCGAGAGATCAGACAAAAATTTGAATTTTTGGGTGATCTCATGAAAAAAGAGGACAAGGTGCCTAACGGATCGAAAAAAGGTTCCAAGAGGTCAAAAACTTGCCTAAACATGAAAAAATGATGCAAAACAACCTTCAATTGGGCAAAAACAGGCTCAGGGGTCCAAAACCCTAGTTGGACAGCTAAACGAGCTCAAAAAACCCCAACTTTCAAGCTTAAATAGGCCTCAGGAGGCACTTCCAATTCATTTGCACACACAATCTTTAGATTTCCTATGATTTGAGCTTTGAGCATTGATTAAGATGGCACAATGTGTGCTTCCATGTCACATCTCGGAGTGAGTGGGAGTATACCAATGACTTCCCAACGTAGGACCATCGGTGAGTGATATTGACCCGACCTCATTTTTTGAGTTTAAGTGCATTAAATAGCTTTAGGAAGTCCAAATTGGTCAAGTGGTCCTATATAGCACCATATAAAACTCTTATTTAGTGTCGTATAATACTAAACTACACTGTGACCACTAATAGCGACGCAACGATGCAGTTTGGAGTTTGGGTTCAAACTCCAAACTGGATCGCATTTGAATATGGCATTGTGGTGGTGCACTTTAGAATTTAGGGTTTGGGGGTCAAACAACAATGCACTTAAACTGCGCCGCAACGAGGAAGTTTTGGGGTCAAACACTTCCAGTGGCATAGTTTGGAATTTCCAAACTTCGCCGCCATCACAAACAATAACGCATTTGTTGTTTCAATGGTGAAAACTTTGACCGGGATCATATTTTTTTACGAAACTTGACACTATGACTTTGCTGATGCAAGAGGAGGCTGAGATACTCCATTCAAGTGAGCATGGGTCCTTGGTTCTTTTTGGAATATTAGAGGGGATGCACAAGCAACTACAAGAGAATTTGGGGGCACTTGGTCTTTGGTACATTGCCTATGCATGCCCTATTAGGACACACTTGCGCATGATGACTGCATTGGCAGAGTGATGGCACAAGGAGACATCATCCTTTCACTTTCCCACTGGCAAGGCGACCATCACTTTGGAGGAAATCTGGCATATTTTGCGATTATCAATCCACAAAGAGTGAGTGATCTATGATGTGGATGTTGGGTGAGATGAATGCTATGACGTGATGGGTCTCGAGGAGATTATCTTTACAAAGGGCTAGATCGAGTTGGAGTGGTATAGGTTCGTTGTCTCACCATTTTGATTGGTCATAACATCGATCATATCAGGGCTTGTGGCACCAGATCAGCTTGGTCGATACTTCAGTGTTGGATGGGCTTGCTTGGGAGCGCATGATAAGAGGGAAAGTATGCTTTTCCTGGGGGATAGTACTACTAGCCTCACTATACAAGGATCTTCATGAGGTAGCATACTGTGATAATAGATCTATTGGGGCCGGTGTCACACTCCTACACATTTGGGCCTGGGAGCACATTTTAGTGCTTCATCCTGTCAGAGTCGTGCTGTTGACATGGAGCCAGATGATCCTGTCATCTAGAGATACTAGGGGGGAGTTTCATTTATCCATACTAGTTAGCACGAGATTCCTCATTTGAGGAGAGTCATCGATGATATGCATGAGTTCACATGGCAACCATATTTTAGGTGGCTAGCTTGGTATGATGATCCCCAATAGCTATTTTTCATGGGTAGGATCGGCTCATGCAGGGCCATGAGCATACCATGATTGAGAGGTACTTGCTCGACAAAGTTCAGAGATAGTTTGGAAAGTCATTAGATTATCCTAGTGACCAGTACATGGCGATATTTGCATGTACTACGAGGGAGAATTCATGGGGTAGATACATTTTGACACATGAGGCCATAGAAAGTTTCAACTAACTAGTAGCCAGGTCAAGGCCATATGATTAGGTCCAGGCAGATGTGGGGGTTACATAGGCCTATAGAGACTGGTTTAGGCCACCACCCAGACTGACAGTGCTAGGAGTAACGGTGGCATGATGATGACCTCGAGGCAAAGCAGGCTAACAAGCTTAGGGAGGCCAAGGAGATGGGGGTGGAGATGGGGGTTGGGGAGGCGGGGGTCCACAACCAGATCAGGGACCACCACCATGAGATGAAGAGAAGGACAGAGGCCCCTTGAGATAGGATCAGGATTAGGCTCACCAGGACTAGGATAGGCACCATACACCATGCAGAGATGGTCATTTGGAATAGCTAGACCCTAGAGATGGCCAGATATTATAGCTATAGGCATAGGTTGCCACTTTGACGACCGAGTGAGATCAGGCGAGACAACAGGTCTTGGCCTATACAGTGGAGAGGGATTAGGCCATCTAGCAGCAGCAGGCTACAGAGCTACAAGAAGCATCAGAGATGGGCTGGAGATAGTAGTTAGAGACTATTTCTGCATCCTCATCGAGGAGCACAGTCTCATTGTAGGCATACCAGGATGCCATCTGAGAGGTAGATTATTATAGATTGAACTACTATTAGCCATACCTAGACTAGCCCAAGTCCCATATTTTTCATAGAGGACAAACTACAGATTCCCAGAGGATAATGGGGAGAGGGGGCCTGGGGATGGGAACAACAAGTAGTGATAGCTTCGTTCTAATCAGAGACAATATTCTTTTTCACTTCACGAGCTCATTTTTGATAGCTCAGTGGGCGGTTGTACTATATTGACATATACACATATATATTTTGATTCTGATTCATGTACCATGATAGTTGTGCATTATTTGATGATATATATGAGATTATATGACTTTGATCTGATGTATGTTGTTCTATTTTATTTATGCATGATGGATGGATGCTTTTTACTTTCTATATGTGATGTAATGTAGTGCATGTTTCTATATGATGTTTATGATGCAGTGATTTATGGATGCATTTATTTTTCAGTATCTTTCTATGTACTTGTTGTCACCTAGAAATGTACCCTTTGCAAAGTTGTAAATTGAGCTTTCTAGTGAAACATTGGATCACTCCAAGGTTGTGGGTCACCTGAGATTGGAGCGAACCTCCGGAGAAGGTCGGCTTCCTTTGGGTATCACCTAGACTACTGATCTGTAAAGGGAAAGGGAGAAGGAATGCATAAAATGAAAACTACACTATGGTGATACACCGAACTGATAAGAACAATGAGATACTCAATTTTCACTTGAATACTAGTGACGGCCATGGGACTGCACAACAAGATCTTGTAGATTAGGCATACAAACAGGTTTGACATACACATGCCTTCAAGAAGGAAAGGCAGATTTTCACATACTAGGAGATCATGTGTAGGATTAAGTAAACAAAATTTGCAACCTACATGATACTACTTCTACAAAGAAAGGCACAACATGAAACAAAAGCTATATGGAAAGAGAATATTTCACTAAGTAGCTCAATGGATCACTTAAAATATGCACAATACTTCACAAGAATCAGAAGGGAAAAATGATGGGCCATCAATGGTAACCAAGGAAGATTTTGTATATTATGTTCCAAGTTGAGTTACAGAAATGTGCAAGTCTGAGAGAGGACTGCAAAAGGGTCACAAACTTCAGAAGAGAATACTCTAGAACTTGTTACAAATAGGCAAAAATGCCTTATATATAAAGAGTGTGTCAACCCCTTAGGTTTTGCAAAATATTAGTCCCAGAAAATATCTACCTTTAGATCTTTTATTGAATTTAATGTTGCACCCTGCGTGTCTTGCTGTGTGTGTCGGTGAAGAGCTATTTCCTGGAGAAATCCCTTAGATCTTTTGAAGCTACTAGGTGCATTTATTTCCTGGAATTGTGTCCTATTTGAACCTCTTTGGCTGAAAGCTTTGAATGCCTTGAGCTCACAACAAATACATGCTGCATTCATCCTTTTGACATTCTTCATTCTGATCAGACTGCCATAGCTCGCCTTGGTTGGTCGAGCATTTTCCATGCGGCCTTTGCAGCTGGTCCAAATTCTTTTGTAAAGAATCGCATCTCGGTGAGACATTGAAAGTGTCTATCCGATGCGATTATATCATTTGGAAACTATCGGCGTAGTACATGACAGTCGATGAGAGTTCATATCGAGCTTGATTAGTCATACCGATACCACTGAGGCCATCAACAAGACACAATTTTGTCACTGGGATATCATGGCGAAATGTCCACCCTTAGCGAAGGCATCTATTTCAGAGAGCCCCACTACACTCGGCGAGACCTCCTGGCAATGTTGAATCTCTCCCCTCCAGCTTCCCCTCATTCGGCAAGACACCTGGGTGTCGATGAGATGCTTTATCGAAGATGAAACATTATTCTGAGACCCCGTGTCTTCTGTCAGCGATACATCTTCAATGTCACCCCGAACGCATTCCATCCTTTAGCGAGCTCCATATTCCTTTCACCGGGACATCATCAAGTTGGGAAGACTCCATAGCGAGAATCAGATGTCATATCAATCTCCCTTCTTGTTGCTGAGACTACCTTCATTCGTTGAGACATCTTATAGAATTCCTCTTCCTTTGGCGAGCCCCTCATCTCGGGAAGACTCTTGGCGATGACCCCTCATTGTCGGTGAGACATTGGCCTGTCGGCTAGACCTCTCACTGGGCTCCTCATTCTCTTGGCAATGAATTTACTTTGCATCCTATCAGGGAGACATCCCTACTTCGGCATGACTTTATATCGATGTTCTCAGTCTCAACAAAGTCTTTTTGCTATCAGAGAGACTCCTTCTATCAGCCAGACCTCATGGCGAACTATTTTTTTCTGCCCGAGCTCACTTTATTTCGCCGAGACCCATCTTGTTTTCAGGGAGACATCACTAGTCGCCGAGACCTCTCTCCAATTGCCTTGTTACGCCAATAGATCCTTAATTCAGGGAGACATCTGGCCTTTGACAAGACATTATTCCAAAGGCTGAATCCTTTGGCGATCCTGCTATCGGCGAGACCCCTTGTTAGTCACCGAGACCCTACGCTGCATTGATTTTGTCTTAGTGAACTCCCTCCTTTTTGTCGACAAGATTCCCACCAAAGGAAAACATATCGGGGCCCCTTTTATCTTTCGGTGAGACATTTTGACTTTGCCTAGACATTACGGCGATCCCTTTGTCTTTCACTGAAGCTATCGAATCCAGCTAAGGCTCTTCATCTTCAGCAGGAGTTGATTGATGTCACCCCGAACACACTTCATTCTATCAAGCTCTTCTTTCCTCTCAGCAAGACTCTGGTAAGTCGAGAAGACTTCATAGCAAGGTCCCCCAGTCATAACAATACCTACTTCAGTCACTGAGACCACCCTGATTCACCGAGACATCTTGTAGACTTCCCTTTGCCTCTCGTGTTACACCAAAGATCTTTCCCCGTTCGCTGAGACATGCTCCTGTTGTCTAGACCTCTTGGTGAACTCCTCTCCTTCTGTCGGGGAGACTTCTTTATATCGGCAAGACCTTATGCTGATGTCGAGCTCTCTCGGTGAGGTCTTCCTACTATCGGCGAGACTCCACGTGGTCGCTGAGACTTCATGGCGAGCTTCAACTCTTGGAGAGCTTAGCATGCTTTCGGCGAGACCTCCTGAGTTAGCAAGACCTCCTCACAACCTCAAAATGTTACATTGAAGACATCCCCCCGGGTCGGTAGGACATCCATGGGTCGCTGAGACCTTATGCCAAAGGCCAAATCCTTCGGCGAGCTCCTTTCCTGTCGGCAAGACTCTGACTGTTCACTGGAACCCTTCACTGAGCACCATAAGTTATCCCGAAGCTCTCGATTGAATGGCCTATCAGCCAGAAAAATCCATGCAATAAGAGGTCATACTGGACCCTCAATTTTATAGTGATAGGCTCCGCAACTTCGTTTGGTAGGATGAAAACCAGGTCACAATGATCTATTCAAAACGAAATGTATCAAGTAGCCAGTCGGCCAGACAGTGAAGATGTCATGCCAACTTGGCTCTAATGGAGGTTGAGTGTAGAATATTGAGGCATGTTTCCAATAGAGCAAGCCTCCCAACTGAATTTCCTATGAAATGTAATCAGATACATGAAGTAACCCTTAATGGAGACATCCCATCTGGCCCTTATGAACATCTGCAACATAGATGTCTTGCCTGATTGAGCCTGAGGGTGAAAATTAGGTAACAATACTTTTTATGATGATTTCGATGTATGCATGATCCTAATGTGCTTAGAATAACAAATCTATATAATGCACCTAATGGATGATGATGAAAATGTGATGTTTTGTGATGTATCATGATTATGCGATGAGATGTTTTCTTTTTTTTTCAGTCTCTTTTCTATTATGATATGATGATGCATTTATGGTTGACATGATGATGCATATCATATGATATGATGATGCTTATGTTATGATGATTCCTATGATGATGTTATGCAATGATGCTTATGTATGATTTATGGATGATATGATGATATTTATGTGATCATGTAATGAATGCAGATGATGCTTATGTATGCATGCAATAGAAAAATGTCCCCTTATCATTTTCATGGCCTTTTAGGTCTTGTTTCATCATGTTTAATATGTGTTGTCTTAATTTTATATTGCAACATGGCTTGAATATGCTTATTTTTAATATTAAAAATTAAATATTGAAGTCTTGTGAATGTGTTGTAAAACATTTCTACATTATTCTAGACTCTATTTAATACAATTCACCTAAAAATCATCATTTGACACATCAATAAGTCCTATTTTGAAGTGTTGTTAAGTCTTGTAAACAAGATTCATACTTTTCTAAGCATTTCCCCCTTATTTACACTTTTCTTGTGTCTTATTGGACCTCTTTATACACTCATATGCTTTTATTAAGTGTATTTTTGAATAATACCCTGACACATAATATTAAATGACATTTAATTCCTGAAACTTAAGCACACCTCCAAGGTGGGACCCATTCGCAATGGGTGGCGAATGAGTCCACCTTGACACAAAATTCAAAATAATTTCAAATTTCTTTCGTGATTTATTCAAATTTACACTTGATGTCTGCTTGTGATGATGTATTAACGGGTACTAAGACACATGAATTGTATTAATAAGCTAATTTTATTTCATTTTAACATCCAAGAATAATCTCCAAGCATTTTATCCACTTCATTATTCATTGTAGCATTTTATCAAGCATTTTGCAATAGATCATTAAGCAATCATTGAAGCATCTTGGAGCAACCATTGACATTGATTTAGAATTGCATCTTCAAGGGTTTTGTGGTAAGTTGTAATACTTTATGTTATTCATTTATCATTTCACTTGCACTTCAATTATTTTCATTGGGTTTGAGTACCAAAGTGGGGTTTGACCAAGGAAAACCCTTATTTGCTAACCCTCCAACATTTTTCCCCTTCTTGCATGTGTTATTTTGTAGATTTAATAGGTCTAAAAGGTGTTGAAAAGTGGAATCAAGTAAATTAGGCTCTTCAAGACATTACATCATCTTTTCATCTGGGTATGTACAGGATCATCATGGAAAAAATAGGCCCTTAAGTGGCAAAAAATTTAGAAAAATCAGAGTTATGAAAATTAACGTAAAAATTTGAATAAGTTATCTATATTATTTCAAAAATATGTAAGAATGGAATTTGTATCAAATTGAATGTAGTTTCTAAACTACTAAGCTTGTTTAAAAAAAAATCCTATTTGGTGAAAATTTGAAATTTCAATGTAGTGGTACTTAAATTTCAAGGAAAAATAAGAAGTAGGTGTTTGTCTGACCACCCTAACCACAATAAAATGGTAATATTTTTTTTATAATATTTTATATATAAGTAGAGGAATCATGCCCCGATGTGATGCATATTTTTTATATTTTTTTCCAAGTAAATAATTAATTATGAATTTTTTATTACAACTTTTAAAAATATATAAAAACTCGTATGTCTGAGCACCTTAACTTGGTCAAAACTTCATGAAATTGAAATTTTCTTTTTTTAATCCTATAGTATGTGAAGCATAGAATGTGACACATGTTTTGGATTCAAAAAATGTGATACCGTTTGAAGGCTATAGATTTTTTCAATCAGCCTATCAATTAGGACTTTAGTCATAATTTGAAAAGAAAATGAGTAATAATTACTTATTAGATTCAAAGTAAAGCATAATTTATGTTAGTAGAAAGCTAAGAATATTCTTTAAAAACCCTTTTTGTTTCATCAATTTTGGGTAAAAAATAGTTGTCAGCGACATACCCATCATATTGCCACTTTTTGCCCCATCATGATCCTGCGCATACCCATCTCTTTTGAGTGATTTCTGTCTATTTTCTACAGAATTTGACTTCAGCAACCTGACACTCAGGATTTGACAAATTTGGTGTTGCAGAGTTACTGATTGTATTTCCTAAAATCTAGGAGTGGATTGATTCACAACCCTTGGCAAATGAGTCCCACTTGAGATTAGAAATTAGGATTTTGTCAGATTCTAGATCCTAATAGACATAAAATCCTTTCCAATAGTTTTCACCTGTAGGTGGACTGATTCACCACCCTTGGTGAATGAGTCCCACAATGAATTTTCAGTGATCTTAATCTACCTTCTAGACATTTCAACATCAATTCTAGTCTAGGTGCACTCAAATTCAACTTTGTACTCTATGTTCTGCATTATTTCTTTAATTTCCATGTTGTTTGCATGTCATAGTGTGTTTTCCAACATTACATAAAAACTAGTTTTGCATTCATTTGGAATAGTTTCAATTCGCCAATTGCATTTAGTTAGGATCATTTAGGTATCACATCACTCCACATATCATATTTGAATGAACTTGTATGGTTTTTTGCCTCTTTATCTCTCCTTTTTGGGTGAAAAACCTTGAAAGTGTTAGAGACCCCTTGAGTGCCAAAAAACTTATGGTTCATTTTGGTGAACCCAAATTTTGAGAACTTTGCACTTTCTATTTTTATTAGCATAGCATCTTCAAGTTCACTTTTCATTACAATTCAATTAGGACATTGATTTTTTTTTGCATTTTAGGTGTTCTTTTGTTTGCATTAGTGAAGGTTAACTTATATTTCATTATTACATCTCATATAACTGAAAAATTCAACATTCTGCATTTTGTACTATTGTTAGCATTCTATTTCTGCATTGCATACATTTAGAATTCTTGAAAATCATAAAAAACTTGCATACATGGACTCATTCGCCACCTAGGGAGAATCAGTTCACCTGTAGTTTTTCAGCATTTAGTTTCTGCATTTTCTAGCATTTTTCTTGCATTCTATTTTCTATAATTTTCACTCTTTTACAGTTTGTAGTAGTTTAGTTATTAAGCATTTACATATTTTAGATTGTGTTTGATTTGAGTCACCTTTCCCCTCTATAGTACTTGTATGAGTGTTTGGTACATTCCATTGATAATACTTTGGTGAGAAGAAGTTCTAGACTCATGTCCTCCCACAATAGTACTTTGGTTGTGGACCTTGGGATCTCACGAGCTCCTACTTCTAGTATGGACAATGGAGGATTAGGCACTAAAAATACTACTATACCTTCACCGTTTCACCAAATCCAAGATGAAACCCAAAAAAACTCTCAAGATAGGATTAACATTCATGAAGAATTTGCACACTTACAACATGACTTGACTCTTGAGAATGTCTCTAAAACTGCTATACCCGCCATTGATAACCTTCATTAGTTACTTGAACATGATGATGGTTTGACTCTTCGAAGAAAGATTGTTGATATTTGTAATAAACATGCTCCTCCTAATAATCAATCCGTAATCCCTCATGTTAATCAAGGATGACCTCAAGTTCCCCCCCCTTCAACCATTACATCCATTCCAACCTATACTTCACCACAAGTCACTACTACTTTACAATAGGTTAGTTATGTTACTCCTTTCACAGTTCCACCTAACATTCCTTCTTCACTTGTGGCATCACAAATCCCTTCAACCACCTTTACACCTCCTACCATTCCTTTCACTTCACCTACCATACCTTATACTCCATCACCCTTTTCCCTTCCATCACAACCTACATACCATGATCTTGTTATTACCCAACTCCTTAACATAGTATCATCCATGCAACATCAAATTTCTACCATTAGCCAAGGTCAATCCACTCCTATTACATATCATGTCCATAGTAGTCCATTATCCTTAGAGATTTTGCATACCCCACTGCCACAAGGGATAGAAATTCCTTGATTTGAGAAATATGGAGGTAAAGGAGATCCTGTTAACCATGTTGATGCCTTCACAACTTTATGTATTGACTTTGTCCTTGATGAGAGACTCTTGGGCAAGCTCTTTCCTAGAACCTTAAAAGATAGTGCCTTAGAATTATTTTCAAATTTTCATAATCATTCCATCCGCTCCTTTAATGAGTTAGTGGATGCCTTCAAAAGAAATTTTCAAGTTCATATGTAACCTAAGAAAACTATGGAAAATCTCATGCGATGTAGACAAAACACATACAAAAAGATTATTGATTTTATTTCACGATATCAATCTGTGTATTCCAAAATCGATGTTAAGATTCCTGATACACATCTATAGAATATGTTCATTGAGAATTTTCATAGAAACCTTCAGGACAAGTTAACGATGATGAAATTCCCTTCGTTCATGCATTTATGCATGAATTTGTGTGAATATCATAACTCAATTTCAAGTCGTGATTCCCAATCCACTTCTAGATGAGCTACAAACCTTAACACAATAATAACAACAAAAATAATAACAATAATCAAAACTTTCGATGACTGAATAGGGGCTTTTTACAATTTAATCCACCTTTGCAACCGCAACCTACCCAACCAGTTCAAAATGCCATGGTCATTGTTAAGTCCATTGTGCCTTATCATTATGGGGACCCTAATAGAAAATTAACTCCTTTACCTGATTCCCTCCATAATACCATGAACCAATTACTCAAAAAATGCATGCTTACTATGCCACCTGTTCGTCCACTTGATCCAAACCAACCATTACCACCTACCTTCAGGCCTAATGCTTATTGTCACTTCCATCGTCAGAATGGACATGAAACTGAACATTGCAAGCATCTCAAACATCTTGTTCAAGACCTCATTGATTTAGGAGAATTGACCATTATAGATAGAAGTAATAAATTTGTTGCACCACCTAATCAAAACTTGCAAATTTTCACCAAACCTATGCCTAAACATACAACTTCATTTGTCAAGGCTAGTGAATCTTCTGAAACCTATGTAATGACTATTGATACACATAATGAGCAACATGACATGTCTCCCATGGTTGTTGAGCATCGTCCTATGACTGATCTCATAGCTAGGATAGACATTATCCCTCATAAGGGAAATAGTAATAAATCTCTTGATATCACATTTTCTGATAAAGACATCTTACCCAAACTTCTAGATGGTCCTCTCTACATATCTAGAAGAATCTATGATAAGAACAATAATGGGATACTAATAGATCCCACTTGTGGTGAAAACGTGATCACATAGCATTTCTTAGTATTACATAATTTATATCAAAATGAATATGATAAAGCAACTGCATGGATAAAAACTCAACAATTTTTCTTGCCCTACGATTGGATCGATCTTGCTACCTTTACAAATAGGACCAAAATCACTCGATGTGAGATTTTCTATTATTTCACAATCTGACCAATTTCATTTGTGGTTAGGCTATCCTTGGCTTCCCACAATGAAAGCATTTGCCTCAGTCATTCACAAGTGTTTGAAGTTTCCGCATGGCAATGAAGTCTTTACAATCCATCATAGCTGATTCAATCCCTTATCTTCCAAAGGTTCTCTCTAGAAGCCTTTTGGCCCGAGTTGATTGAACCCATCACACCTAGAAAGGACTTATTTTTCATCACATACCAAAAGTTTAAAGCTAAACGAATTGATGAATTGTCTCTTTGTGGTGTTTCCCCAACCACTTCTAAATCTCCCATTATAGATGAACTCATGCTTGACACTCTCTCAAACAATAATCAGCCTTTACCCACTCCATCCCACCTTGATTCTTTAACCCCTTTGTCTAAACAACCTAGAGAGGTTGAAGATAGCCCAACCTTGCCACCTCACCTTAAACAAGTTTACAAAGCTAAATAAAAAGAGATTGATCCACCTCACTCTGAAATGAAGGAGCCTCAAGTTCATCAATCCGTTTTAACACCACAAAAAATTCAAAATATAATTAGATGCAACCAAGCTGCTAGAGAGCATCAACATCGTCGTCGTTTTCTCACTCGACAATCAAAAATTGAAACAAATAAAGAAAATAAACCTCCTTCTTTGTCAAAAATAATTCTTGATAATCCCCCTGACATACTGCAAGAACATCCATCCCTTTCATCCCAACAACCTAAACCTACCCTGTACAAACCTTTATTGATTCATCCCTCTTTGGAGATCGCTCTTCGTCATCTTGTAGTCATTAATCTTGATGAGGATTATGATGAAGAGGTAGCTAAAATTGACGAAGAGGTGCATACTGATTTGAATTCTTTATTTTCTTCTTCTATAAGCCTAGACAAAAAATTTCTTATTCCAAGTGTGCAACCTGGTGACTCTCCTAGCTTGGCACTTGTAATTCCTTCATTGGACAGCCAACCCCCCTTACAATTTAATGATCATGATTGGGAGGCAAATTACCTATTAGATGGTTGATTTTCCTTTTCCTCGCTAGCTTCTTTACCATTTGTCTTGTACATTATTTTTCATGTGCATATTATGTTCCCTTGTATCTTGTGTTTGATGTTATTCTTTCTCTTTGTACACTTATTCTATTTGTATCTTTGTTCTTCTATATGTTGCAAATTATTTTTTTCTTTTTTGTGTTTTTCCTTTGGGGATGACACAAAGTGTAGAGACTCCCTTAGTCTCTTTCATTTTGGCCCAAAAGGTCTCTTTTATTTTCCTTTTTCTTGTCTTTTCTTGTGTTTTTCCTTTTGGGGATGATGCAAGGCATCAAGACCGTAATGTCTCTTTCATGTTGACCCAAAATCCTTTTTCATTTTTCTTTTGTCTTTTCACTTGTGTTTTCCTTTTGGGGATGATGCAAAGCGTCGAGACCACAATGTCTCTTCCATTTTGACCCAAAATGAATCTTTGTTTTTCCTTTTTTCTTCACTCTATGTGCCATTCTTCTTGTTCTATGTATTCAAGGGATGATGATAGTTCCACACTCTTTCATAAGAAAAAAAAAAAATTGCAACAATGAACATACTAACCCCAAATACATAGATCCCTTATGTGTTTTGGTGTGTTTTATTTTCTGGGGGACAACTCCCTTTCATTTTATTTTACTTTCTTTTTTTTCCTTGACATGACGCAACCTAACTTTGAAACATATGACTTGGCATAGAGCTTTGCTAGTTGGCTCTCATGTCTTGTTTTTACTTTGCATTTTCTTCTACTTTAAAGAAATTTCTCACGAACGAGGTGTAGAAAATCCTTTAAAGTGGGGGCCGTACAACACCATAATTCATTTTCATTCTTTGTTCTTTGCGTTGCTTTGTCGTTTATATGATGTGTTCATTACTTGATGAAATTGGGTATGATGTCCTTCATAAGTGTGATCTCTCCTAGCATATTATATTCCTCTTGGTGGTTGATGCGACAAATTGCATCTCCTAAGTTGTGAATTTACTATCTATTGATTGATCCTCTATTGGAGACATTAGATACAATGTTCCCTAAGCAATTGACCTTACATAAATTGAACAAGACTCCTTTGAACAAACTTTTACATTACATTTTAACATTTTTACATTCATTGCATTTTCATTTGGCCACCTTTCATAACACAACTTGCATGCCTATGGTGCCATTCTATTTTGTTCATGAGGTCAAAGCATATGGAGTTCTACTTGTCTCATGAAATTTAAGCCAGCATTTACATTTGCATTTCCTTTTTGTGGCACCTTATTAAAGTTATCAAGCAGTATAACTTTGGCATGGTTATGTGGGAAGCCCAACTAGTGGCATGACTTTTCCCTATAGTCACTTTTGTATTTTTTAGTGCATGCCAACTACCATATGTATCTCTTTTATTTTTGTCCCTTCTCACCCCGCGGATGATCCAAAAGTCTGTGGGCCCAGAGTGAGTACACATTTTCTCTTTTTTCCTAGATCCGATTCACAAACATGTTGGATCGATGATCGAAGCTTCATTTAATTTCTCAACACTTGTGTTTTCCTTTGTTCTTATGTTTGGTTTGATATGGGATCTTCATCCTGGGGGCTTGATCATCCCTCTTTTTTGTTGTTATCCCATCTTGCTAACGTAAGTTCATTTGAACCCTCCTCCTCTTGATGTTCATGGCTAATTTAGTGTGAGTTTGAAGCAAGTTCTTCCTCTCACTAAACTGGGGGCTAAATGTGCCATAGAAAAATGGCCCCTTGTCATTTACATGGCCTTTTAGGTCTTGTTTCATCATGTTTATATGTTTTGTCTTAATTTTATATTGCAACATGGCTTGAATATGCTTATTTTTAATATTAAAAATTAAATATTGAAGTCTTGTAAATGTGTTGTGAAGTGTTGTAAAACATTTCTACATTATTCTAGACTCTATTTAATACAATTCACCTAAAAATCATCATTTGACACATCAATAAGTCCTATTTTGAAGTGTTGTTAAGTCTTGTAAACAAGATTCTTGAAGCTTTTCTAAGCATTTCCCCCTATTTACACTTTTCTCATGTCTTATTGGACCTCTTTATACACTCATATGCTTTTATTAAGTATATTTTTGAATAATACCTTAACACATAACATTAAATGACATTTAATTTCCAAAACTTAAGCACACCTCCAAGGTGGGACCCATTCGCCATGGGTGGTGAATGAGTCCACCTTGACACAAAATTCAAAATAATTTTAAATTTCTTTCGTGATTTATTCAAATCTACACTTGATGTCAGCCTGTGATGATGTATTAATAGGTACTAAGACACATGAATTGAATAAATAAGCTAATTTTACCTCATTTTAACATCCAAGAATAATCTCCAAGCATTTTATGCACTTCATTATTCATTCAAGCATTCATTGTAGCATTTTATCAAGCATTTTGCAATAGATCATTGAGCAATCATTGAAGCATCTTGGAGCATCCATTAACATTGATTCAAAATTGTGTCTTCAAGGGTTTTGTTGTAAGTTTTAATACTTTATGTTATTCATTTATCCTTTCCCTTGCACTTCAATTAATTTCATTGGGTTTGAGTACCAAAGTGGGGTTTGACCAAGGCAAACCCCTATTTGGTAACCCTCTAACATTTCCCCCCTTCTTGTGTGTGTTATTTTGTAGATTTAATAGGTCTAAAAGGTGTTGAAAAGTGGAATCAAGTCAATTAGGCTCTTCAAGATATTACATCATCTTTTCATCTCTTTTGAGTGATTTATTTTTGTTTTTTGCAAAATTTGACTTCGACAATCCGACACTCAAGATTTGAAAAATCTGGTGTTGTAGAGTTGCTGACTATATTTCCTAAAATCTAGGAGTGGACTAATTCACCACCCTTGGTGAATGAGTCCCACTTGAGATTAGAAATTAGGATTTTGTTAGATTCTGGATCCCGATAGACAAAAACTCCTTTCTGATAGTTTTCACCTGTAGGTGGATAGATTTGCCACCCTTGGAAAATGAGTCCCACAATGAATTTTCAGTGATCTCAATCTGCCTTCTAGACATTTCAACAATATCATTTCCAATCCAGGTGCACTCAGATTCAACTTTGTACTCTTTGTTCTGCATTATTTCTTTAATTTCTATGTCTACATATCATAGTGTGTTTTCCAGCATTACATAAAAACTAGTTTTGCATTCATTTAGAATAGTTTCAATTCATCAATTGCATTTAGTTAGGATCATTTAGGTATCACATCACTCCACATCTCATATTTGAATGAACTTGTATTATTTTTGGCCTCTTTATCTCTAGTTTTTGGGTGAAAAACCTTGAAAGTGTTAGAGACCCCTTGAGTGCCAAAAAAAATATGGTTCAGTATGATTTATGTGATGGATGTAAATGTGTAATTGATGAAATGCTTAGAATAACCAACCTATATTATGAAAATGATGGAAATGCAATGCATGTGATATGATTTATATGTTTTATATGATATGATATGTATCATGCCGTATGTTGACATTTTTTGGATGCATACGTGATGTTTTGATTAACTGCCATGGTACCATGTCAACATGAAAGAAGATAGAAAAAAAGAGATATGGAGAAGATTTAATCCAACAAGTCCATGATTTGAGAAGACCTTATTGGAGATGATAACGAGATGGATGATGTTCGCTTGCTGAGAGTTGGGATATTTAAAGGGCCATTTACCTTATATTTGATTACACACGTAGGTGCAATTCATCAAGGTATAAAGAACCAGGATGGCATTGCACCTAGTGTGATGGACTTTGACTCAACAATCAGATAGGAGTACTCTTGTTCACAGCTTGCATACAAAACCCTGTTCAGAATGTAGTTCAAATATCTCAAACATCTCAGACCAAAACATAGAAAGACAAGCCTTCCCATGTGGTCAACAAGACATTCAAAACACCCTCCCTACAAACCAAACAGAGCACACACGACCAAAGTTATATTACAAGAATATCCAACAAGTACAACAAACAAAAGATACTAATCATTTCCCCATTCCTATCTCTCTAAATATTTTGTTTAGAGATCATTAAGAGGTCCTTGGAATGAGCACAATAAGATAAATCCAACAAGATAAAATCAAGTAAACAAACAAGCTAATGTTCTTCATATTGCTAGCCAAGACTAAACTATAGTGATGCCTAATGTTGATGTGCATTATAAGAAGGATGCATCTTGGGACATGATGTTATCAGATGATGATGAGATTGATTGGATGATAAGCTATTAACACAAAAAGTTGACCAACTTGTTTACCTGCTAACCTCAACTTGAGGCTTTGACATTTAAGTTTTCACTTTTGACTGCTAGACTTGTTTCCAATTGTTTCACCAGAGGTTGAAGGTGATGATGATTTATTATGAGTGATGTTTATTTTGGGTGAAAGTGAGATGAGATGGATGGATTTTTTGGGTTTTTTGAATGTTTTTGATCTTTTTGAAATGTTTTAAGGCTGTTTTTGGTATTTTGAAGATTTTTGAATGTTTTGATTTTTAGATTTTCCAATTTTTAGGTGTTTTTTGATATTTTAACCAAAGACTTAACCTAAAGACCTATCCTAGGGGTCTCAGGGTTGATCAACAGATAATCCTTGCCTACGTTATACATGCAGAGACCACATAGTTCAACTAACAACTTGACCAAATTTTATAAGATGAAGATATAAACATGATGATATGTCATCTTATTATGAAAGACTCCTAAAGGACTAACCTAAGTGTCTCGGGAGATTATCAAAGATCAACCTTGCCTACGTTCAAAGATCAAAGATGATGCAGTTCAACAAATGACTTTGTTTTTGACCTTTTGACTGACTTTTTGACTTGTTTTTAGATTTTTTGATTTTTGATGTTTTTGGATTTTTTTTATTTTTTTATGTTTTTGGGATTTTTTTGATATGTTTTATGATGTTTTTGGATTTTTTAATTTTAAGACTTCAAGAATGTACACAAATCTGGTCCAATGTAGGAAATTCCCCCAATGTGTTGCAATAGACTACTCTGATAAAGGCAAGAAAAACTGACCTTTGGAATGCGCCGAGTAGTACTAGGAGGGATCATGATAGGAACACAAAACTAGGCTATGATGTGGATGCAGATGGGTGACAAAAGGATGAGATGGAATGTGATAAATGGATGAGAAATGTAGAGCAAGTTGTGGGGAACAGGATGGATGGAGAGTACTTATTTACACATGGTGCCTATTTTCTAGGTTTTGACCAAGGTACTTCCCCAAAGCATCACCAAAGTGGTTTCACTAGAGGACGATTTTTCTCTTTACTGTTTTTAATCCTTTTTCTTATTTTTTGGATTTTTGATTTTTTGAGTTTTTTGTTGTCACCAAGACACCTATTTGCCAGGTTTTCATCAGGTAACCATTTTTTTAGGACATTTTCTCATGTTTTTTGTATTTTTGGTTTCATACCTTGCAAGATTAGGCATAATTTTTTTTAAGATGGGAGTTGTTCATGGGCTCCTGCAGAGGTTCCCCTTTGGGAATTGATGAATGATACGCCCCTAACTTATAGCTCATTATGATGATGAAGGGGCTCAAAAAATTAGGCTCAAATTTTCCCTTACTATTTGGATTTGGCAGATTCTTTGAATTTTCTTTTAGCACAAGTTCTCTGACCTAGAAGGTCCTGCTTTTGATCTTCTTCTTGTAATTCCGCTTGAGTTAGTTTTGATACGCCTATAGATGGTTCAAGGCATTCAGATACTACTCGTCCAACAATTCCAACTCATTTAGTCATGAGATCCAGTATTCTTCATCTGTGATGTGATTTTATAATGAGATTCTCAGTGACGAGAGCTCGATCTCGATAGGGAGTATGGCTTTTGATCCATAGACTAGAGAGAAAGTGGTAGCTCTTGTGGGTATACAAATGCTTGTTCAATAGGCCTAGAGGGTAGGATTTAGTTGTAAATGCCAGTCGCAACCAACTTCATTGAATGCCTTTTTCAGGATTTTAAGAATAGTCTTATTTGTGGCCTCATCTTGGCCATTTCCTTAGGGATAGTATGTCATGGAAAAGTGATGTTGGATTTTGAATTTATAACATAGGTCACGTACATCCTGATTCTTGAATGATGTCCCATTATTTGAGATAATAGTTTGTGGGACACCATAGTGGAATATGAGGTAGTTTAGGATGAACTTTGATATCTTCTTTCCAATTATGTAGGTCATGGGTATAGCTTCCACCCACTTTGTGAAGTACTCAGTGGCGGTAATGATAAACTTGTGGCCACTAGATGAGGTGGGGGTGATTTTTCCAATGAGATCGAGCCCCCACTATGAAAAGGGCCATGGTGTGATGATGGGATGAAGCTCTTGAGCTGGAGCATGGATGAGATCTCCATGTTGTTGACACTACAAGCATTTCCTGACATAGTCATGTGCCTCCCTTTCCATTGTGGGCTAGTAGTACCCCATTCTTAGCAACTTCTTGGATAAGGTCATACCACTTGAATGAGAACCACAAATGCCATTATGCACCTTAGTTAAAGTGGTCAAGGCCTCCTCAGGATTCAAACACCATAACTAGGTTCCTTCTATGCTCCTACGGTAAAGGGTATCTCCTAGGATCACAAAGTATGATGTCTTTTTTATAAAAGTTCTCTTTAGGCTCGAGGGTAAGTTAATAGGGAGGACTCCTATTCTTAAGTAGGTGTAAATGTCATGGTACCAGAGATCATCAGGATGAACAATTTCGCACAAAAATTTAGACTTTAGCACCTCAAATATGGGCATGAGAAGCTTCTCTACTAAAATTCATGCTTTGGGACATTGCGAGGGATGTCTAGTAGGGATTTAATTTTTTCCATGGCATTCGTTGCTCTATTGTTTGCTCTAGGAATCTGCTCGAATGTGATATCAATGAAGGTCTCCTTGAGACTTTCTACCAGCTCTTTGTACAGTGTTAGCTTATCATCCTTTGTTTAGTATTCATCATTTACTTGATTGATTATCAGCTGTGAGTCTCCATATGCCTTGAGAGCCATGATGTGCCACTGTACTACTATTCTGAGACCTATGGTTAAAGCCTCATATTTTGGAATGTTGCTAGTGTAGGGAAATGCCAACTTGTAGGACCTAGTTATGTAGTCTCCCTGTGGGGTGATAAAAAAGACACTAGCTCCTGATCCATGATGAATGTAGGAACTATCAAAGTACAGTTTCCAGTGGTCGGCTATGATGAGGTTGAAGATGGATTCATCAGGAAACTTTGATATAAGTGGATTCTCTAAATACAGGGGATCCTCTACAAGCTAATATGTGATCACTTGGCCTTTGATTACCTTTCGTTCCACATACTCGATGTCGTATTCAAATAGGACCATGGCCCACTTGGGCATCCTTCCTGTGAGAATTGCCTTGGATAGTAGGTACTTGAGGGGGTTAATCTTGGTGATGAGTTTGATTTTGTGTGCCGACATGTAGTGCTTGAACTTTTGTGAAGAAAACACCACTGCTAGACAAGATTTTTCAATGAATTAGTAATTTAACTCATTCCCTACCATTGTGCAACTGATGTAGTTGATGGCCCTCTCTATTTCATTTTCATTGTGTTGAGCTAGGAGAGCACCGAGAGTTGCTGCTGTTGCTGATATGTAGAGGATTAGGGGATTTCTTAGGATTGGTGGCATGAGAACCGAAGGTGTGAGTAGATATTATTTGATCTTGTTGAAGGCTTGGTCACATTTCTTGTCCCATTTTTACGCTACCCCTTTATGGAGTAGGTGAGAATATGGGATTGATTTTTCTGCTAGTTGAGCTATGAACTTGTGGATGGATTGGAGCCTGCCTTGTAGGCCTCTGAATTGCTTCAATGTTTTGGGTGCCTCCATCTTGAGGATTGCCTTTACCTTAGAGGGATCTATTTCAATACCCCTCATATACACTATGTATCCCAACAAATTTCCTGATTGTACACAAAAGACACACTTCTTTGGATTTAGGGGGACCTTGTATTCCTCAAGCCTATTGAAGATGGAACTTAATGCTATTATGTGGTCCCTCCTCTTTCTGGATTTTTCTAGTATGTCATCAACATAATCTTCCACAATTTTATGGATCATATCATGAAAGATTAATGTCATGGCCCTCTGGTAGGTGGCTCCAACGTTCTTTAGGCTAAACGATATCATATTCCAACAATATGTTCCCCATGGACAAGTGAAGGACGTTTCATGTTGATCTTCTTTGGAAATCATTATTTGGTTATACCTGGGGAATTCATCCATTAGTGAAAGCATCTCATGTCTCGCAGTAATGTCTACAATAATATCAATGTTAGGTAGTGGGGAGTCATCTTTAGGACATGCTTTGTTTATGTCTTTGAAATTTGTGCATATACGGATGCCCCCAGTGGGTTTTGAGACAGGTACTAGGTTTGATACCCACTCTAGGTAGTCGATCGACCATATAAATCCTATATCAAGTAACTTCTTCAATTCCATTTTGACCAATAGAGTGATTTGAGGATGTATTTTTCTTAACTTTTGTTTCACTGGCTTGGCTTCGGGGTATATTGCTAGGTGGTGGACCACTATCTCTAGATCAAGCCCAAGAATGTTGGCATAGGTCCATGCAAAATTGACCTTCCTTTCTCTCAAGAAGGTAGCTAGGAGCTCCTATTCCTTTGATAGTAATGACTCTGCATAAAATGTGATGTGCGGTATTTCCTCTGTTCCCAAGTTGATTAGGTTATTTTTTGGCTAGAACTGTTGATTTTTCTTGATGTAGAGCACTGAGAGGAATATTGAATCCCCCATCCTTGGGAACCTCAGAGAGGTTTTCACCATTGGATGTGTCCTTTATTTTTACTATTTTTGTGCATGAGAGTGCCATAGTGTGGTTTTCACTTAGAGACCTAGAGATTATTCTCAGTTTTTCACTTTTGTGACAGAGGGATTCAATCGTCCCCCCATAATATGCATGTGTGTCCAACTTAATGACAAACCCTGATTTATGATCCCCACATGGAATGTTATCGTGCCGTCCCATGAATTTAGAGAGTGCTTTATCATTCTTGAACGTGTCTAGAATTGGTGGTCCTTGTTGTTCATAATTGATGAGCTGGGGTTAGACTAGTTTTATCTTGTTGGCTTGGTTTTTAGACTCATAGGATAGGGTGCTAATCATAAAGAGACCAAAGTCTTTGAATAATATGGGTATACCTCTCTTTTGTTTTTCATCCTCACTACTACACACATCAATGATGTCAAAGGTGAAATTGTCTAAGGGTAACCGTGTGGACACTAGTAATTTTTGGGTGACGATTGATGACCTAGGGGATAATATTGATACTTGAGGAGGTGTTATGTCCCTTCTAATCAGGGTGGCTCAACCACGTATGGTTACCCTAGGAGGAGTACAACCAAGGCCAAGGTTTTTTATGCATTTCTCCACAATGAGGGGTTTTAGAAGACCATTATCATTTTTCCTAATTTTCTTGTTTTTGTTATAGCCCATGGCAAGCATCATTTGTAACCCTTTATTGTTGTCATCCATAGGAAGGTCAGCTATAGATTTGTTGTCTTGGTACAACATTCTGGATGGGTCTTCTTCCACTACTTCTTGGCCCAAGTTTCCCCAACTCCTGAAGCTAGAGGGTCTTGTTGTGAATATTTGGGATAGAGTGCTAGTGGGTTGTGGTTGGCCACGTGATCTGGGAGATTGTGGTAACTCTCCTACCATGAAAGCATTCTTCGGAATGGTGTAATCCCCACACCCATTGTCTTGGATTATGACCTTGATGTCAGATAGGGCAGGAATGTTGGGTTTCTTTATCACAAAAGTGGAGGCGAGAGTGCCTGGGTCCATGTATGGTGTTGAAGGGCCTTCATCATTCTTGGGCACTTGGGGTATCTTGTAATAGTTTGCTTCTATATTTTTACAATAGTAAAAGGGTCCAGGATCCCCATGGATAGTGACTTCTTGGTCTTGGTACAATAATTTTATGCATTGGTGAAGGGTGGAAGTGACAACTTGCATCTCGTGAATCCAAGGATGCCCTAGAAGGATCTTATCAGGTAATTCTAGGTTGAGGACTTGACAAGTTATTTCCATGATGGCCAACCCTACTTGAATAGGGAGTTGGATGGTGCCTTGAGACACATTTTATTGATCATTGTAGTTTCTAATGGTCATGCCTTTTTCTTTCTCGACAACATCTTCGGAGAAGTCCAAACTTTTTATTAATTTAAGGGTGCATGTGTTCAACCCTACACCTCCATCCACCAAGACCCTCTTGACCTTATTTTTATGGATGTAAGCCTCAAGATGAAGCACGTGGTTATGAGATGGTTGTGTCAGAAAATATTTCTTTGAGAATGTTAGAAGCTGAGGGGTGGTGGGATGTGAAACCATAGCTTGGAAATGATCCACATCAAGATCAGTGGGGATGGAAGATGAGACCAGAGCTTCCTCAAGGATCTTTTTGTGGGTTGGTGATATTTTCAACAACTCCATGATGGAGATTTGTGTTGGGGTTCTCTTCAACTGGTCAAGGACATTATAGCCACTAGGAATGAACCTTGGATTGGATGTGGACGCTCTATTTGGCTGAGATGATCCTACGATGGTGAAATTTTTGCCTCTTGTGGTGATTCCACAATCAAATTGGGATCCTTTGATGGTGATAAAAGTGCAGTAATCATCTAGAGATGCAATGACATGGTCATATACATGGTTTACACTTTTGAATGCCACTTTCCCTTTATCATTGTTATTGTTCCCATTGTTATGGTTAGGCATTGATTTCGTGTAGATCTTGAGATTTTGATTTCTAGGTGGTTGTTCCACGTTTATGATCTTGTCATCTATGAGGTCTTGGATCAAGTTTTTAAGCCTCATGTAGTTGGTGGTCATGTGTCCCTTGATTTTGTGGAAATCACAGAGGTGATTTTCATTGTATCATGACAGTTTTACCAAGGGTTCTTGATAGTTTTCGTAGGTGGGAACTATGATGAGTTTCTCCTCCACCAGTCTCTTCATGATGGATTCAGCTGATTCCCCAAGGGTTGTGTACTTTTGCTTAGGGGAGTTCTTATTTCACTAGGGTGGTCCCCTTTGATCGTTTATTTTGTTGACTGTTTGATTGTTTGGCTACTGAGTCACCATGTTAGCTTGTCAATTGTTTTGATTGTTGTTTTATGGTTGTTGTTGGGGTGCTAGTGTGTTTTGTTGAGGTGCACTGATGAAAATTTTTGTGTTGAAAACACCGTCGTTGGTAATGTTTTGGTTCTTCACCCATGTGCGTGGTTTGTCATTATAGCTAGTGGATGGGTGGTTTTCTTGATAAGGAGTTCCCCCGTGTGAGATAAGGGCTCGTTCAATATTGAGCACCTTGGGGATTAACTGATCATAGGTGTGATGCATTACATTTTGAGATGGAAGGACAAGAGTCCATCAAGGTTTGCAATGATGGTACACACTTGTTGTTCCTCAGGCATGGCCCATTTTCTTCTGTTGGCCTTAGATTGCCATCTTTGCAAGAATGAAGCAAACGTCTCTCCTTTGGATTGTTTCATAGCTGATAGTTCTTCAAGGCTCACATCCATGGCTATATTGAAAGCATAGTTTTGGACAAATGCGTCGACAATTTCCTATAATTTTTTGATCCTTGAGAGATAGGAGAACCGGTCAATGGCAGGACCTACCAAGCTTCGAGGGAATAGTCACATTAAGTATGTTTCATCATAGGTGACTTCCATGTAGTGCACTTGGAACTCCCTGATGTGATCTTCAGGGTTCCCTGTCCCATGATATTTATTGAATTTTTGGATCTCAAATCCCTTTGGGAATGGTTTGATGATAATGTTCCCATCGAATGGGTAGGGGCATAAGTTCTTTTGTGGCTTTATGGTTTTCCCTGATTGAAGATTGAACACTTATTGTGAAAGGAATTTGATTTGTGCTGATACATCATCTTGCAGATTAGGGGATGGGATGAAGGTGTTCTGAGGTGGTTCAACCATTGGAGGGATGGGTGGATTGGTTGGTGTGTTGGTGGATGGTGTTTTCATAGTTTTTTGTGCCACGTACACCTGTAATTGCTATTGTACCAACAACGCTTGTTGTTGGTCTTGTTGTTATTGTGCTAATAATATTTGTTGCTAGGCTTGCTATTGTTGTTGTTCCAATGCTTGTTGTTGGGCTTGCAACTAGGATACTTCTTGCTACTCTTGGTATTGCTTCAAAGCTTGCTAGTACACTTGTTATTGGGCGGCTTGGTGTTGTGTGAGGTATTGTGCTTGTACCTATGCTTGTTCTTGTGCTTGTGCTTGCACTTGTGCTTGTTGAGCAACTTGGGAAAATTGAGCGGCTTGTCCTACTTGTTGAGCTTGTTGTTGTTGTAGCAATGCTTGGGCTTGTGCCTATGCAACCTATTGTTCTCATTGAGCTTGTGTAGCTTGTTGTGTGGCTTGAGTGGCTTGTGCTACTTGTGTGGCTTGAGTAGCTTGCACTTCTTGTTGAGCTTGTTGTTGTTGCAACAATTCTTGGGCTTAAGTTGCTTGTTGCGCTTGTTGTTATTGCAACAATGCTTGGGCTTGCACTTGTTATGCGGCTTGAGAGGCTTGAGTAGTCTAAGTGGCTTGAGCAGCTTGCATTGCTTGTTGAGTGGTTTGGTACTATTGGAGTCCCTTTTGGTAGGCTTGGTGAGCTTGTAGTGTTATGCTATACTAGCTTGACACATTTGGTTTTGGCAGTGGTGGTGGGGGATTTGGAATTGTGTTGGATGTGGTGATGAATGGTTGAGATGTGTTTTGAGTAATCATGGTAGTGAGTGGTTGAGATGTGATTGTGGTGGTTGGTGTGATTGACGTGCTAGGTCCTTGAGAGACCATGTTTTTGCTTGTTGGGATTGACGTTGTTGCTTGGTTGGATACCATCTGTTGTTGTGATATCAATGGTACATTTAGAGGATTTGATGTAATGATTTGATTGGTGATCGGTGAATTGACCTAGAATGATTGATTTGTGTTAGGTAAAGGGGAAGCCCTAAACCAATAAATGATGTTGATGTAGGTAATGGTGGCAGAATTGGGGGAGGTAGTGATGAAATTTGTGGAAATATTTTCAGAGTAGATGAAGGTGAGGCCCCAAAAAGTCCACCTGACTCAAATAGGTCTACTTCTACCAATGGAAGGGAAACCTGGGCATTAAGAGCATATGTTGGTGTTGCATGAAAGGATGTGTCATTGGTGTCATGGAATGTGAGTGGGACATATTGTTGGAGTGGATTTTGAGGGGTGGTACTTGATGTACCTATGATGGTATTGGTGTCCAAGTTCTGGGTATTGACAAGGGGATGCTTTTGAAGGGAATTAAGCAACACACTCCCCTTGTTAACAATAGGTTGCATGGTGGCAATGGATGTTGTGGATTATAGAATGGGTTGGACAATGCTTTGAGTGAGTCAAGTAATTGGTGCAAGCAGAATGAAATTTTTGTCCACAATAGTGCTCACATCAAAATCAGAAAGTAGTTTAGCTCCTTCCTTTACCAATTCAAGCATGTATTGGGAAGGGTTTAGTCTTAACATGGCTTTGAAAAGGTTTTGGTTGTTATGGTTTTGAATCATTTTAGTGATCTCATCTTGGGTCATCCCCGAGTTGGTGATGTCTTCCACTTGCCCTTCCTCTTGAGGATCTTGCATGATGAGAGAAAGATCGGGTAGTGGGTTGCTTAGTCCAACATGACAGTTCTTGGGTGTTGTTTGACTTAGGTCGCTTGAAGTTGATGTTTCTTTGTTATTCTCCATGTTCTTCTTGTGTTGAGATATCGTTTGAACCATAAAAGAGAAAAACCTAGGATGTTTAAAGATCAAAGGTGTGATGATGAAAGAGATGGATGGTATGGATGATTGAACTCTTAGAAAATCTTGAGAAGATGCTAGAATTTTGGGAATTTTTGGCTTCTTGGATTCTTGGATTTTGATTGGTTTGATTTTGATTCTTGGATTCTTGGATTCAACCTTGATTTTGGTTTGGATTATTGGATTCTTGGACTAGTCTGGATAATGAAAAAATGGATCCCAAGATGTTGGATGTTTATCTCTGGGATATATTTTCTCACAAAATGATAGTTTGATTAAA
Organism: Sequoia sempervirens; assembly: GCA_007258455.2. Taxonomy (NCBI): domain Eukaryota; kingdom Viridiplantae; phylum Streptophyta; class Pinopsida; order Cupressales; family Cupressaceae; genus Sequoia; species Sequoia sempervirens. The sequence continues at coordinate 396,529,868 of VDFB02047230.1, forward strand.
TGTAGGGAGAAGGATGCATCTACCCACACTTAAACAAACAAGATGATTTTGATGATAATTCGACTAAGGATATGGAGAAGGATGCATCTACACATACCTAGCTGAACAAGATGTTTTGATGTTTGATTCAAGGATTCATGGATTTTGTTTCAAGGATTTTGATTCATGGAATTGCCAAAAAGCCTAGCATGAAGGATGGTTTCAATATTTTCAATAATTTTTGGTGAGATGATCTTGGTTGATGTTTGAAGGATGGATGATGATTGAATTTGATCCTATGTGCACCTAAAAAAGACTCTTGTTTACAAGACCTCAGTTTTAAAGAACACTCTTTACTCTAAACAAGATTTTCAAATTGCCAAAAGAGACCTGGATTTTGTTGATAATAAAACTCATACAAATTAGGATGTTTCTTGATGCACGTTTGTAAAATATGAAAATAAATATTTATTTGAATTCGTATAGTGTTGAGAGATGATTTTGATGATTCTTTGGACTAAGAACCTTTGATTTTGGTTTCTGAATCTTGATTTTTTGTGAAATCGTTTGAGAAGACACATGTGTGAGGTCCAATTATTTTATCTTTTCTTAGTGAATTCATTTTTACCACAAACACTCTTGATTTAAATTTTGAATCTATATTTCTAATGTCTCAAATCTCCCCCTTATCCCACAAAGTGGAAACCAAGGAAAGTCAAGGAAAAAGTTACCTAATGTTGTCTTTAGTAGGAGAAAATTGAGATAACATCCAAATGCTTAGAAGCCTCTAAAGATGAGAATCCCAAGGGCAAGCAATAACACATGAATTTTTCAAGGATGTTTGCTTCTCCTAAAGGGTTTGAATTTTGGTGTTCATGTTGAATGTTTGTTTTTCCAATGATTTGAGACAAAGAAAAGTGTTTTGTTTCCAAAATCATGCACAATCCTATGGATGAAAGATAGTATTTGTTGAGTTCCCACTTGGACGAATCTAGCTACGCTTACTCTTAGCGAATGATTAGATGCTTGACCACATAGGCCCCCCTACAATGAACTCTCTTTTTAGGCTAGCCAAGCATCAACACCCATGGAACTCCCATGGAATACTTTGCATTTCTACTAAGAGCCATAAAAATGTGGGATGGCTTTAGAATGACCATTCTTGCACCAACAAATAGATTGGGATTTTGGCCTTTATATGAAAGATTCTAGTGGGGGAATTTCGTTCATGGGGGATCATCCATATGACAATAGACCATTGCTGCCCTTCTTGTCGAAACAATCCTCATGATACTTGAACTTTCCTCAAGTACCCACACTTATATTCTGAGTGGAAGTCGCTTGGCTTTAGCATGTTCCCAGTTGGGTCGTTCCCTTAGGTGATTACGTTTTCCCACTAGGAAGGCCCTCTAAGGTTAAAAAAAAGTGAGCAAACACATTCGTAGTTCGATCGATATTTGTTTAGAAACAAAGAGAGAACACACATGATACATTCCACTCACACTTGGAATATTTTTTCAATTTTAAGAATCCAAATTGAAGTGTGGAGGCAATTGCTTACACAACATAATATCACAAAAATCCTTTTGATTCTCAAGATCGTCGAGAGACGCGAGAGAAGTGCATACATCTTTTAAATGATATTACTTTGGACAGGTGATTACAAAACATAGAAGCACATGTTCATTTTAATCCCTCAAAGCAATGATTTGATTCTTTTTAAGCACCAAAGGAAGTGTGAAAGTTTCTTGTTCAATTGTTAACCTTTAAACAAAATCTAGTAAATTGGTCTAAGGTTCCTTTTAACCCTTTTGTCTTGTTATTTTTAAACCCAAATTAAAATGTATTGAGTCCTAAAAGCATGAAAGATAACAAATCCTTAGGAGAGGGATTATAATTTCTCCCAAAAGTGATACAGTGAGATGATGATGTCATAGAAGTCTTCATCTTTGTTTCCCTCCTTCGCCATTGATTAAGTCAACCTATAAGAACTGGCTAAAACTATAAAAATAGATGTTAGAAACTAGTTAGTAAGAATAAGCAACCAAAATGAAATAGCACATGCTAAAGTTAAACTGATTAATGCCTTTTACCAGACTCCAACAACCCAGTTTGCATATGCAATGTAGTTGGAAGAGGTCAGCAGTGCTATATAGCATTGCTAGGAATGACATTGACACTCTGTAGTAAAACCAGAGAGCATGATTGCGGCATTGTTTTTCCAAGTGACACATTTTGAAGTTTGTGAAACCCAACGATAGAGAAATGGCCCAGCGTCATAGTTTGAAATTTTTATTTTTTGGTGGGAAAGGCAAAGCAACGTAGTTTGAAGTTTGAAGTGTCACTATATGGCACCGTTGGACTAATAGCGGCATCACTAGACTGATAGCGGCACAATTTCCTTTAGGTAGAAAAATGTCAAGAAAAATCATGAAAATTCACAAAAAAATGTGTTGAAACATTTTGATTTGCCCTCCTTCTAGCGCCAAAATGTGAACCCCAATCCTAGACTTGCACAAACATGAGAAACAAACGCACAATTAGATCCATATGCAAGTTAGGACTAAGATTCCCCATAAAATTCATCTACAATGTTCAAAATAGGAAAGAAATGAAGAACAAAAGAAGAAAAGCTATCAAATCCTATTTAAACATGCAAAAACTCAATCCCACATGGGGGAATTGGTGACAATTTGATGTGGAAATTGGCCCTTTCCTAGCTCCTTTGAAATATTTGTGATGGTTTGATGAAGATTGATCCACTTGTTGATGAAGAAAAATGAGCTCATTGGTGAAATATGCAATAACCTAACTAAGATGATGACAAATGCTATGAAATGGATAAATTTAGCTCTCAATGTGAAGAGAGTAACTTTTCTCTAAGTTGTGGATCCCAAATGAGAAGAAAAGCCTTCTATTTATAGAAGAACAAGATGGAAGAATAGACAAAATGGAGGAATGTGGGATCATTCAACATCCAATGGGAAAGTGCCACTTGTCAAGATGTGAATGGAGGAAGCTTGAGCACATTTTGATGAATGTGCATAATAAATGATATTAGGTGGAATTTGAAATTAGTGAAATGACAAGTTGGAGGGAGGAGAAATTGGAGTTATGTCCACTTGGCTCAAGGAAAAAGGACATGTAAGATGAATTAAATGCCTTGTTGGAAGGACACATCCCTTTGGAGGGATTTTTAAATTTGGAGGAATATTCCCTATTTATGCCAAGTTGAGGGAAATTAGTGATTTAATAAATGAAAAGAAATGATTTATTGTGCAAGTTGCATTATCTAGAGGATGTGACATGGATTATAGTTAGTATTAATCATGATTTGATTAATTAAGAGGAGGTTAGTTGATTTGACAATTTTGACTTAGATTTTAGGATTTAAATAAATCAAAGTTGAGAGGAATAATGATTTAGATTTAATTAAATAAAGATTTTGATTTATTTAATTAAAGGGGATGATGTTAGATAAAATAAAATAAATGTTAATTTATTTAATTTAATAGGATGACTTTAGAAACTTAATTAAATAAAGTGAATTATTTAATTAAAAGAGGAACTATGGGATTAATTAAAAATAATAATTTATTTAATTAATAGGAGATGATGACTTAATCAGATAAATTTGATTTATTTAATTAAGAGATGAAACATGATGAATTTAATAAAGTAAAGGTTATTTGATTAAATGGTTAGAAAAGGAGATGATTTAGGATGAATTGGTGTTAGTAAATCAGGATTAGGTGTATAGCGTCAATCGATACATTTTACGTGTCTACAAATACAATTCAAGGTTCATTTTTTCCTTTCTATTCAGGTTTCATTGCATTTTTTCATCTATTTCTACAATTCCTCATTTCTACTGTTACAAGAAATAAAATGCTTAAAATGTCAAATAAATTAATAAAAGGCATGCTAAAATCTATTATTCTATTAACAATTTCAATAAAAAACACAAAAATGCTAAAATGTGGGGGTGAAGGCATACCTGGAGGCTAGTTTTGTAGTCGCTCTCGCCCACCTGAATTGGGATCCCGTGCACAAAGAAAATGAGGTTTTGTTCATTTTTAAAAAATAAATACCATTACAAAACAAGATCCTGATTATTACAAAACAAGATCCCAATTTTTATAAATTGGGATCCCATTTTGTACTAATCAGGATCTCGTTCTGTGTCCATCGGTTCGGGACCCTTTAACAAAAAAGATCCCATTTTTAAAAAGCGGAATCTCATTTGAAATTAAGTCTCAAGATCCCGAAGCTAAATGAGATCCTAATTTTTAAAGATCGGGATCTCATTTTTTAAAAATCAGGATCCTGTTTTTGCAATTCTGATTTCATTTTTTGGCCAAGGAAAAAAAATTCCATGTTTCATGGACTCAACTTTGTGCACTTACCGAGTAATTAGATTGATGTCCTTATTCTTCAAGAAGTTAAAGTGAGTGTAATTCACCTTGATGTGACTCTTGCCTCAATTTGGCCTGAGGCTCATTTTGTACATACGAATCATTCTGATGGTGGAGGTACATTGTTGGGGTTGGCTCTGTGGCAGGCTAAACATTTTGTGGCTTCTAGTTATGATCCCAATGGACATTGTATTTGGGTCACCACCCTCATTAAGGACATTCTTGTGGGATTTCACTCAATATATGCTCCTAAATCTTCTTCAAAGAGAATCAACCTTTGGGATTGACTAATTTCGTCACTTCCCAATGGTGAGTGGATTTTGTGGGGTGATTTTAACATGGTAGAATATCCTTCTAATTGTAGTTGGGAACCCTTTACTCATTTTTATAACATTGATATTGAAGCTTAGACCTTAGCCCTTAATTTCCTTAGTGTTCATGACCCCCTTCTTATCAAATTAAACCTCCAAATATCTAATTGGTATACTTGGAGTAACTATCATGAAGGATCCTTAAGGAAACTGAGTACGTTGTATCAATTCTACGTCTCTCTCTGATTATGTCCCATTATTATGTCCCATGTTGGCCTCCTTGTTTCTTTAGAATTTTCCACTACTCTCTAAGTACCTTCCAATATTAACCATGCTTTCCTTTTCTAAGCCTACCCCCATCCCCAATAATCTCCCTTACAAGCTAAATGTCACCCATCTCAAAAACCAAGATTGCATTAATGGCATGTTAGCCACTTAGAATGTTAAACCAAGACCTCAATAAAGTAGTTGGATTAGTTGGTTAGAAAGAATAATTAATAGATGCACCTCTTTCCTTCATGAATATGGTAGGGGAGTTGCGGCTAAATGACGCAGACTTGAGAAATATCTCAAAGGATAGCTAGAATATAGTTAGTCCTATTTAGCCTATAATCCTCATGACAACACCGTAAAACAATCTATGATTAATTCTGGAAATTAGTTTTGTAAAATGATTGTCTATAGAGGAAAAGAAGCCCAAATCTATGCTTGTTTACAATGGATTAAAGAGGGGGATCAAGGCTCTAAATTTTTCTTCCAATATCTTCAACACAAGTGTAAAATTGAACACATTTATGTGATTAAAATAACTAATGGTAATCTATATACTAGCCACATTGATATAATGAATATTTTCCATGGCCACTTCAAGAAAATGTTTATTGATGAATCTAAAGATAAAATTATTCTTCCAATTTTTGAAGAGAGTGTTGCTAGTTGCATTCTTAGAAAACTAGACCCCGATTATAGCAAATATCTTGATCACTTACATACAATAGAGGAATTTGATGAAGCTCTTCACTGGATGGATCTAGATAAGAGTCTAGGAATGGATGATCTATCAGTTGAATTTTATAGAGCCCTTTGGCTCCACATTCATGAAATGGCTTGATTGGATGTTGATCTTGATGCTTGAATCTTGACTTGAATGCTTGAAACCTACATCATAATCTTAGCTCCAAAAGCATGCATTAATGAACATAACTTTGACGTGATGCTTGAGATCTTGAATGCTGATATATAGAAGACTAATAAATCTTCTCTTGAACACCTTTGACAATAATCTTAGCTTTAGGAATGATTGCATAAAAGTTCTAGGATTTTGAATTGATAAAAAGACCTTGTATTTATATGTAATTTGTTAATTTCTCAACAATTAAATATTAAAGGCTGACAATTGAAAATGAATTTGATTCATGAAAATTCCACCAAAAGAATATTAGAAATTAGGGTCCTAAACTTAAGGAGGACCCATCCTCCCTTGGGTGAATGGGTCCTAGGCCTTAAACCCAAGACACACAAGTTTCAAGGAAATTTAATTAGTGTATGAAATTGTTTAATACAAGTTTCCCTTTCAAAAAATGGGATTAATTAGGTTTTTAAATACATAATTGGGTCAATTAGAGGCTTAATTAAGTCCAATTAAATTAGGGGGCCCAAAAATAGTGAGAAAATGTAAAGGTATACATTTTATATCACTACAGAGAGAAGTAGAGATGGAGTGAGAGGTATGTATTGAAAATGGAAATAATTATGTAGCTTAATAATTTTAAAAACTATTGTAGCTGTAGATCTAATTAAGTATTCTTTGTTACAATTTCTTTGTGGATGATTATATACTTAATTCATTTTACCATTTGTAGAAGTAGATAGAAGATTGTAGAAGAATAAGACCAAAAGATACAAGTGACATGGTATATACCATGGAGAAACCCTTTCAGGAAAAAACTCCACCAATAATCAATAGTGCTTGTATTATTTAACCTTAGAACAATATTATAATAATTCTTTATCAATCCTTCCTTGAGATGCTTATTTTTCCTTTGTGAACCATGATTCCAAACCTACACAAACACAAGAAACAATCAATATATTAAATCAAATGCAAGGTTAGTAACATGATTCCTTAAGAAATTCATTTAAATTGCAAAAAGAAAGAGGATATGAAGTGAAGAACACAACAAAACTTAAAACATATCAAATACTATTCTAAAGCAAAGCAAACTCTTAATCTCTTGAGGGAATTGGTGCCAATTTCATGTGAAAATTGGCCCTTTCCCAACTCCAATGATGCAATGGTGATTTGGTGATGAAAATTGATCCACTTTGATGAAGAGTGATGAATGCTCCAAGATAAAAAATTGCATAACCTAGCTACAAATTCAAAAGTATGGATGAATATTGCTAAATATTTGAGTATAGTAAGTTTACTCAAGTTGTGGATGATCAAATGAGGAATGAAGCCTCTTATTTATAGAATGTCAAGTTGAAAGAATGCCCAACACAAAGCAATGTGGGACTATCTTTCATTTAATGGAAAGGTGCCACTTATCCAATTGTGAATGGGCCAAGGATGTGCAAGTTTTGATGAATGTGCCAATAAATGCCAATATTTGAATTTTGAAATTTCATTAATGACAAGGTGGAGGGAGAGTCAAATGGAGTAATGGCCACTTGGCTCAATGCAAAAGGACTTGTAAGAGGGAGTGAATGCCTTGTTGGAAGGGAAAAATCCAATTAGATTTGAATTTCAAACTTTGAAGAATATTCCTCCTTTATGCCATGTTGAAGATAAATAGAGATTTAATAAATCAAATAAATCTATTTTCATGTGCAAGTGGCAAAAGATGGAGGATGGGACATGAGAAGGGATTAATTAAATGAAGGATTAAATGATGTGACCTATTTGACTTAAATTTATGGATTAATTTAAATCAAATATGAGAAGAATATGATTTAAAGATTTTATTAAATAAAGGGTTTTGATTTATTTAACCAAGGGGGTGAAGGTAGATTAAATTAAACAAGGTTTTAATTTACTCAATTTAATAGATAAAATTTAGAGATTTATTTAATTAAAATTAATTATTCAATTAAATAGGGATAATTAGATTAGATTGAGACACTGAATTAAATACATGATTTATTTAATTAAGAGAGGAAAATTAATGAATTTAATCAAATAAAGATATTCGATTAAATGGTTAGATTAAGGGATGATTCAAGATGAAATGGTGTTAGTGATCAAGATTAGATGTCCAACGTCAATTAGTACATTTTATGTGTCTACATTTTCACCCTCTTTGAAGCAATGTACTCATGTTGATTCAAAGAATAAATGGTCTTGATCAAAGCCAAAAAAATTTTGTTTTCAAAATTTTGCCCCACTGCTGCCCCCTTGAGAGATTGGATGAAAATTTTGATTTTTTGGGTGATCTCGCGAAAAAAAAGGACAAGGTGCCCGACAGGTCCAAAAAGGCTCCATGAGGCCAAAAAGGTGTCTAAACGTAATAAAATGATATAAAACAGGCCTCAACTAGACAAAAATAGGTTCAAGAGTTCAAAACCCTAGCAGGATAGCCAAACAGGGTCAAAAAACCCTAATTTTTAGGAATAAAAAGGCTATGAGGGGTCACTTTCGATTCATTTTCACCCATAAGATTTTAGAAATCTTGCAATTTGAGCTCTAATACATTGAAAATATGGTGCAACAACAACTCTCGATGCATATTTCTAATCGAGTGAGGACATACTAGCGACCTCTGAACATTGGGGCACTGGTAAGTGATCCTTATTTGAGCTTTGTTTTTCATTTTTTTGCACTCATTTAATGCTTTTAAACTTAGCTTTGCTGCAGCGGTGCTATATAGTACCACTTAAAATTCAAACTGCACCGCTTGGTGGTTCAAACTTACCAACCACCATAAAAAATGCACTGCCGCAGTGGAGTTTGGAGTTTGGAAACAAACTTGAAACTCTGAAGCATATGCTACCTCCAGTGGGGGCATTTAAAACTCGGACATGGCAGCAGAATTTTAGACTAGGATTTTTGCCAAACTACACTGCTCTAGAAAAGTGCATTTTAAGACTTTGGCAATGCCAGCATCACAGTTTAAAATTCAAACTGTAATGCCTTTACAGATAGCGATGTTGGGCTAACTTTTTGAATGCTTGGAATAAGATTTCTGAATGATTTTAACACGGTGACCCTTCTTGATGTAGGACACGGTGAGGGAGCTCTATTCTCAGGAGCATAGATTGTGGGAGATTTTTGGTTACTTGCTAGATCAAAGTGACAAGGAGCAGGATCAGCTACGAGATATGGGACTATAGTATATTTCTTACACAACACCCATGCGGACCCACCTTGGGATGATGTCAGTGCTTGCCGAGAGATGGCACAATGAGACCTCGTCCTTCCACCTTCCTACTAGTGAGGCCACCATCACTTTGGAGGACATGTGGTGCATCCTTAGATTTTCGATTCATGGTCAGTGAGTTATTTATGATATGGATGCTAGACATGATGCTTGTCACACAGTCCTTGCTACAAAGGATGTTATATGCTGCAAGGGTCAGATAGAGCTAGAGTGTCATAGGGCCTTGAATTCACCCTTCTTCTTGGTGGTTGTAGTGATCATTTCAGGTCTCATCGCCCTAGATCAACGAGGCTGGTATTTCAGTCCTGGCTGGGGGCTTTGCTGGGAGCAGATGGTGATGCATGACAGACCTACTCATTTTGCTTGGGGGCCTATTCTTCTAGCCTCTCTCTATAGGGATTTACATGAGTACGTCTACCTTGATGGCATAGCACTTGGAGCAGGTGTCATACTTTTTCATGTGTGGGCATGGGAGCACATCCTTGTTCTTTGACCACAAGTCGTTCTAGTGCCGATGGGGCCTGATGATCCCCTAGTGTGGCGCTACAAAGGTGGTGTGTCCTGTACACATATGGGAAAGCACAAGATTCATCATTGGAGGAGGGTCTTAGATGATATGGGGGTCTTCACTTGGCGCCCATACCTTGGTCACCCCAAATGGGTCGAGGATGTACAATAGTTATTCTTTGCCGCTAGGACCACTTTATGCAGGGGTGGGAGCATACGATGGTCGAGAGATACCTGCCAGGGTGAGTTCAACATTAGTTTGGTGAGCCACAGGACCAACTAGATGATGACTACGTGGTTATATTTGTTCGCATGGTATCGCAAGGTTCCTAGGGGTGATATGTTCCTGCCTTTGAGGTAGTAGACAATTTTAGATAGTTGGTGTCCTGACCATGGGTATATGATCACGGACCTGTAGATCCAGGTGTGACATAGGCCTATAGATATTGGTTTCAACCACCCCTATGATTGACAGTTCTAGGTGCACCCTTTGCTCGATAGAGATTGAGGGGAAGAGGGGGAGGACGAGGATAGAGAGAGGGTGAGTAGTAGGATTAGTTGGGTAGGGGTCTAGTTCAATCGGTCTAGGCAGATGTTGATATGCAGGTTTAGGACCAGGGGCTAGCCAAGCAGCAGGATTAGGCAGACGCACCACTATGAGCTGAGGGTGAGGATCAACCTCATGTGCAGCCCCCACGAGCATAGCTAGCAAGTTAACCAAATCCATGAGATGCATAGATTGCACAACTATAGGATCAGATTCAAATTTTGACAGCAGAGAAGGATTGGGCTAGGGTCGAGAGAGACTAGGCAATTTTGCAGAGGTAGGCCATAGAGCTACAAAAAGCCATAGAGATAGGCCATAGACAACAGTTGGAGAGCATGGCCACCTTGTCCTCTTGCAGCATAGTGTCACTTATGGATTATAGAGAGGTCGTCAAGGAGGTAGATTACTATTGATTGCAGTACCACCAGGCCGTACTAAGAGCAGCTGGGGTCCTCGATTATTCATAGCGGACCAGCTATGGACCACTAGAGGGTCATGGTGATAGAGGTGAGGGTAGCAAGCACCAGGGTTAGATTGCTCCTCTTTGATTGAGATGATTACTTTTTGTGCCTTATGGGCTCATTTTTGATAGCCTGCTGGGCCTTTTGTATGCATACACACATGTACAGTGATCCTGATATATAATTTTTTATACTATGATAGTTTTTTGGTAAAATATATGAGATGATAATATTGATGTGATATGCCATGTAGCATGTTTATTTTTATGCATTATGGATGGTTCTATTTCTATATGCTATGTAATAATGTTATGGTGTTATGCGATGTATATATGGATGCATTTCTTTCTGATGGTGTATGCATTATGTGATGGTTATGCGACTAATAGATCTATATTATGCTTCTAATAAATGACATATGATATGAAAATGGATCTATACGATATGTGATAGGAATGGATGATATGTACATTTATATGATGATGTAATCTATATGATGATTTATGTATGTTGATGCAAATGTGATGATTTGTGCAATGATTTTTTTTTCAATTCCTTTTTTCGTTATGATGGTGATGATGATGTAGTGATTGTGCTATGTGGTTATGAATGCATGGATGCACATGATTTGTCATGTATGATATGCTCTTGTGATGATGTTTATGATGTGATATGCAAAATGGTCTGGAGATGATTTATGGTGTATACACAAAATGATATGTGAGTCATGATTATTAATGCTTTTATAAGATGTTTTATATGATTGTGGATGGATGTATGCTTTTAATGTAATGGATTTTATAATATTTATGTTCCTATTATGCTTTGTTTAATTGTGCACTAAATACTTATAATGATATGGAATGATTTGTAAAATGAAATGCAAAAATGATTACGATATGGTTATTTATGAGATGTTCTATATGATATGGATGACTAATGGACAATATGTATGTTTTTATGATTATGTATGATGCAATGTGAATGCAATGGTCATGCTCTATATGATATGCCTTGATGATGTAAATGAGATGTTTCTAAGATGCTGAGAATAACAAATATATATTATCCTAAACATGTTAGATGATTGTGAGATGTATGTGATGCATTTATTAATGATGTAATGTGATGTGATATATGAAATGATATGTTAATGAAAATTAGTATGATGATGTTTTATGCTATGCAAAATGAATGTAATGTGAGAGATGACTTTATGATGTTCATGTGATGACATAATAAATGCTTTTATGAGATGGTTTATATGAATATGTATGCTTATAATGCGACGAATTATCTATAATGCTCACGTACCTATTATGTTTGATTATGTAGTACATGGTAATATGAAATGATTTATGAACTGTAAAGTAAAAGCATAAAGTTGTGTCACACTTTCAGCCAACTTATCAGCACAACTGAATTTAAGTATTTCTCAGTAAAAATCAATTTTGGTCAAACATATGATCTAGAAAGATTCATTCAAGCTAAGTTAGATGCTTCCACAACTTTTTCAACTAAAATTATTGACTAAAAATATATGGAGTACCACTTTGAGTCCAATTTATTAAAAAAATAAAATTATTTGAAAAAATTGAAGTTTCAATAACTCCTGGTAATGTAAATAACATTTATTTAAAAATATAAAAATACCCTTTTGTAGATCCATAAGTATAGTTTTCAAAAATATATTTATTTTAATAGTTTAATTATTTTTTATATTTTATTTTTTATTTTTACTAAAAGTAGGTTATCGACACAAAATATTAGGTTGATTACTATGCCAAGGAAAAATACTAAAACTTATTAAAAAAAATTGAAAAAAATATGATGCACTAGATAAAAGAATCTATTTTAAGATGGTATAATTTTTTTTCTATTTTAGATAAATATGTAATATGAAAGTTGAAGTTCAATGAAAACAATTGTTTTTTTATTCACACACATTTTTATATTTATTTAAAAATATGTATTTATCAAAATTGGAAAAAAATATATCCATGCACTAAAATTTCAAGTTATAAATACACACAAAAAAATTAAAAATAAAAATAAAAATTTACTATAAAAATTTTGACGTCCCATACAACTTCATTTTTCAACATTTTATCAACTAAATTATAGTTTTAATTTATTAAAAACTAGTTTAAAATAATTTTTTTTTTTTTCAAAATACAAAAATAAAATATACTAAAAAATACACATTTTACTAGTTTACATCATTTCAAAATTCAAAACATATATGCCACTTTTTAGTGATTCAAGTTTAAAAATTGGATCAACGTTGGCCGTTTCCTTTATAAAGTGTGACATAGCTTTGTGCTTTTACCCTGTTTATGCAAATGAATGCTATGCAATGGTTTATGTGATGAATGCAATGTGGTGAAAAATGGATGTAATGTGATGATTTATAAATGTGCTTATTTATAAAAGTGCTTATAATAACACATTTATATGATGATGGAGATGCAATGCATATGTTTCCTATATGATATGTTATGCAATATGCTAATGATTTGTGGATGTAGGATTGATGATAATGATGATCAACTATCATAGTACCTTGTTAGTGTGAAGAGAAAGAAGGGATGAAAGAAAATAAGACATTCCAACAAGATGATGAATATGCAAATGATGATGACTACTTTCTGAGGAGATAAGATCTTCAAAGGGCCAATTTCCGTATGTTTGATAACACATGTGGTACGATGCATCAAGGTATAGAGAACTAGGATAGTGTTGTATTTAGTGTGATGAAACTTGACTTGACAACTAGATAGGAGTATCCTTGCTCACACTTGACATACAAAAATCTTACTAGGATGCACTTGATCTGTATAGGATCTAGACTAGATTGCAGTATTGAATGCTTAAACTTTTACAATGCTTTTACAATGATTATTTCAAGTTAATTAAATCAAAATTAACTTAAGGAAATAACAAAATGAAAGAATTATCAAACTGAAAGAAGGTGAGAGAGAGAAGAAGAGAAGTGCAAACAGTTGATAACGGAGTTCGTCACGAATGTGACTACGTCTCTGGGTCCACTCGAATAGAGAGACCGATCCGATTAACTCCAAAATCAATTACAAATGTTGCACCAAGACCATCAGTTCGGCAGCATAACAGGGCTCCGACATACAACAATGGCTCAAAAAAATCTCCAACACCTCTCTTTCGTGTCCTCAGCTTCAAGACTTCGTCACCTGAAAAAACTTGATTCCTCACTCTCCTCTTACACTCCTTTTATACAAAGAATTTTCTCAAATTGGTTACTAACCAATTGATTTGCAAATATTCACCTTATCTCTCCAAAATACACAAAAATCTCCTTTACATAGTAAAAATATTTTAAAAATCCTCCCTTAAAATCCTTACTAAAATCCCCTATAAATTCTATGCCCTTCAATTATTCATTCTCGAGATAATATGGTTTTGGTGGTTTGATTTAATCCGGGTTTGATTTTATGTTTGTTTGAAAATAACCTTTAAAAGGTTATTTTGGTTAAAAATTTCAAACAAATTGCGGTTATTAAAAACCCGCATACCATATATTATAAATTCTATCGTTGGCGTAGCGGTGTTTAATCTTTTTGGGACCCGGCCGGTTTGGGGTTCCAACCCCCGGCCGTCCATTTTTTTAAACCAAATTTCAACAAATCTATAACAAAACAAACCCGCTAGCACATATTGTTGAGCACGGATGTGTAGGCGAGTTGGTCGCCGGCCGCTGCGGAGAGTGTAAGGTTTGGGGTTCGAATCCCCCAACCTTCATATAACTTTTTAACAAACCAAACCAATTCCAAAACTGCCGACCGATGGAGGAGAAAGAGATAAGAGAGCCACGTGCCGCACTAGGAGGGTGCCACATGGCAGATTCCGATTGGCTGACAGTGATGACCGGACTGCTGACGGGATGCCGAGTAGGATGATGACATGTCGCTGACTGTGATGTTGACTGTACCTGCCACGTAAGCTGCCGTGCATACGGATGCCACGTGTCATCATCCAATTGGTTCTGTATAATTACTCAGCCACCATGTGTCATGCCCAAATTCGTCCACTTGTATTCCATACAGTACGGACTGAGTGCTGACGTCAGCATCCGTACGGTCCACCTCAACAAGTCATCTGCAAACTTTGACTGCTGATAAGTTGAGCCTCCGATGTCAGATTTCTACGAAACGAACGTTGCCAGAATCATCTCGACGAGCTCTTCGCGATGATATCAACTTCAACAACTTTTGATGACATCATTTTTTTCGCTTCTGGACACCCCCTGTTCCCAGTTTGATCGAAGGTTTGACTGGCCATAACTTGCACAAACGAACTCCTTTTCGCTCCGTTCGAGTTGCGTTGGAATCAGGACACCAAGATCTTTCTGATGGTGCAGATTCTGGAGAGAAATGAGACACTTCAATTTTCACTAAAAAATGTCCACTAGATCAGCACTTTAGGTACTTCAAACATCTTGGACCAAAACATGGAAAGGTATAACCTATCAATGTAATAGTCAACAAGCTACCAAAAACACCCTCCATACATATCTAAAAAGGAAAGTATTCACCAAGTTGTATTACAAGAACACCAAATAAGCAAAATAGATAAAAGATAATGATTGTTGCCCCATTCCTATCTCTCTAAATCCATTTGTTTGGACATCATTGAGTGGTTATTGGAATGAGCGCAAAGAGATAAGTCAAAAGAAAAAGATAAAGTAAATAAACAAGCTGATGTTCTTCAATACCACCACTAACCAAAAGGAAATGTGTTTTTAAGGATAAGAACTGAAACTATTGCCAAAAGACAATTCCCATTGTAGGAAGGATACATCCTAGGACATGTTAGTGGATGGCGACATGTCATTTCGTTTATCCAAAGTGTTCTTTCTGATAAATAATGCCCATTGTAGGAAGGATACATCCTAGGACATGATGTTATCAAATGATTGATTTGGGACTAATTGGATGATGGGCTATCAACACAAAGAGTTGACCAAATTGTTTACATACTGACTTAAACCTGAGACTTGATGTTTTGAGTTTTCACTTTTCACCTGCTAGACTTGTTTTTGACTGTTTCACCGAAGGTTGAGGATGATGATCATTATTATGAGTTTCATTTATTGTGGGTGAAAGCGAGATAAGATGGATGGATTTTTTCAAATATTTGGATGTTTTTGGAGTTTTGAAATGTTTTGAGGCTATTTTTGGTATTTTTTGAGATTTTATTAATGTTTTGATTTTTAGTTTTTAAATTTTTTGGGGTTTTCTGAGATTTTGACCAAGATACTAACCTAAGGACCTATCCTAGGGTCCTCAAGGGCTGATCAATAGATTAGCTTTGCCTATGTTATACACAGAGACCACGTAGTTCGACTGACGAATTGATCGATATTCAGATGAAGATATACATGATGAAATGTTAGTTTCTTATAACGAACTCCTAAAGGACTGACCTAAGTGTCTCAGGGGATGATCAAAGATCAACCTTGCCTACGTTCAAGGCTTAGAGATCTGTAGTTCGACTGACAAATTGAATGATATTCAGATGAAGATATACATGATGAAATGTCAGTTTATTATGACAAACTCCTAAAGGACTGACCTAAGTGTCTCAGGGGATGATCAAAGATCAACCTTGCCTACACTCAAGGCTCAGAGACCTGTAGTTGGACAAGATGCCTCTATTTTCAAATTTTTGACTAAATTTTTGACCTAATTTGGGATTTTGATATGTTTTGAATGTTTTTGGATTTTGGATTTTCTGATGTTTTTGGATTTTTTTGATTTTCTGATGTTTTTTGGATTTTTTGTTTTTAGGACTTCAAGAATATACATGAATCTGATCCAATGAGAATGTGCCCCCAGTGTGATGTAATAGACTACTCCGATAAAGGCAAGACAAATTGACCTTGGGAATGGGCCGAGTAGTACTAGGAGGGATCATGATATGAACATAAGACCAAGCTATGATGCAGATGTCAAATGGATGGGTGATGAATGAAGATTTGAATGTGATGGATGATGCAGGACAAGCCGTAAAGATCTTGGTGGATGGAAAGTGCTTATTTACACAAGGCGCCTGTTTGCCAGGTTTTCACCAAGGTACTTGTCCAAAGTGCCACCAAAGTGGTTCTCACCAAAGGATGATTTTTCTCTTTACTGTTTTTAATCCTTTTTTTGATTTGTTTTGGATTTTTGCTTTTTTTTTTATTTTTTTGTTGTTACCAAGACGCCTGCTTGCCAAGTTTTCATCAGGGTAACCATTTTTTTAGATTTTTTGATATTTTGATTTTTTTGGTTTTTATACCTTGAAAGATTAGGCATAATTTTTTTTGAGATGAGAGTTGTTCATGGGCTCTTGTAGAGGTTCCCCTTCGGGTGTTGATAATTGATATGCCCCTGACATATAGCTTGCTATGATAAAAAATGGTCCCAACCAGTTAGGTTCAAATTTTCCTTTGCTATTTGGATTTGGGATGTTCTTCTGATTCTCCTTTAGTACCAGTTCTTTGACTTGGAAAGTCCTGCTTCTGATTTTCTTGTTATAGCTCCTCTTGAGTCTGTTCTGATAGACTTGCAAATGATTTAAAGCATCTATACGCTACTCATCTAGTAGCTCCAACTCATTCAGTCTTGATACTCAGTATTCTTCATCCGTGATGAGGTTTTGCAATGATATTCTTAGTGACAAGAGCTCAATTTGAATGGGGAGTATTGCTTCTGATCCGTAGACCAGGGAGAAGGGGGTGGCACCAATGGGTGTGTGGATGCTAGTTTGATAGGCCTAGAGGACAAGATTGAGTTGTAGATGCCAGTCATGACCTGCATCATTGATTATTTTCTTGAGGATCTTTAAAATGGTTTTATTTGTGGCTTCTGCTTGGCCATTTCCTTGGGGATAATATGGGGTGGAGAATCGATGTTGGATTTTGAAATTTTCACACAATTTGAGGACATCCTAATTCTTGAATGGTGTCCCATTATCTGAGATAATGGCTTGTGAGACACCATAGCGTTAAATGAGATAGTTTAGGATGAACTTTGATAGCTGCTTCCCAGTTATATATGTCATGGGTATGGATTCCACCCATTTGGTAAAGTACTCAGTGGTGGTTATGATGAACTTGTGGCCATTAGATGAAGTGGGAGTGATTTTTCCAATGAGATCGAGTCCCCACTGTAAAAGGGCTATGGTGTGATGATGGGATGAAGTTCTTGACTTGGAGCATGGATGAGGTCCCCATGTTGCTAACATTGTAGGCACCTTTTGATGTAGTCATGTGCCTCTCTTTCCATTGTAGGCCAATAATACCCCATCCTCAACAATTTATTGGCTACGATCATTCCACTCGAGTGTGAACCACAGATGTCATTATGCACTTTAGTTAAAGTGGTTAATGCCTCCTCAGTGTGTAAAAAACATAGTAAGGTTCCTTCTATTCTCCTATGGTAAAGGGTATCTCCTAAGATGACGAATCGAGATGCATTTTTGATAAAGGTTTGTTTTAAGGTTAAGGGTAAGTTAGCAGGTAGGAAACTTATTCATAGGTAGGTATAAATGTCATGGTACTAGGGATCACTAGGACCAATGATTTCACAGAAAATTTTTGATTCTGGTACCTCGAATGTGGGTATGAGAAGCTGCTCTACCAAGAATTCATGTTTTAGGAAGTTGTGAGGGATGTCCAGTAGGGATCCAATCATTGCCATGGCATCTGCAACTTTTTTGTTGGCTCTGGGTATCTGCTCAAATGTAATTTAGATAAAGGATTCCTTGAGAGTCTCCAGTAGTTTCTTGTATGGAGTGAACTTATCATCCTTATTCTGGTACTCACTGTTCACTTGGTTTATTATCAGTTGAGAGTCTCCATATACTTCGAGGGCCATGATGTGCCACTACACTACTATTCTGAGACCTATGGTTAAAGCCTCATATTCTACAATGTTATTAGTGCAGGGGAACACCAATTTATATGATCTAGGCATGCAGTCCCCTTGTGGGGTGATAAAGAAGACATCAACTCCTGATCCATGTTGTGTGTATGAGCTATCAATGTAAAGTTTCTAGTGGTTGGATATGTTGAGATTGAAGATAGATTCATATGGAAATTTTGAGATGAGAGGATTCTCTAAATAGATTGGTGCTTCTACAAGTTGATCTACTATGACTTGGTCTTTAATTGCCTTCTGCTCCACATATTTAATGTCATACTTTGATAGTATCATGGCCCATTTAGCCATTATTCCAGTGAGCATTATTTTTGACAGTGATTACTTGAGGGGATAAATTTTGGAAATGAGTTTTATTTTGTGTGTCAACATGTAATGTCTAAATTTTTGTGAAGCAAACACTATTGCTAAACATTCATTTTCGATGAATGAGTAGTTTAACTCATGACCGACCATTGTCCTATTGATATAATACATGGCCCTTTCTATCCTGTTTTCATCATGCTAAGCTAGAAGAGCACCGAGGGCTATTATTGTTGTTGACTCATAGAGAATTAATGGCTTTCTTGGGATTGGTGGCATTAGGACTGATGGTGTAAGAAAATATTATTTGATTTTATTGAAGGCTTCTTCACACTTGTTATCCCACTTGTATGCTACTCCCTTATGAAGTAGGTGAGAGCATGGATTCTATTTATTTGCTAGCTGTGCTATGAATCTTTAGATGGATTGAAGCCTGCCTTGTAGACCTCTCAATTGTTTCAATGTTTTGGGTGCCTCCATCTTGAGGATTGCTTTTACCTTTGTTGGATCTAACTCAATACCTCTCATTGACACTATGTATCCTAGGAACTTTCCTGATTGTACGCCGAAGGCATACTTCTTTGGATTTAATCAGACCTTGTATTTCTCCAACTTATCAAAAATAGTATTCAAAGTTGCTATGTGATCCTTCCTCTTTCTAGATTTGGCTAGTATGTCATCAACATAATCTTTGACAGTTTTATGGATCATGTCATGGCTCTTTGGTATGCTGCTCTTGTATTCTTTAAGTCGAATGGCATCATATTCCAATAGTAAGTCCCCCATGAACAAGTGAAGGTCATTTTGTGTTGGTATTCTTTAGAAATTATTATCTAGTTGTATCTTGAGAAACCATCCATCAAGGAAAGCATTCCATGTCTCGCTGTCATGTCTAGAATCATGTCAATGTTGGGCAACAAGTAATCATCTTTTGGACATGCTTTTTTTAAGTCCCTGAAATTTGTGCAAATTTTGATGCCCCCATCAAGTTTTGAGATGGGAACTAGGTTTGACACCCATTCTAAATAGTCTATTGGTCAAATGAATCATAAATCCAATAGCTTCTTTAGTTCCATTTTGACTAGCAGGGTGATCTGAGGATGCATTTTCCTAAGCTTTGGTCTAACGGGCTTTGCTTCAGAGTATACTGCTAGTTGATGAACTACAATTTCTGGATCAAGCCCTGGCATGTCAACATAGCTCCATGCAAAGTTAACTTGTATCTCTCTCAAGAATGCTGCTAGGAGTTCTTGTTCTTCTGATAGTAATGAGTCCACATAAAATGTGATGTGTGGGGTCTCCTTTGTTCCTAGATTAACTGGATTGAACTTTTTTGCTAGGACCACTGATTTTACCTGATGTAGAGCTCTGAAAGGAAGATTGAATCCCCCATCCTTAGGCACCTCAGAGAGGTTTTGACCATTGGATGAGTACTTTATTTTTAATTTTTTTAGGTCAGAGAGTGCCATAGTGTGGTTTTCACTCAAGGACCTTGAGATTATTCTCAATTTTTCACTTTTGTGACTGAGGGATTCAATCGTTTCCCCATAGTATGCGTGTGTATCTAGCTCAATGATGAGTCCTGCTTTGTGATCTCCAAACAAAATATTATCCCGTAGTCCCATGAATTCAGAGAGCACCTCATCATTTTTGAATGTGTCAAGAACTGGTGGTCCTCGTTGGTCATAATCGATGAGTTGGGGGTAAACTAGGTGGATTTCATGATTTTGATGGTCTGACTTAAAGGATAAGTTGCTAATCATGAGAAGGGTGGTATCCTTAAAGAGCCTAGGTAGGTTTTTTATGGGATCCTCATCATCACTACTACTACAACTATCAGTTATGTCAAATGTGAAGTTGTCTATGAGACCTACCTATAGATACGGGTAAGCAAAGTTTAGCTTCAGATTGCTGAGGAGGATTATTGACCTTTCTAATTGGAGGACTTCAACCACGTATGGTTATACTTGGAGGGGTACATCAAAGGCCAAGATTTCTCATTCGTGTCTCCGGAATGATAGGTATTATAAGCTCGTTGTCATTTTTCCCAAGTCTTCGGTTTCTATCATAGCCCATTGCAAGCATCATTTGCAAACCTTTGCTTCTGTCATCCATTGGTAGATTGGCTACTGGTCCATTATCTTGGTATAGGAGATGAGATGGGTCCTCCTCTATGACTTCTTGGCTAAGATCTGCCCAACTTCTGAAGTTGGGATATTCTTTAGGGGATGTTTGAGATGTGGAGGCTTCATTTTCTTGTAGACGCCCTTGTGATCTGGGAGATTGTGGTAACTCTCCTACCACAAAAGCATTTTTGGAAATCGTGTAGTTTCCACAACCATTATCCTAGATGATGAATTTGATATTAGAGATGGTGGGGATGGTAGGAATGGCAGGTGTCTCTATCATAGAAGTGGATGCGAGAGTGGCTGGATCAATGTACAGTGTTGATGGGCCTTCATCATTTTTAGGTACTTGAGGTATTTTCTATTATTTTTCCTCAAGGTTCTTGCAGTAGGAGAATGGTTCAGGATCTCCATGGATGGTGACCTCTTGTCCTTCATACATGAATTTGACACATTGATGGAAAGTTGATGCTACTGCTTGCATTGCATGAATCCATGGATGTCTTAGGAGAATGTTATAAGGCAAGTCAAGGTCCAGGACCTAACAGGTGGTTT
Organism: Sequoia sempervirens; assembly: GCA_007258455.2. Classification (NCBI taxonomy): domain Eukaryota; kingdom Viridiplantae; phylum Streptophyta; class Pinopsida; order Cupressales; family Cupressaceae; genus Sequoia; species Sequoia sempervirens. The sequence continues at coordinate 396,551,406 of VDFB02047230.1, forward strand.
CCATGATTACTAGCCCTACTTGAATAGGGATTCTGATTGTTCCTTGGGACACTCTTTCCTAATCATCATATGCTCTGATTGTAATACCATTTCCTTTGTCGATGGAATCCTCTAAGATTTTTAACTGCTTAATGAGCTTGAGGGAACAAATGTTCAAGTCTGTACCTCCATCCACCAAGACTCACTTGAATTTACTTTTCTACACTAGGACCTCTAAATGGAGTGCACAATTATGAGATGGTTGAGAAGGAAAATATTGGTTGGAGAATGTAAGGAGATTCAGGGTAATGATTTTTCTAACCATAGCTTGGTATTGTTCTACGGGGATGGTGGATGAAGCCAATGCTTGCTTGAGGATTTTCTTGTGGGTAGATCAAATTTTTAATAACTCCATGATGGAGATTTGTGATGGTGTTATTTTTAGCTAATCAAGGACATTGTAACTGTGATATCAAAATGTTTAACCCTTTCTAAGCAACTAAAATGCAATGGAAAAACATGAAGAAACACCTCAATATTAGCCTAAGAAATTTGTAAAAGCAAAGAGGAAAAGTGTAAATAATGCTAAGTAGATATACCTCCCTTTTGCAGCTAAAACTCTTTGGTTGGCCCTTGATTTTGATTTGATTTGTATGCTTCTTGATGGCTCTTGATATGGATAAATGCAAGGCTTAACTATATGCTTGGATATAAATGTAAATGGATGAAATTGATGGCTAGATGAGTGCACAAAATGGATAAGTGTTTGAAATGCCTTAGAGGAGGGAGTATTTATAGAGAAACTTGAATTCTCTAACTCTAGGGTTGAGATTTTATCCAACAAGGTCAAGATGAAGGGCTAAGGTGAGTTGAGGACTCACAAGCCCTCACATTTTGACATGTGGAATGTGGGATGGCCAAGGGTGAGATGATGTGTAGGTGATGTGGAAGGGAGGTACATGATATGGAGGAAGGACAAGTACCTTCCAAGTACTTTGATGTGACCTTTCAATGATCACATGGGGAAGGGGAAAGCTTTAGGAGAATAAAACTAAATTTTAAATTCACAATGATTGGAAGAATCTAGTGGATAAGACAAGGTTCCCAAAAGGTGGGAATTTTTCACATGTGACTTGATGTGACAAGTCAAATATTCTAGAAGGTGCATGGGAAAAGGGGATTCTAGGAGGAATAAAATGTGAATTAAAAATTCACATGGGGAAGAGAGGAACCTAGGGTGAATAAAAAGGAATTAAAAATTCCTTGGGGGATGGGGAGAGTTGACCAAGGTACTAATTAGGTTTAACTAATTAGTAATTATAGGATAATTAGGGGTTAATGTGGATTAGAAGCCAACTTGCAAAAGTTGGAGGATGTCACACATCCTAATAAAAGATTAGGCATGTGCACATTCTTAATGCAAAAATTAGGAGATGGATTAGGATTAGATGAAAATGGCATGTGAGGAATTAAATAAATGTGATACTTATTTAATTTATTTGATGAAAAGGGGATTAAGGAGGGTAAGGTATTTAATTATTAATTAAATACCTTAGGCATTTGGCAGAATTAAGGATATTAATTAAATAATAGTAATATTACTTAATTAACACAAATAATAGGATGTTTAGATGAAAAGTGATAAATTTGGATAAATTAAGTGTCCAAATTTGGATGTCTACATTTTTACCCTCTTTGATATGGTGTTACAAAGTAGCATCATTTCAAAGAATATTAAAACATAGAACCTAGAAGAAGATGGTTAGATTGGAAAAAATGCCCCAGTCATTCAAAAGAGTGACTAGCAAAAAATGATGGGGGTGAAGATGAATATTAGGGATTGAGGATACCCCCTCGAGAGGACATGCGGGTTCAAGAGAACATGGATTTTCTCTCAAAATGGATGAGATGACGAAAGGGGAGATGAGGAAGAGGATGCAAATGGATGGATATGAAAGGATGAAAAGGAGAGAGGAGGTTGGGAAGCACAAATGGATGCAAGGACAAAGATGATGTTGCCCCAGTCAAGCTACAAGCCAAAAGGGGTTGATGATGGATGGAGTGTCATCAAATGAGGGAATGAGAGATCCAAAAACAACATGAGGATAGGGAAGGATACATCCCAACAAGTGGTATTGATGAGGGAAGGATACATCCCAAAACACCACTAAAGGATACATCTCGATGATGATGATGAAAGTGTTGTTGACAAGGGAAGGATAAATCCCAAAACAACACCGAAGGGATATGGAAGAATACATCTGGATGATGATGATGATTGGATCAAGGATTGTAACAAGAATGGGAACAAGAACAAGGATATGATTAGATGATTTGTGTAAGATAGAGATGTGAGATGAGGATGAAGGAGGAATGGGTGGGTGGATTTTGATAGATGAGAGGATGGGGGATGCATGCAAGATGAGAGAAATGAAATGCAATCCTAATGCAATTTTCCATATTCGGAGCACTAATTTTTGCTATATAATAAGACACCAAGTGCCAGGGTATGTGGAACCAAGGCGTATTAGTGTCTAATGCATGAAAAAAAAACAACAGACAAAAAGGCTATCCCAACACCCCAAAGTCACAAAGACCTTGGTCGGGCCAGGTATTGAGATAACCACAAACACAAAAGGATGCCCCAGTGGAACACAAGACCTCAGGGATCTTGGTGGGTACTACGTGGGACAACCAAGAAGAAAAAGAAAAGATCAAGATACACCCCTATGTTGACTAGTCAAAGCACACCATGTTATGATGGATCAAGGCGACCATGAAAAGTGATGATAGGGAGCTCAAATGATAAACAAAAGTCAAAAGCATCCAAAGATTACAATCAATTTCAAACATCCTTTGCCATAGGATCAAGGGGATGGATGGGAGTGATGAGTTCTGTTAGGAAGGATGCATCCTGTTGAGACCGATGATGATGGATACTAAACTAAAAGATCGTTATGATGCGGGATGCTCAAAATCGATTAGATGTCATGATACAAATGGATCTTGTTTGTTATGAACTAGTTGGATAAGGGCATATCTTGATGACACGACACAAGGAAGACAAGACATGGTACTAACACACCCTAAAGACCTAGGGGCTCGAGGGAAAATCAAATATTAGCCTTGCCTATGTGAAAGCGTAGAGCCCTCGTAGTTCGGTAAAAGGCTGTCGACTGACCATGGATAAAAGTAGAAAGAGGACAATGAAGGAGTGGACAAAGAAAGATAATAAAGGACGAAGAAGGTAGAAAGAGGATGATGAAGGAGTGGATAGAGACTGATGATAGATGACAAGGACCAGAGATACAAAAGAAAAGACTAATGATAGACGATAAAGGAGTGGATGAAGAAAGCAAAAAGACCGATGCTAGACGATAGGAGCCCCAGGGGCAGAACAAGTGATCGCCTTTGCCTACGTGAAAGCACAGGGGAAACGTAGTTCGACAAAAGACCAAAGATAAATGATAGGATGAGTGGATAAAATGATGGGACCGATACGATGAGACAAGATAGACCTGTTGGATTGGATAGGATGATGATGATCACATAAAGCTTAGGGATGGGATAGTTATCCAAATCATTAACATGACTTGGGAGGATGATATGATGGGGAGATGAATGATGAGAAAGGATAAGAGATTGAAAAGATGTGTAAAAGAAGCATAAGTGATGGAGATGGCATTGGGTTGCATGGAGGGAGGCCTATAGCCAGATACCAATGACAAGGGATTGTGAGATGGGATGAGGATAAAGATGAAAGAATGGGTCGAGAGAGAGGGATAGGGGATGGAAGGGATTGTTTGGATGGATAGGAAGATAAGGATTGGGAGATGAAAGGGATGCTAGGATAGATGGATAGGAAGATAAGGATGGGGAGATAAGGATGGGGAGATGGAAGGGATGTTGTGGTAGATGGATAGGAAGATGAAGGGATGTTATGATAGATGATGTCTCTAAGGACTATCATAAAGGAAGTAAATTCCCCCACTCTAGATATGTCATGTATGATGAGGCATGAGGGATGGAAGAAGATAAAGGATATAACTAGAGGAGGATAGGATGGGTGACGAAGGAATACGATAGAGCACGGATGAAGGGAATGCATACCAAGAGGTGTCCAAAGCATGCATAGATCACACGAAGGATGGAGGGATGGGAGATAAATGGGATATGATGGTAGGATGCAGAAGATAGGTGGGATGGAGGGGATGAATATTAGGAACCTACCCCTAAGTGTGGAAAATGATGAATGGGGATTTACGCATGATGCCTATTTACCAGGTTTTTCATCATGGTACTTATCCAAGGTGCTTGTTTGCCAAGTTTTCACCATTAGATGAATTATTTATCTTTACTATATTTTTTTTTGTTTTTGTTTTTTTTTTTTTGGATTTTTCTATTTTTTTTGGATTTTTGGACTTTTTGACTTTTTGAATAGCACATGGAAGGAAATGAATAAGGATCGGGAGGCGAATAAGTGGATTTAGAAGACATGTGATAAGGATATGGATGAAGGACTCAAGCATCAAGTTCTATATGAGGCATTAAGAGCCCTCGTTTGAACCGACTATTGGATGTTGGTACAACCTTATTAGGATAAATGAATTGTGCAAGAGGATGAATTAGAGGGATTTGATGGGGGAGATATGTGGGGTAATGGGTGGGATGTTGGAAAGTGTATGGATGGAATGATGGAGTAAGCATATGATGGGGAAGAGTCTTCAAGACCAACATTGGCACATGTGGTGGGGGTTGTGAAAGGATAGGAGGATTAATGGTTGGATGATGTGGGGCTAATGGAAGGTATAATGGACGATGTGGAGAAGAGGTGATAGCAAATTTTGGGACATAAGGACCCAAAATGGAATTAAGAGGATTTGCATGATTAACTTTTGGAGTAGCAAGGTTGGATGTTGTTATGGATGCTTCATTTGAAGGCATTGCATATTTTTTCTTTGGGATCCACATGGTTTTGATTTTTTCGTTGGTGAGCCTTTGCGGCCTATGGATTTGATTTGGATTTTGGATTTGAGTTTTCTTTGCTTCAACGTGTCTTTTAGGGGGGACATGAGGATTTTTTTATTCATGTGGATGTTTAGATTTATGCATTTGTACTTTGGCATCCAAAGTGCGTTTAGTAGCAATGGGATGGGTGCAAGCAGATGGAGGATATGGAGGTAATATGAATGGATAGATGAAGGTAGGATTTTGAGGATGATACGTGAATGGAGGATGTGTAGGTATGTGCCTTCGTGGATCCTGATTAGGATGTGTATGATGGATGACATGGATAGGTGTTGGATGGATGAAAGGATGAGATGGAGGAGGTGATCTTGGGATATATGGACCCAAAGCAGATAGAGTGGGTGGAGGGACATAAGAACCCAAGATGGATGGAGTAGAGGAAGGATGGGAGATGGTGAGTGGAGGGATGTAAGGACCCATAATGGATGGATCAAATGAAGGAGGAAGATGGATGGTTGTTTTGAGGTGATACGATAGAGGAGGAGGAATGGTAGCATATGGTCTGGTGGAGTGATGGGAAGAGTTGGCATTTCTTTTGGAAAAGGCACGTTGAGGACGTCTAGAGGTTGTACCAACATCTTTAGATTGTGAGTTTTGGGAAATAAGTCCAAGACCTTGCATGCAGATTTGTTCTTTGACTTGGATGGGTTCTAAAATAACTTGCTCATGAAGGCCTAGACCTTTTCCTTGATAGTTCATTTTATTGAGTATGTGATCCATGATAGGATTTGTGTTATTCTAAAAACATGATGCGAGTCCATTATTAGATGGAGGATGATGGGTGGTATATACACTATGTTTTTCTTCTATGAGGAGGCCACCATGGAAGAATGTGAGAGTACCAAGGGGATATGTAAGCGGTGTGGGGATAGCAGTTTTAAGCGATGATGGGGGATTATGAGAGGGAGATGATGAGATAACAACATTTGGGTGGGTGGTATCAGGAGAGGGATTAGAGGATATGATAGGATCTAGATTTGTGGTAGTGGCTTCATGTGATGGAGATGGAGGGGTGGAGGCTTGAATGGCAAGGGGATCATGGGATGGGATGGAATAGATGGGGGACTGTGATCTTGAGGTGAACTAGATGGGATGATAGGATATTGATCTGAAGAAGGGGATATGTTGGCATGCTTTGGATTAGGCTCGTGGCATGACTCATTGTGTGCTAGAGGAATGATAATGGAGTCTTGGTGGGACTCTTCAAGTGGGGAAGATGAAGGGATGGAGGATTCAAACCATTCATGGGAATGGATTTTGATAATACTAGGAGTGCGAGGAATGAATGGGATTTGTGTGTCGTTGATGGGTTGGACAGCTCTCAAAGTAGGAGGTGGGTGTTCAATGGATTCAGTAGATGTGATGGTAGGGGATGGGGGCTCAATGGATTCAGAGGATGTGGTGGTTTCGACGGTCTGAGTGGTGCTAGGGGTGGTATCATCAATGATAGGTGTTGGGTGGAGAAGGGTCTCGTTAGTAATGACAGTGGATGATGGGTTGGGATGACATGATTCTACAACTTTAAGGTGTGGAGTGGGAGATATCTTCTTTATTATAAGTCCTTGGAGAACTTCTGGGGTGAGAAACTTGAATACTCTAGGCTGAGATGGTGTGGTAGGAGTGGATGAAGGATTATGGATTGGTGGATTAGGATTAGATGGGGGAATGAGATTGGATGCAGGATTAGGGATTGGTGGATTAGGATTAGATGGAGGAATGAGATTGGATGCAAGACTCAGAATAGATGGGGGATTAAGATTAGATGAAGGGTTAAGATAGGGGTTTTGGAATGGTGAATTAGGACATGAGGATGCGGGTGGTAGATTGTAATAAGGGTATTGGGATGGTGGATTCAAATGGGAAGGTTGAGATGGTGGATTGAGATAGGGAAATGTGGATGTCGAATTATGGTAGGAAGGTGTGAATGTAGGATTAGGGTAGTGGGTATATGCGGATGAAGGATTGAGCTATGAGGATGTGGGTGGGGGATTAGGATAGGAGTATTGTGATGGAAGACTAGGATAAGAGTATGATGTAGATGAAGGATATGATGGATATCCCTTGTCAAAGTTAGCATAAGCAACATGATTAGGCATGGATGAAGACATAACGAGATAACTCAAAGGGGTGATTGGATTTTGGAAAGTGGGTGGAGAAAGCTTACTAGCAATGATAGTGTCAAGGGGATCTAAGTCATATTCTTCTTGATCGACAAGACTTTTGTTATCATTGTCAACATAATTAGGGTTTCCCTTGACCACTATTGTTGGAGAATAAGGATTCATGATGGTGAAAGGATAAAAAGGATGGATAAAATATTTTGGATGGGAACAGACTAAATCTCAAATCAGGATTTAGGTCAAGCTCAGATCAAGATTGGACTAAAGCTCAGACTAGGATGATTGTATGATGTGATGGGATGATTACGACAACAAATCTACTTCGAGATGGAAGTAGATTGATTGGGTCGAAGGTGATTGGATTGGATTGGATAAGATCGATTGATGATTGATAAGGACTGAGGGATCAAATAGGATGATGAAAGGGACTGTAAACCCTGTTAAGAGATTACCCTAGGTGACGTAGGATACTGATTGATCAGATAAAAGGATGAGTGAATGATTGCGACACCGAATCCAATTTGAGATTGAAAATGGATTGATTGGGCTGACGATGATGATTGACTTAGGGTGGATGACAATCCTAAGTGGATGTTGATGATGATGATTAGATCAGATACTTAGGTCAATTTGGATAATCACCTGAAATGAAGTTCAGATTGGATGGGGAAAATGATGATTTGATTACAAAAATGGATGATATAAATGAACAAATGATTGAATAGAATGAGAGAAGGAGGTTCAAAATAGATGAAAGATTACTCAGAATGAGTAAACAAATGATCGAGAGGGATAAACAACTACTCAAAATGAGTAAATGTCTGCTCACAATGAATGAATGATTCACGGAATGAGAAGATGAAGGTTTGGAATAGATGAATTATTACTTAGAATGAGTAAGCGATTGATCGGGATTGTTGAACAAGAGTTCAAAATGGTTGAATGTTTACTTTACTCAGAATAGAGAAACGAATGATTGGAATGACTGAATGGGAGTTTGGAATGATGAATGAAGGTTTGAAATATATGAGTGTTTATTCGAAATGGGGAAACAAATGATCGAAAAGGGAGAATAACTGTTTAAAATGGATGAATGAAAGGTTGAAATGACTAAAGCTCAAATTAGGGTTTTGGTTAAGCTCAGATTGGGATTAGATTAAAGCTCAGAATAGGATTGGGTTGAAGATGAGAATGATTGGAGGATGTGATGGAGTTGATTCTACACCAACTTACAGAGTTTAAGGGACGTAAGGTGTTGACAATAAGATTTTTCCAGATTTGGCAATTTTCAAAAATTGTCAAATTTTACCATTTTAGGAAACTTCACAGACATACTTTTGAGCGTTCATTTTTTTCCCAAAAAATACCCAAAACTAAGATAGGATGAATTGCCAACTAACACCCCAAATTTGAGACATGCATTCTGAGTTATTAACAAAAATGATTCGTCAAAGAATTGAATAAAACACTAAATTGAGATTTTGAGGGTTAAGATGGAAGTTTGAGGCCCCAAAAAATGTGGAAAAATGGGGTCCGAGGGACTTCTAGTCCATCAGGAATCCACATGCCCTATCATAATGCAACTACTCATAAAATTTCAGCTCAAACGGACACCCGAGTCAAAAGTTATGGCCTTCAGAAGTTTCGGCACAAAAATCAAAATTCTCAAAATGAAGTTTAGGTGACTGGGATGGATGATTTGATCTTGGATATGGACTCTAATGATGTTCTAAGTGGCACTTGTGATTTTGGTGATGATGATTTTCGGAAAAGTGTTGATGATGGGCAAATGGGTGCTCAAAATTAGGATTGGATTGAAAGATATGATGGGATTGGTTTCACTAGTCGGATTTGGGAACTAGATATGTTTGTTTGCCAAAATTTTTGCAAAGGGGCGAATTTTACCTTCTGGGGCGACTATGCCCTCACAGAGGGGCGACTGTGCCCCCTTCAGGGGCGACTGTGCCCCCCTTCAGGGGTGACTGTGCCCTCATAGAGGGGTGACTGTGCCCCCTTCTGGGGCGACTATGCCCTCACAGAGGGGCGACTATGCCCCCTTCAGGGGCGACTGTGCCCCCTTCTGGGGTGACTGTGCCCTCACAGAGGGGCGACTGTGCCCTCTTCAGAGGGGCAGATTCGCCTTTCTATAGAAAAATAGAGGGTGTAGTCGCCCTTCTAAGGTCAATAGGGACTTGGTTTGATGAAATGACTATGGAAAGACTTTAAAATGACAATAATAAGGCCAATTTGTCAAAAAATTTACTAGTTTCTCACAAGAAAACACTTTCATGCAAACACAATCCTATGATTAGTATTAAGGGTATGGCCAACATGGTCTTAATCTAGGATGCACAAGGTGTCTAGGGAGTCCTTGATATACTTTTGGTACATGAGGCACAACCGTGAACACCGGCCCGTCACAAGCATGAGTTGGGAACCCCAACTGAAGGGCTCAGACCAACTCTTCACATCTATCTAGGTATCACCCTAACTTCGATGCTCTGCCAATTACGATGCAACTGGATTGGGGTACAAATTTCACTCTCCCCCCTTTCTATACCCCCTGGTACGCATGGTTGGAATCGTCCCTTGGGGTGATGAAATCCCCAAATAGGTCCCACTAGAAAGAAAGCACTAATTGTTTCCAATTACTCCCCAGGTTCACATGAAGTGCAAGGGGAAAGTGAAAACAAACTAATGCTCCCTTTGGGTAACACAAAAATGATAGACACAACAAGAGATGAATATTACTTTCCCTAATTAGACTATGTTCTTAGATTGATGAAAACAACAAGGATAGCTTTAGAAATCTGAGCAAATGGATAACTCTGCAAGCAAATTTTAGATATTTTATCTTGCTTTCTTCATTAATTTCACAAGAATATACTGCAAAAAGTTAGCAAAAACACCAATATCCTTGCAAGAAACAGTGTTAGGGGGTTAGTACCTAAAAATAGCAAAAATCGAAGCTAAAATGACAGTTTTACCTTCCAAAATGTGTTGCTTTGCGGTGACCAAGGGGCACAGTCGCCCTTCTGCAGTAAATTAGGGGTACAATCACCCTTCTGCAGTAAATCAGGGGGCGCAGTCGTCCTTCTGTAGAGAATTAGGGGTGCAATCGCCCTTCTGTGGAAAATTAGGGGCACAGTCACCCTTTTGAAGAAAATTAGGGGCGAAGTAGCCCTTCTGTAGTAAAACAGGGGCGCAATCGCCCTTTTGCAGAAAAATAGGGGCGTAGTCACCCTTCTGTAGAAAATCAGGGGCGTAGTTGCCCTTGTGCAGTAAATTAGGGGGCACAGTCGCCCTTCTGCAGAAAAGTGTTAGAACAAAAATTTTAGTTAAGGGGGCGTAGTCGCCCTTTCTACAGAAAAAGTGTTAGCACAAAAATTTTAGTCAAGAGGGCACAGTCGACCTTTTGCAGTAAATTAGGGGTACAGTCGCCCTTTTGTGGAAAATCAGGGGCATAGTCGCCCTTCTGCGACATATTCCTGCAAAAAATTCAACAACAACAAACATGAAATTGAAGGATCCGCTTGTGGGTCCCACCGGGCGTGCCAAAAATGTGATATCAAAATGTTTAACCCTTTCTAAGCAACTAAAATGCAATGGAAAAATATGAAAAAACACCTCAATATTAGCCTAATAAATTTGTAAAAGCAAAGAGGAAAAGTGTAAAGTGATGCTAAGTAGATATACCTCCCTTTTGCAGCTGAAACTCCTTGGTTGGCCTTTGATTTTGATTTGATTTGTATGCTCCTTGATGGCTCTTGATATGGATAAATGCAAGGCTTAACTATATGCTTGGATGTAAATGTAAATGGATGAAATTGATGGCTAGATGAGTGCACAAAATGACAACATTTAGTTGAAAAATGGCTAAGTGTTTGAAATGCCTTAGAGGAGGGGGTATTTATAGAGAAACTTGAATTCTCTAGAGAATTCAAGAGTTGAGATTTTATCCAACAAGGTCAAGATAAAGGGCTAATGTGAGTTGAGGACTCACAAGCCCTCACATTTTGACATGTGGAATGTGGGATGGCCAAGGGTGAGATGATGTGTAGGTGATGTGGAAGGGAGGTACATGATGTGGAGGAAAGACAAGTACCTTCCAAGTACTTTGATGTGACCTTTCAATATCACATGGGGAAGGGGAAAACTTTGGGAGAATAAAACTAAATTTTAAATTCACAATGATTGGAAAAATATAGTGGATAAGACAAGGTTCCCAAAAGGTGGGAATTTTTCACATGTGACTTGATGTGACAAGTCAAAGATTCTAGAAGTGCATGGGAAAAGGGGATTCTAGGAGGAATAAAATATGAATTAAAAATTCACATGGGGAAGAGAGGAACCTAGGGTGAATAAAAAGGAATTAAAAATTCGTTGGGGGATGGGGAGAGTTGAACAAGGTACTAATTAGGTTTAACTAATTAGTAATTATAGGATAATTAGGGGTTAATGTGGATTAGAAGCCAACTTGCAAAAGTTGGAGGATGTGACACATCCTAATAAAAGATTAGGCATGTGCACATTCTTAATGCAAAAATTAGGAGATGGATTAGGATTAGATGAAAATGACATGTGAGCGAGGAATTAAATAAATGTAATATTTATTTAATTTATTTAATGAAAATGGGATTAAGGAGGGTAAGGTATTTAATTATTAATTAAATACCTTAGGGATTTGGTAGAATTAAGGATATTAATTAAATAATAGTAATATTACTTAATTAATGCAAATAATAGGATGTTTAGATGAAAAGTGATAAATTTGGATAAATTAAGTGTCCAAATTTGGATGTCTACAGTAACCATTGGGAACAGATCTTGAATTGGACATGAAAGTCGTATTTGGTTGAGATGATCCTGCAATAGTAACTTTTCCACCTCTTTTGGTGACTCAACAATTGGCTTGAGCTCCTTTGATAGTGATTACTGCATAGTGTTCATCTAGGGAAGAGATGACAGTTTCATATGCATGATTCACATTTTTGAAGGTGCCTTTCCCCTTATCAGTGTTATTTTTCCCTTTATTGTTATGGTTAGGCATCAAATTCGTGTATATTTGAGGTTCTGGTTTCCTGTTGGCTATTCCACATTTATAATTCTTTGATCAATGAGATCTTGGACTATGTTCTTTAACCTCATGCAACTATTCGTGGTGTGCCCTTTGATTTTTTGGAAGTCGCAGAGTTGATTTTCATTGTACTAAGGATGTTTAACATCTAGTTCTTGGTAGTTCTCATAGGTGGGAATCTTGATAAGGTTTTCATTTATTAGTTTCTTCATGATGACTTCGAGTGGTTCCCCAAGAGCAGTGTACTTTCGCTTGGTGAAGTTCTTGTTTTGCTGGGGTGGTCCTCTTTGTTCATTGATGTTATTGATCACTTGGTTGTTTGGTTGTTGTGTTGTGTTCACGTGATGGTTGTTTTGATGATGGTTTTGGATTTGTTGTTGTGGTGTGAGTGTGTTTTTCTGAGGGGCACTGATGAAATTTTTTGGATCGATGACACCATAGTTTGTAACATTTTTTTCTTTCCCATGTATGAGGTTTTTCATTGTAATTGGTGGGTGGGTGATTATTCTATTCTTCAGGGTATGCAGTTGATCCTCTAGGTTGTGACATAAGGGCTCATTTGATGTTGAGCACCTTGGAAATCAACTAGTCATATGTGGTGATCCCTTGGACCTTGAGATGGAATGCCAAGAGTCCATCAAGGTTGGATATGATAGTGCACACTTGTTGTTCCTCGAGAATGACCTATTTTCTCTAATTGGCCTTGGATCACCATTATTGTAGGAATGAAGCAAATGATTCATTCTTACCTTGTTTCAGAGCTGGTAGTTCCTCAAGACTGACATCCATGGTGATATTACATGCGTAGTTTTTGATGAATGCGTCTATAGTTTCTTGGAATATCTTGATGCCTATAGGTAAGCGAGAGAACCATTCCATGGCATGGCCAGCCAAAATCCTAGGAAATAGTTGCATCAAATAGGTATCATCATATGCAACTTGCATGCAATGAATCTGGAATTCCCTAATGTGATTTTTAGGGTTTCCCATCACATGGTACTTATCGAACTTGGGGATCTCAAATCCATTTGGGAATGGTTTCATCATAAGGTTTCTTTCGAATGGATAAGGACACAAGTTGGTGGATGTTTTTGTGGTTCACCTTGATTGAAGGTTAAGCACTTGTTGTGAGAGCAACCTGATTTGTGCTTTCACATTGTTTTGTGGATCAGGGGGTGGGATGAAGGTGTTCTACGGAGGTTTGATTGTTGGTTGGATGGGTGGGTTGTTTGGTGTGTTGTTTGATGGTATCTACACATTCTGTTGAGCCATGTATGCTTGCACTTGCTATTGTATAAAAAACACTTGTTGTTGGTCTTGTTGTTGCTATGCTAGGATTTCCTGTTGTTGAGCCTACTATTGTGCTTGTTATTGCATCAACAACACTTGTTGTTGGGTTACTAATTGGGCTGCTTCTTGCTACTCTTGGTATTGTTTTATTGCTTGCTAATATGCTTGTTATTGTGCTACTTGTTTTTGTGCTTGTGCTTGTTGTGCTTGATATTGGGAATGCGCCTAAGCTTGAGCTTGAGCTTGTGCTTGGGATTGTGCTGCTTGTGCTTGAGCTTATGCTTTGGCTTTGGCTTGGGCTTAGACTTGTTGTTGCAATAAGATTTGGGCTTGAGCAAATTGTTATGCTTGTAATGTGGCTTGGGCTACTTGAGTAGCTTGTGTTGCTTGAGGGGCTTGTTGTTGTTGCTGCAATAAGGCTTGGGCTTGTGCCTCCTGCTATGCTTGTTGTGTGACTTGGGTAGCTTGAGCAGCTTGCACTGCTTGAGAGGCTTGAGCAACTAGTTGTGCGATTTGTTGAGTAGTTAGTTGCGTGACTTTTTTTTTGTACTTGCAAGAATGCCTTTTGATAAGCATCTTGATGAGTGGCTTGCAATGCAATGCTATATTGATTTGATGTATTAGAGCTTGGTGGTGGTGGTGATGGAGGTGGATTCAGAATGGTGCTTGTTGTGGTGGTGAGAGGTGTTGTCATATTTGGGGCTTGAGTGGTAGATGGTGTGATCGATGTGGTTGGTCCCTTAGAAATCATGTTTTGAGATGTTAGGGGGGTTGTTGGTGATGTAATAGTGGTGGTTAGCATCATTGGGATAGTTGTCATCTGTTGTTGCGATGTCGATCATAGGTTTTGAGAGTTTGGAATGATGCTTTGATTGATGTTTGGGATGTTGGTTTGATTTTGATTGATATTTGGTAATGGTGGAAGCCGTAAGCGAAGACATGGTGTGGATGATGATGGAAATGGCAGAAGTGGTGAAAATGTGAGGGATTTGATCTCTTGAGGAAATGGTGTAGTGTCGAAAATTCCCCCTGGTCTGAACATGTCACCCTCTTCTTGCGAGGTTATGGTGAGAGAGGTTTGGGGTGTTGTGTGAAATGATGATGATGGGTTATTTGGATCATGAAATGTGAGAGGGACATATGTGTGCAATGGATTTTGGGGTACACTTAGCCCCAAAATGGTGTTTTCATCCAAGTCTTGATTATTCACAAGGGGGTGTGTTTGTATTGCATTGAGAAATGCACTTCCATTGTTAACACTAGGTTGAGTTGGAGCAATGGATGATGTGATTTGTGGGATGTTTTGAGTGATACTTTGGGATGGGGGTGTAGATGAGATGGGGATGGTGGATTAGATTGGGGGTGTGATCCCAAAAGATGTTTCCACAATAGTACTCACATGATGTTTTTCCAATTTGAGCATGTATAGTGAAGGGCTGAGTCTCATCATGATATTGATAATCTTATGATTTTTCAGATTTTGAACCATTTTGGTGATTTCCTCATGTGAAATCCCAAAGGTAAGATCCTATTCCTGAATTTCCTCTTGTGGATTTTGTGATGATGAGGGAAAGTTAGTTAAAGGATTACTTGATTCAATGAGATTCATTTTGAAGTTTATTTGGCTTTGGTCACTTGAAGCGGGTGTTTCTTTGTTGTCTTCCATGTTCTTCTTGTGTTGAGATCTAGTTTGCACCATAAAATAGGGGTCAATTTTTCAAGAATATTGGGAGATGAATCTCTAATTCTTTGGATTGATATATCTTTAGGTACAAAAGTAGAAATTTTTAGGATGATTTAAGGATAAAAGGGTGATAATGATATGGATGTAAGATAGATGTTTGATGGATGTTTGGAACTCTTTGAGAGATCTTGAAGGGTATGTTAAACTTTAGGACTTGATTTAGGATTGATTTGTTTTGGATTCAGATTTTGGTGGACTCATAAACTCTAAGAGGTTGGATGTTGTCCTAGAGTTTAAATTTCTCACAAGATGCTAATTTGTCTAGGTGTGAGAAGAAGGATTCATCTAAACACTCCTATCCAAATAAGATGAAATCGATAATGAACTCCTAAATCCCAAGATGTTGGATGTTATCAAGGGATGAATTTGTTCACAAGGTTTAATAGTTTGATCAAATATGTGGAGAAGGATGCATCTACACACATTCAATCAAACAAGGTGATTTGGGATTGATTTCAAATGATTTGCCCAAAGTTTAACATGAAAGATTTTTTCCAAGATTTTCAAAGAGTTGATAATGAGATGATTTTTGGTTTTGATGTTCAAAGATGGATGATGGTTTGATTTTGATTCTAGTATGTACCTAAAAAGACACTTGTTTACTAGACCTTAGTATTGAAGAACATACAATACTTCTAAGGACCTCTATAACTAAGAAGTGGTTCAAACTGAGCATACATTTTTGTATTTTTGAAAGGGACAAGTCTATAGAACCTTGTGAATTTTTTGCTTATTTTGATGTGTTTCTTTTGATTGCACTTCCTAATGTATTTCTTGATGACCTTTTGAGTGTGACTCCTAAATTTTGAACTTTGGCTCAAGGACTTTTGTTTTGGGATTTTGACTTTCTTAGAAATCATGAGGAATTCACACATGTGTGAGAACCAATTTTGTTATCTTTGCTTAGTGATTTTGTTTTACCACAAACACTTCTTGATTAGGTTTTCAAACTAGATGTCCAATGTATCAATTTCTTCTCTTTTCACAAGGTATATTATGCGAAACTTTGATGAAATTAAGGCAAGGGTTACCTATTGTTAACTTTAGTGAGAAAATTGATATATAATACAAGTGTTTAGAAACCTCTAAGGATAAAATCCCATTGGCAAGCAATAACACATGAAATTGGTCAATTGTATTTGCTTCCTAAAGGGTTTGAAATTTTGATGATGATGTTAAATGTTTGTTTCCAAAATGTTTTTGAACAAGCAAAGCATTTTGTAACCAAGAACAAGCACAACCTTACGGATATGAAAGACTATATTTGTTGAGTCCCCACTTGGACAAGTCTAGCTACGCTTATCTTTAGTGAATGGTTAGATGCTTGACCCCACTGAATCCCCTCCATGAAACTCACTTATATGGGGCAGCCAAGCATCAACACCCATGAAACTCCCATGGCATGCTTTCCATTTCTACTAAAGACCGTAAAAGTGTGAGGCAGCTTTAGAACGACCATTCTTGCACCAACAAATAGATAGGGATTTTGGCCTTTCTACAAAAAGGGTTTTAATTCAGAATTTTTGTTCATAGGAGTTGACCCAACGTGGTGAGAGACCATTGCTTCCCTTCTCGTCTGAGACAACTGCATGATACTAGCATTTATTCCATTACACACTTTTATATCCCGGTTGGAAATACTCTTGGGTTCAGAGTGTTACCGGTTGAATTGTTCCCTTGGGTGAGTACTTTTCCCCCAAGGCAAGCCCTCTAAGATAAAAAAAAGTAAATAAACATATCCATAGTTCGATCAACCTTCATTTAGAAACAAAGGGAGAATACATGTAATAGGTTTACTCACACTTGCAAAGTTTTCTGTTAAATTTTAAACCCAAATTGAAGTGTGTATGGGAAATTACTTACACAACTGAATGTCACCAAAAGCCTTTTGATTCTCAAAATCTCCGTGAGGTGCGAGAGAAGCGCATACGTCTTTTGATGATATTACTTTGTGTAAGTAATTAAAAAATAATGAAAACATGTGTTAATTTTAAGCTAACAAAGCAAAAGTGAATTTGTTTTAAAGCACCAAAGTAAGTGTGACAATTTTCCTTGTTCAATTATTAAACCCAAAACAAACTCTAGTAAATTTGAGTCCTAATGTTATTTTTAAGCCTTTTAGTAACAAGAATTTAAAAGGTTTTTTTTAAAGTCCAAAATGAACTTAGTAAGTCCTAAGCATAAAAATATAATAATTTTTTCCTTAAGAGGAATAATGAATCCTCTAAGAGTGTTAAACAAACACTATAGTGTTTAAAAACACTTATTTTTTTGAAATAACATCATCATGCTTCCCTTCTTTTTCGTCTTTGATCGATCCAACCTATAAGAAAGTCAGCCAGATTTTGCAGAAACAGAGGTAAAAAAAAAGTAGAAAAAAGACAAAAGAACCATAATTTGAAAAAAAGCAAGTGCTACAAATAAAATTTCACTTTATACTCCCCTCCAGCAATGTAATCCATGAAGGTGTCACAGTTTGAATTCACCAGTGGTGTTGTATAGCATTGCTTTCCAGTTAGCGTCACTCTATAAATAGACCAATGAGCATGAAGGTGTCACCCTTTTGGTTAGCATTGTAGTTTAGATTTTTGAAAGATTTTGGTGGATCAGATTTCGGTGTTGTTTAGAATTCAGAATTATGGGTGGGAAGTCAGAGGCATCACAATTTGGAGTTTTTAGTGGTTCTATATAGCAACACTGGAGAACCAGCGGTGCTGAACAGTGATGCTGAGGTTCCATCGGCAAAATTTTCTAGTAGACAGAAAAAAGCATGAAATTTTTGACAAAAACATGATTAGAAAATGAGATTGAGCCCTCCTTCTAGTGCCAAAATGTGAACCATGATTCCAAACCTACACAAACACAAGAAATAATCAAATATATTAAATCAAATGCAAGGTTAGTAACATGATTCCTCAAGAAATTCATTTAAATTGCAAAAAAGAAAGAGGATGTGAAATGAAGAACACAACAAAACTTAAAACATATCAAATCCTATTCTAAAGGAAAGAAAACTCTTAATCTCTTGAGGGAATTGGTGCCAATTTGATGTGAAAATTGGCCCTTTCCCAACTCCAATGATGCAATGGTGCTTTGGTGATGAAAATTGATCCACTTTGATGAAGAGTGATGAATACTCCAAGATAAAAGCCTGCATAACCTAGCTACAAATTCAAAAGTATGGATGAATATTGCTAAAGATTTGAGTATAGTAAGTTTACTCAAGTTGTGGATGATCAAATGAGGAATGAAGCCTCTTATTTATAGAATGTCAAGTTGAAAGAATGCCCAAAACAGAGCAATGTGGGACTATCTTTCATTCAATGGAAAGGTGTCATTTGTCCAAATGTGGATGGGCCAAGGATGTGCAAGTTTTGATGAATGTGCCAATAAATGCCAATATTTGAATTTTGAAATTGCATTAATGACAAGGTGGAGGGAGAGTCAAATGGAGAAATGGCCACTTGGATCAATACAAAAGGACTTGTAAGAGGGAGTGAATGCCTTGTTGGAAGGAAAAATTCTAGTTAGATTTGAATTTCAAACTTTGAAGAATATTCCTCCTTTATGCCATGTTGAAGATAAATAGAGATTTATTAAATCAAATAACTCTATTTTCATGTGCAAGTGGCAAAGGATGGAGGATGGGACATGAGAAGGGATTAAATTAATCAAAGTCAATTAATTTAATGAAGGATTAAATGATGTGACCTATTTGACTTAAATTTATGGATTGATTTAACTCAAACATGAGAAGAATATGATTTAAAGATTTAATTAAATCAAGGGTTTTGATTTATTTAACCAAGGGGGTGAAGGTAGATTAAATTAAATAAGGTTTTGATTTACTCAATTTAATAGATAAAATTTAGAGATTTATTTAATTAAAATTAATTATTTAATTAAATAGGGATAATTAGATTAGATTGAGAGACTTAATTAAATACATGATTTATTTAATTAAGAGAGGAAAATTAATTAATTTAATCAAATAAAGATATTTGATTAAATGGTTAGACTGAGGGATGATTAAGGATGAAATGGTGTTATTGATTAGGATCAGACTTCCAACATCAATTAGTACATTTTATGTGTCTACATCCTTCAACAATTCTTCTTCACAACCTACAATGAAGTCTGATTAAAACTCTTCAACTTGCTACAATAAATAGGCAATAATGAGCCTTGTAAACTCCAAAGATTTTACATTTACAAAACATAATGCTTATCTCAGAAAACCCACACCTATTCTTTGCAAGTAGAGTTCTACCATGAAGAAAAATGTCAAAACAAGTCCATCCATTTGGGAGTCCCAAACTAAAGTCATAACTCAACATTGATTCCAACGATATCTTCTAAGCTTATCCTCAAAGTTGGTTCCCAAGAATGGGCCCACTTAACTCAACTTTATAAAATATCTTATCATGCAAAAGTGTTAACTCCAAGATGCTAACTTGGGTGCCCAAGGTGGGTCCAAGTCAATCTCTGTTAACTGAAACATATCTCTCCACCATTCATGCAAATATTATGCATGATTGATCATCCCTTGATAACTAAAAGTAGTCACTTGTTATCTATCATGCAACTCAAGTCATAAGCATGTAATTCAAGTCAACTAAAGTCAACTAACATGCAACTCAAACTAACTACATGCAATTGAAGATAATTGAATCATAACTAAACTAAACTGAACTAAACTGATATTGAACTAAACTAAACTAAATTGAATTGAACTGAACTAAACTCCATGCATGTAAACATCAATCCCTAACCTCTAGGATCTTTACATGCATTAATGAAGTGTTGTCTTTTACTCCAAATAGTTAAATTAACTCAAGGTGAGTTCCACCTTCCATGTGGGTGCCCCATTTGCTCCTATTTTGTAAGAGCTCTTCATGGGCATCCCCACATGTTTGTATCATTTAGAATTAATTACAAATGTCAATTGATAGGTTCATTTAATTCAAATTTAATCTCTTTCTAATCCTAGTGTTGGGGAACACTTTCCAAGGACTTAGAAGATACATGAAATATGTTTAGTATTGCAATTAAATGGCATCCTATTCCCAACATTCTCCCACTTGACATTATACATTGTAATTATTATAAACAAGGAATCATTATTATAAATTGAGTATAGGACTCAATGCCAATGGCCTTCCTACACCAACTAATCAATCCATGCCAACTTCAAATGCAACCTGCATAATCATGAAGCTCCAATCAAATGATTAAAACCAAGAGAACTTATCTGTAGGAACTGGTTTTGTTGGTGTAATTAAATATCTTGTACCTTGTCCTAGGTCATAATTACACCTTAGTTAAGTTTACTTAGGGACCACATAGGAGGTTGTTGGAGAATCTCCACTTTTGGTGGAATTGACATCTCATCACCTCATCATTTCCACCTTTTGTGGACATATCACGTGATTATCTCTCCATCTTTGGTGGAGTGATAAGTCTTACTAGTTCTCTCATGTCATAAGATTCTGACACTTGTCATAATCTTATGCCCTTCTATGTTCTCACCTTGGCTATATAACCAAGGGGTCTCTATCATTGTAATCAATCATAATCAGTCATATCATATTAATGACATTGAATATAGTTTATTCTTGTCATAATATTTCTCTCTTTCTTGTGCTTTCCATTTGGTCCATAGATCTTGGGTGGATGCCATAGCCAATTCTAACATGGTATCAGAGCGTGTTTGGAGCCATTGGAGAGTCTTATTCTGAAGAGAGATTCCAGATCTGAGGAGGTTCTGTTCGTGGCTCTTTGTTGCAGGTTCAAATCCGAGCTTGCTGGTGCAAATCTGAGCTCACCATTGTGTCCGAAAGGTTTGAGATAGTCGATTTTGCCTTTTGTTTCGTCCAAATCGGAGCTACGAGGCCAAATCTACGAGGGTTTGAAGCTGAAGAGTGGTTGCCAGATCCAGAAGGTAGCTGCAATTTTGGAGCATTTTGGGTCAAATCTGACACTGCCATCGCGTCCAGAAGGGCCAAAAACCCTAAGATCGACTGTCAAATCGTTCGATTCGGAGCAGTTGTCCGGCGAGGAAAAGTTTTTTTACCCAAGAGCCGTACGGCCCCCAGGTCGTCATAAATGCGATGGTACGATTTTTTCTGAAAATAAATCAAAAATTTTTCAGTTGAAAATTTTTGAAAATTTTAATTGTGGTCGGCATTTTTTGAAAATTCTATTGTAAAAATTTGAATTGAAAAATTAAAAAAAAATATACAAAGTCTTTTTTAAAGTCTGCGGTTGCAGACTGGTACATCTACAAATCCGCAGATTGTACTACGCGGGTACTATACCCGCTCTCCACTACCGGTTGCCACGTGGCCTGTGGCCCGTGGCCCACGCAGGCCCCCGCGAGCTCCCCCACTCGCCGGTCGGGAAAATCAAATGGTGCTCAAAAATCAGCAGCAGACAAAACAAATTCCGGTGGCATCTTTTGATATTCCGGCAAATGAATATTCCCGTCTAGATTCCACGACCCCGGTGACGGCTTCGAGAACGTCAATTTTAAGCCTGAGATCAGCGAATATTCAACGGAGGAGAATATTCTTTGACGGCCATCAAGACGTCAAATTTAAACGCTTCAACTGATGACGTCAGTAATACGTCAGGATGACGTCAGCGTCCATTTGAAATTTTTGCACCCCTCACGGATGAGCTTTTAGTTTTTACAGTCTAACTTTGAAGCTCAATATCTTGCTCATTTTGACTCCTTTTTTTGAGCAATTTTTTTTTAATTTGGGCTAGAATTTCGTGTTCTACGCACTGGTGCAATCAGTTTTTGGTTTTGGTGCTTGGTTTTTCCAGAATTTGCAGATTCTCACAAGTGTTGCTGCTTCGTCCTCATTTTGAGAACTTAGGGAGCTCATATCTTGCTCCTACGGCAACATTTTTGGGTGAATTTTTTTTTTGGAAGTGCATAATTTTTTGTGTACTTCTCATTGGTAGAGTCAGATTGATCTTATTTTTTACCAAAAATTGTACTTGATACTGTGGCCTATTTTGGCATTTGTAAGCACTAAGATCAAGTCTAGCTTGCTGTTTTTGGCATCTAGCAACTGTAAATGCACTAAATATAAAGTGCCAAATCAGATATTTCTTGGGGGGTTTCTTGATTGAGTGATTTGGGGGGGTAATCTTGCAGTGATTGTTTGCATTCTTTTGCTTGATTTGTGTTCTTGCAATGGGGAGATCTCAAATTGAACCCCTAAATCCACATAATTATGCTACATGGAGAAAATCAGTAACAAACTATCTCATGATGAAAGGTCTAATAGGTCATCCAAAGGACACAATTCAAAAACCTACAGAAGCTAAAGAATTGGCAATGTGGGAAATTGATCGTGAGAAAACACTTGGATGCATATGCTCATTAGTCTCATTTGATTTGCAGTTTCACATTGAATCATGTAATACACCTAAAGAGGTATGCGATACTTTTGAGAAATTGTATGGCAAAACAGATAAGATTAGAGGCTATCAGATTGATAATGATTTGATGAATCTTGATCCTAAAAGTTTTGACCACATCCAAGACTACATCTCCAAAATCAAGCAACTAAGAACACAGTTGAAAGAATGCACTATTGAAAAAGAGGATTTACAGTTGATTCTGAATGTGTTATCCAAGCTTGGTCCTGAGTATTCAGTGTTTGTTTCTAGCTTTCATACCCATCGACTTTCTATGGGAGCATCATATGTTGATCCTAAGTTTGATGACTTTGCAAATCTCCTAATCCAAGAGGAAGCTAAGTTAATGAACATGGGTCTAATCAAGTCTTCCAAACCACAAGCATTGGTGGCTAATGAGTCTAAGGTACAGAAAGAATCAGATAATCTTGATAAGAAGCAAAAGAAGAAAAAGAACAAGCCACATAAAGAATCAGAATCCTCATCATCAAAAGGAGAAACATCTAAGAAGGAGAGACCTTTTTGTGCATATTGCAAGAAGGATGGACATGAAGAACACTATTGTTATAAGAAGGACATTGATGAGTTGAAAAATCTTCTCAAAAAGAATCGCATTGATTTGCCTTCTAGAATGTCTGAATCTTCTTCTCCTTCTACTTCAAAACAGTCTAAAAAGGACAAAAGTCAAATATCAGGAAATAAAGGACAAGCTCTTGTGCTCATTCAAGTCCAGGATCGGGAGATGGCTTCTAGATTCAGGAGCTACATCATATGGCATCTTCGCAACTATCTTCTCTTCATTTCAGCCTTGTTCTATGTCTCCTATCTTGATGGGAAACAATACATACATGAGTGTAATAGGGAAGGGATCTATTAGCATTGGGGAGAACACTTTTCAGGATGTCTTGTGTGTTCCTCATTTGACGAACAATCTACTTTCCATTTATCAGATTACACATGGTGGAGATGGGAGAACTGTGGAGTTCACTCTTGATTCTGTTATCATTCGTGACTTGGAGACTAGAGATGTCATTGCTACTGGGGTGGTTGATCATTCATCTCGGTTGTATTCCTTTGCACAGTTTGCTTCTGATGGTGACAATGTTCCTTCAACTGTTGATCACAACTATGATTCTGAGGAGACATTTGGCTTTTTGAACTTGGGTATACTCACATCAGATCCAGTACTTGAGCCATGCACTTCATCTCCTCCATCTACTATTGTACTTGATGATACTTGTGTTGCTAAAGTTTTGGCTCCTAGTGATTCAGTGCAGCAGATTCCTAATTGTCTTCCAGATATGGCTACTTTGGATGGCTTCCTAATAGGTATTTTAGACTTGTTTGTGGAGTCTCATCTTGCGAATTTGGAGGACACTCTTGACAGCATGCATCTTCTCTTTGATGAAGATGCACCTTCTTCAGTTGTTGTGAGGGAACACCTTGACCCTCTTGTTCATTCTCTACATGATCATTCTTCATAGATTGGCGTGAGTGTGGATTCTTTTGGACAGCATTTGGAGTTGGCTTCTTTGTCTTCAGAGGGGATATCATTGTCTTTGGATTATGTTCTACATTCATCTCTACTAGATGTTGGGTTTTCCTCTTCAACAGTGTGGCCTAGAATGCCTGATTGGAGTGGTTCAGCTTTCGGCATCGACATGGAGACACTTGGGCATGCTTCAGAGACACCATCATACATCATTCATCATCTTGACATCCTGCATACATCCTTGGTTTTGTTTCTTCCTAAGGGGAGGAACATTGTTCGGCGAGATTGGATCATCTTCAGCATTCAATGTCGAGCTTCTACCATCATTGCAGGAGACTCAACATTGAGGGGGGGCTACCTTGCTTCTCTTCTACTTCTCTCTTATGGGGGGGTCTTTTTCCTCACATGGGGTTTTTACCTTCTCATTCTTCATTGAGAGCATTTCTATTTTGTATTTCATCTCTCTTTTGAGGGGGAGTTTTGTCCCATGAGGTTTTCTCCCTTTCCTCGTTTGTGAGAGATTGCATTGTTGCATTGTTTGTACATGGGTACCTAACATGGCCTAGTAGCCGGGACCCATCTTGCATTGTTTGCATTTGTGCACTACTCCCTAAGTTGCACTTAAGGGGGGGTGTTGGTGTAATTAAATATCTTGTACCTTGTCCTAGGTCATAATTACACCTTAGTTAAGTTTACTTAGGGACCACATAGGAGGTTGTTGGAGAATCTCCACTTTTGGTGGAATTGACATCTCATCACCTCATCATTTCCACCTTTTGTGGACATATCATGTGATTATCTCTCCATCTTTGGTGGAGTGATAAGTCTTACTAGTTCTCTCATGTCATAAGATTATGACACTTGTCATAATCTTATGCCCTTCTATGTTCTCACCTTGGCTATATAACCAAGGGGTCTCTATCATTGTAATCAATCATAATCAGTCATATCATATTAATGACATTGAATACAGTTTATTCTTGTCATAATATTTCTCTCTTTCTTGTGCTTTCCATTTGGTCCATAGATCTTGGGTGGCTGCCATAGCCAATTCTAACAGGTTTCATAAGATAATATGCAACATTAATTAAAGTTCCAACTTTCTCAATTAATACCTTCCCATTCTCAACCATTTTCCCCATAAAGTGATACTTAACATCAACATGCTTATTATGAGCATGATACATAGGATTTTTTTGGATAAACACATAGCACTTTGACTATCACATTCAAGTTTAACTTACTTGCAATTAAAACCAACACCTTTCCCAATTCTTTGTATCTAAACTGCCTCTTTGGAGTTATGTGAAACCACCAAGTGTGTTTAACTCATGTCTAACCAAGGTGTCGGCTTCTTGGTCTTTATTGTTGAAAATAGATTTTCTTGCAAGTAACCATTCCAACATATATCTCTTACCATAAGAGAAATCAAGCCTCACCTATTTCTCCAAGTATTGATGAGGACCTGTAACCAACCAATCCATGTCAAACTCTAAATGCAAAATAGCACTATCATGAAGTAATAAACAAATGATTAATGTAACCAATACTTAAGAGAACTACACAAGATCTATTTCAAAGCATCCAATCATGAATCAAGAATGTAAACATGACAACATGATCTAACCATCTCCTACTAGGAGATCATATGCCCCATAACATATATACATCCTAGTCTCAAGAGAACAAGTACCATGCCAAAATCTTAATGCATATCAAGAGTAAACTATGAAATTATAGCAACCAATCTAAACCAAGAAAAAACCATATCCCCAATCACATGAAGATAACCTTACCAATGATGCATCCACGTCACTGCCAACAACTCCCACTGAACCATAGTATGAGCTACACAGGGCATCATGACTACCATCCTCATCATGAAGATCACTCTTTAACATCAAGAAAAGATTCATCACTAAAAATTTTACATGAAATGATCAAAGCATGATTACCATCATCTAAGGATTCCTCTGTAGAAGAATCAGATCTATTTTTCTTGTTCTTACAATCCTTCTTCACATGTCCCGATTTACCACAGTTCCAACACTTTACCTTACTCTGTCCTTCTGACTTACCATTCCCTTCCTTGTCTCCCTTAGGTTCCTTTTCCTTAGGCCTACCTTTTAAAAACAAGGCATCTTGGATTTTTGTTTGACTTCCTCCTCATCTCCTTTGATAGGAGAGTAGGAATTATATTGTCCATCTTCTGATGTGCACCACAACCACTAATAACAAAAATTAGATTTTCTCAAGGTTTTGGTAAAGAACAAAGTAACAATATGCATTTATCTTCATATTCAAGCTTTACATCTATAGATGCTAGCTAAATTAGAACAAAATTAAAATTATTCAAATGATTTGCAACAAAATCACCATCTTTCATCTTTAAAGAATACAACTGTCTTTTCAGATACAACTTATTAGTAAGACTTTTATTTTGGTAAATATCACCTATTATTTTCCACAACTTATATGCAGTATTTGCTTCTAAAATATTCAAGAGAACAACATCAACAAGACATAATCTTATGGCCCCTCTTTCCTTCTTAGCAAGCTTAGCCCAATTCTCATCTGGCATCTTTGTAGGTGACTTTGTCTCATTATCAACAACTAACCACTGATCTCTCTCTTTAAGGAGATCCTTCATTTTAAGTTTCAACATCTCATAATTAGATCCATTGAATCTTTCAATATCTAAACGAGAATTAAAAATAATTGTAACAAACTTATTTTCCAAAATCATCAATAACACAATAGTAAAAGCTCCCACTATAGCCAAAAAACTTCAAACTTTTAAGAGAAAGGTGTCCCAAACTCTACCCAACATCAACTCTAATACTAAATGTTGAAAATGGAGGTAATTATGTAGCTTAATACTTTGCAAAACTATTGTAGCTATAGATCTAATTAAGTATTCTTTGTAGATGATTATTTGTTTAATTCATTTTACCATTTTTAGAAGTAAACAAAATATTGTATAAGAATAAGACCAAAAGATAGAAGTGATACAACATATACTATGGAGAAACCATTTCGGGAAAAAAATCCACCAAGAATCAATAGTTCTTGTATTATTTAACCTTAGAACAAGATTACAATAATTATTTATCAATCTTTCCTTGAGATGCTTCTTTTTCCTTCAACAACTCTTCTTCATAACTTGCAATGAAGTCCGATTAACTCTCTTCAACTTGCTGCAATAAATAGACAATAGAGTTTACAATTACAAAACACAATGCTTATCTCACAAAACCCATGCCTATTCTTTGCAAGTAGAGTTCTACCATGAAGAATAATGTCAAAGCAAGTCCATCATCCATTTGGGCATCCCAAACTGAAGTCATAACTCAACATTGATTCCGAAGATATCTTTTAAGCTTATCCTCAAAGTTGGTGCCCAAGAATGGGTCCACTTAACTCAACCTTTTAAAATATCTTATCATGCAAAAGTGTTAACTCCATGATGCCAACTTGGGAACCCAAGGTGGGTCCAAATCAATCTTTATTAATTGAAACATATCTCTCCACCATTCATGCAAATATCATGCATGATTGATCATCCCATGTTAACTGAAAGTAGTCACTTGTTATCTGTCATGCAACTCAAGTCAACTGAAGTCAACTAACATGCAACTCAAACTAACTACATGCAACTGAAGATAACTGAATCATAACTGAACTAAACTGATACTAAACTAAACTAAACTAAACTAAACTAAACTAAACTCCATGCATGTAAACATCAATTCCTAACTTCTAGGATCTTTACATGCATTGCTAAAGTGTTATCTTTTACTCCAAATAGTTAACTTAACTCAAGGTGAGTTCCACCTTCCTTGTGGGTACCCCATGTGCTCCTATTTTTTAGGAGCTCTTCATGGGTGTCCCCACATGTTTGCATCATTGAGAATAAATTACAAATGTAAATTAACATGTTTATTTCATTCGAATTTAATCTCTTTCTAATCCTAGTGTTGGGGAACACTTTCCAAAACACTTTCCAAGGACTTAGGAGATACATGAAATATGTTTAGGATTGCAATTAAATGGCATCCTATTCCCAACATTATGGAGGGAGAGAGAGGGAGGTGAGAGAGATGAGATAAAGAGCAATAGATAGAGAGAAAGGTAGGTAGTGATAGAGGGACACATAAGTAGAAAGAGAGAGGGGAGATAGAGAGAAGAGATGGAAGGAGGTAGATATGGAGAGAGAGGTGAGATAGATAGAAAAAAAAGAGAGAGGGAAGGTGGGAGAAAGGGTGGGATAGAGGTGGATAGAGAGAGGTGTGATAGAGAGTAGAAATGGAATGAGGTATGGAGGGAGATAGATGTGAGATAGAGAGGTGTAGAGAGAGAGTGGTAGTGAGTGATGGAGGGAGAGGTAGGTAGAGAGAGAAGTAGAGGGTGGGTGAGAGAGAGAAGTAGAGAGGGAAGGAGGAGGGAGGAAGGCAGTGTGTGTGTGTGTGTGTGTGAGAGAGAGAGAGAGAGAGAGAGAGAGAGAGAGAGAGAGAGAGAGAGAGAGAGAGAGAGAGAGAGAGAGAGAGAGAGAGAGATTGGGGAGATGGAGAGTAGAGAGGGAGTGAGAGGTATGGATGGA
This sequence comes from Sequoia sempervirens, assembly GCA_007258455.2. Taxonomy (NCBI): domain Eukaryota; kingdom Viridiplantae; phylum Streptophyta; class Pinopsida; order Cupressales; family Cupressaceae; genus Sequoia; species Sequoia sempervirens. The sequence goes on from VDFB02047230.1 coordinate 396,580,167, forward strand.
GAGAAGGAGGTGAGAGAGAAGTGAGATAAAGAGAGGTAGGGAGTGATAGTGGGAGACTTAGGTAGAGAGAGGGAGGAGAGAAAGAAGAGAGGGAAGGAGGGAGCGAGGGAGGAAGAGATGTGTGATAGAGAGTAGAAATAGAATGAGGTATGAAGGGAGACAAAGGTGAGATAGAGAGATGTAGAAATAGAATGGTAGTCAATGATGGAGGGAGAGGTAGGTAGAGAGAGGGAGAGGAGAGATAATGATAAGTATAGATAGGTAGAGAAGGGGTAGGGAGGGTTAGGAGAGATAGATAGAAGTAGAGAGGAAGGAGGTAGGGAGGGAGATAAAGGTGTGTGTGTTAGAGAGAGAAATGTGGGTAGAGAGATGGAGATGAGAGATAGATATAAGGTGGAGGGAGGGAGAGGTATAGAGGGAGAGAGAGGAGAGATAAAGAGAAGTAGAGAGGGAAGGAGGGAGAGAGGGAGACAAATTTGTGTGTGTTTGAGAGAGAGAGAGAGGGGAGGGAGAGGAGATAAAAATATGTAAAGAGGGATGGAGGGAGAAAAATATGTGTATCTAAGAGAGAGAGAGTGAGAGTGAGAGAGAAAGAGATTGTTGAGATAAGTTGCAAAGGGAAAAAGAAAAAATTCATTATGTCGGGTTGAGGGTGTAAGAAAACTTGTAGCAATATAATTTGATAATTTCCACATAACCCAAAAGAGATATTAATACAAATAAGTACTTAGAATACATATGCAAGAGAATAAACAAACATACCCATCAAAGATGACACAAGATATACCTTGAGAAAAACCTCTAGAGGGAAAAATTCAGTCTCTAAAAGCATCCATACTTCATCATATTAATCAACAATAAAGAAAATACAAGAGTTACAATGAACACTTCTAAAGCTCAAGCCCTCCAATGCATCTCCATGTGTCCAAGCATGAATCCACACATCCCATGCCATGCTTTACAAATGCAGTCCTTAGAAAGACAATAATGACAACCAAACCACTTAGCCAATCTAAACCACTACACATGCGTTTGCTTAAATATAGATACAAACTCACACAAAATAAAACTAGTGGTAAGGTAAAACCGCATACCACAAAACCATGCGAATACAAAACCAGTAAACCCTTATTTAATATTAGGTACTAAGATTTCACTTTATTTAATATTTCCCAACTATTAAATTATTATCACATGTCTCCCACACATTAAATAATAATACAATGTTACAATACAACATCAAGTGGTTCCCAAATAATTACCTAGTGTGATTAACCACACCACCAAGGTCCATCATAACTAAATAATTATTTATTTACAACATTATAATAAATCATTTTATGCAATGGTGTATAACACCATATCCCAACATTGTCCCACTTGTTGTATACATTGCATAAGGGATCAATACATGAAATACATCATATCCATAAATGTAATCATATGAATCTCCAACATGCTCTCATGCTCCATTAAGATACTTGTAATAAGAAAAAAGTGACCACCATCTCAAGCAAGAAATCCTCTCATCCTCCAATGTGCCACCTATGGAAGTGTAGACATAGAAAATATATAGATTGATATTGCACACTCGATCCTAATCTACTAACATCACTTCATCCTGAATTATCCCTCTATCTAACCATTTAATCAAATAGCCTTATTTGATTAAAGTCATCATAATTCCGCTTTTAATTAAATAAGTCCCTCAATTTAATTAAATCATTGTCTCTATGTAATTAGCTAGGTCATTTCATCTTCCTATCTTTATTTAATTAAATAATCCATGTTATTTGATTAAATCTGTAAAGTTCATCTAATTAAATTAAATAAATCAAACATTTATCTAATTTAATCTAACATCACCGCCTTAGGTTAAACAAATCAAAAATATTTATTTAACTAAGTCTAAATCATTCTCTTCTCATTTTGAGTTATTTACATCCTAAAATCTAAGTCAAAATGGCCAAATCAATTAAAATCATTTAAATTAATCAAATCATGATTAATGCTAATCCTAATCACTCAAATCCTCTAGATTTTGTAACTTGCACATGAAAATCAATTTAATTGATTCATAAATCATCTATTTTCATTCAAAAAAGGCATCAAAGATGGAATATTCCTCAAATTTGAAATCTCCCCCCAAAAGGACTTGTCCTTTCCAACAAAGCATTTTAAAACTCTTAAATGTCCTTTTCTTGAGCCATGTGCATTTTCTTCACCTTTCACCTCATCCTTCAAGCCATATTTTGAATTTGAATCTCCCCCCTCTTTGCACATTCTTCAAAATGTGCTCATTCCTTAACCATTCACATGATGACATGTGGATTCTTCTCATTTGTTGAAGATTAGTCTGGGCACATTCATCTCATTTGCCTCTTCTCTAATCAATCTCATCTAGAAATGAAGAGCTCATCCTTCATTTGATCCATCCACAATTCATGCAAAGTTATTATACTCAAATCCATAGCAACTTATCATCAATTTCATCCAAGCATAGTTAGGCTTTTTTTTCAGATTTTCAACATGGATCTCCATTGAAGTCATCACCAAAATCATTCATCCTTCATCAAAGCATCTTCATCACATCATTGGAGTTGGGAAAGGGCCATTTTTTACATCAAATTGGCACCAACTCCCTTAAGAGATTAAGAGTTTGCATTGTCTTAGAATAGCATTTGATATTTTTGTTTCAAGTTTGTTGTGTTCTTAACTTCATTCCTCTTATTTTGAATTCAAATGAATTTCTTGAGGAATCATGATTCTAACCATGTATTTTATCTAATATATTGATTGTTTGTTGTGTTTGTGCAGGTTGGGAATCATAGGTTCATAGGAAGAAAAGGAACATGCCAAGGTGAAGATGCACCAATCCATGAGCACAAGCATTGAATCTAAGTGATAACAAAGGGTCAAAACAAGCTACTATCAACTAAAAGACCGACACAATAAAAAATAGCATCCAAAACACATGCCAATACATCCAACCATCCATACCTCAAAGGTATCAATACATCAATAAACCCATGCCAAGAACATATGCAACCCATAAACCACAATCAAAAGCTCCTCATATAAAACCTATTAATGAAGAACATACATATCCAGGGATTCCCACTGCATGAGTAATGTTAAAGCATATCAAGCCTACCAATCAAAACTATATATCAAGGTGTGATAAGTAAATCAAAGCATGAAGTACCAAGAAGAATAACAATGATCCTCACATCCGACCCAAGTAGCTACATAATCTCTCACAACATGTTGCCACCATCCTCCCAAAACATGAACATCTAGGAAGGAACCATAAAGAGAGAAAACTTGTAAACCATAATTTCCTCCTACCAACACCTGAAAAGTGATACATTGTGTCAAGTATGATCTCCTAGAAACCCAAAATGAAAAGCCTCAAAAACATCCATAACATCCAATCTCATAGATCAAAATGAATCAATGTAAGAATGCCAACATGGATGTAAGCCTCTCTAATGAAGAAGATCAAACTCAAGGTAATCATCCCCAATACTAGAAATCAGCTCATAAACCATCTCCCAATAATACTCATCAGAGAATGATGTCATAAACTCAAAAGCACAAGGAGATAACCATGCCAAACATCCCTCAAATGAATCCTCTAGAACTAACTATCCATAGCCCAAGATCAATACGATCTATGAAAGTTAAAGCATATAAAATCATGTTAAACAATCCTCAAACGAGTCTCCATAATTAATCACCATGAATCATCTCAATCCCATGAGAAATAAAAGCATGAAACATAACACATCTGAAAGATATAATGGGAAAATACCTCTCAAATAATAAGTCATCGAGTAGACCAAGAGTGGGGAATGAGAATGCTCCTCTAGGATAACCAAGACATCATGAGTCACTCCAAGAACAAACTCCTCTATCAGTCCATCATGAACTCATGTCCATATCCAAGTGAAAGCTCCTTGGTCTTCTTGTTGAAACCTCCAAAGAGTAACCATCTCAAGAAAATGTCTCTAATCACACAAGAACTCCAACCATCACCTACATCTCTAAGTATCCATGAGTACCTGTAACTATTCAATACATGCCAAACTCCAAATATAACATAGCACCATCACGAAGTAATCAAGTAAATGATCAATGTACCCAAAACAAAGAGAACCCCGAAAAATCAATGTCAAAGCTCCAATCATGAATCATGAACATAAACATGACAAAATGATCTAACCATCTCCTCCTAGGAGATCACATGCACCAATGCAAAGATCCTAGAATCAAGAGAACATGTAATATTCTGAACTATAAAATAGTATCAAGAGTAAACCATGACATAATAGGAAACACTCTAAACCAAGAATACATATCCCCAATCACATGAAGATAATCATACCCAATGATGCATCCACGCCACTGCCAACAACTCCCACTAAATTGTGGTACGAGCTACATATGGCACCATGACAACCATCCACTCCATGAAGATCATGTAGGTTTGCACACACTCAACTGCAATATCAATAACATATGTGTGTGAAACCAAGATCTCCAAGACAAGAAGATACCTATAACTTCCATCAAAATATCATAAACATATCCAATCACTATCAAAAATCTCCCACTAAAAGTGTATAACCAATTAATGTAACAAACTATCATGACATTGTGATAATAATCTCCTAATGAATATCAACCAAATTACCTCACACAATCAAAGAACTCAAATGCAACATGAGCTCCCCAATAAGAAGGAAAAGTAAAACCATGATCCTCATACCAAGGAGATACACTGCCATAACCTGAATCAAGAACCAAACCAACACCACTATCAATGGACCTGCATAAACCATCATGACATGCCAAAGTATAAAGAATAAGAAACATCCACAACACCATGATCATCACCAAATGTACCAACAACACAACCCAACCAAGTCCCACATATCAGCATAATATAGTCAACTACATAGGTCTCATATCATGACTATACCTGGTAATACCATCTCACTTCCTCAACATGATGACTAAACCAAGCCACCAAATTGAAAAATGCTTCAACATTGAAATATCTATGGGCATAGACAACCCATGTCCAAGTTATAGGTGCAACAAGTATAGACCACCTATAATGTTACACAACCTGTAGATAAATCAATGAAGCATACAAATCCAACCAAATACTAATAACCATGTCAAATGAGAGTAATCAGAGATGTACAACTAAGTATACAATGAATCCAACAAATTTCCAAGATTCGACAACCCATAAACTCATAGTATCACCATAGTCAAAATAGCCCATAAACAACTTAGGATATAATATCAGGAAATAAATAATGTCTAAACAACTCCAAACCTGATCCACTATGTAGTGCTCTAGACATGCTTTTCATCAACTATTCAAAGTCCAAAATTTGACTCCATATGCACAAGATATGGCCTCTCAAAGGTCAACAAGAAAAACTGACTTCCAACAAGAAAAAAAATATCAAAACTATAAAATCTACAAAATATCTAGCACGACAATGTAGAGCACTGAGTCAACTTTCCAACAAGTCCAAGAAGAGCAAAAATGAACTACCTAGGCGAAAGTTATGCCCCCCTGAAGGAGAAAGCACAATTTCACTATACAAGAGTGAAAATAACCTCCTCCCCTGGTGCCTCTCCAGTGGTTGGATGACGACACCACCCACCTAGTGATGGACCCAACTGAACAATAAAATATGATTTATTTTTCAAATATTAAAATTTTTATGGGTTGGCCTTTTAAATTTATCAGGTGACATTTACATTTTAAATGGAAGAAATATTTGATAAATAAAAATTTGTTTATTTTTAAACATGGCAGACATTTTTGTTTAACCCCATAAGGGGTGGTGAGGCTCGACAGTCCTTGTCAGACAAGAACCCACTGATGGATTAGATGTCAGATGGTACTTGCCAACGGCTTAGCCACTGGACGGTACTCGCCGATAGGGACTATTAGTCTACTAAGAGAGGGGGTGAATCAGTATACTACTAAACCATTTGATTGCTAACCACCAATTATTCATACATATCTTGTTGCAATTGTAAGTAAAAACATGAAAAGGATCATAACATCACACAACTCATAGAAACCATGATTTTCACATGGAAAACCCAAAATGGGAAAAACCATGGTGAGGTTTAACTCACAATATGAACATATAACCAATCATAAAATATTATAGGGCACACTGCTAGGACTTACTGTCCTTGAAAGGCTCACAACCTAGAGTCAAAAAGATATGGCTTACTGCAAAAATACAAAAAGATATGGCTTAGTGCTAGGAATATGAATTGAATGGAATGCACCTTTAGAGGGCTTCTGGGTATAGCAGTTAGGGGGGGCCAACCCCCCCCAAAATTTAACTTATATATTTTTTAACTTTTTCAATTAAATCCTTTATGTGGTTTTTTTCATTAATATTTTGATTTTTAATTTTTGGATTTTATCTTGTAGGGAATTTTTCACAAACAAAGTATTATTATTTTTAGATAATTTTTTCCACGGATTAATTATGATGCCCTTACAATAAGAAAAGGGGGATCAGGAAAATTTTTTTTTGTCATTTTTTTCACTGTCACCAAAATATGTCAAATTTTATATCAATCTTTGTCTCTTGGCCAACCTGAATCCAACCATGAGGTTCATTTTGTCCTAGGAGGTCATTTATAAAATTTCCCCCACAAAATCTCCATTTGAATGCATAACCAAGAAACACTTTTTACCCAATATTTTTCACACCCCAAATATGCAAACTACCCATTATAACAACAAACCCAAAACCCTTAGATCTACAATAAACAACTTGAAAAACCCTCATATCTTGACATGTCCTTCACTCTCTCATGCATTGCATAGATTCAAACTCAACCAACATTTTCTCAACCTAGGGTTATAATAAAAAAATATTCAACCATGAAAGTTGTAATACCACTTGTAAGGAAACTTGCAGTCATCTAATGAAAATTTCCACATAAACCAAAAGAGATTAAATGCAAATGAGTACTCAAAATCTATATGCAAGAGAATATAAAAAATAATTATAAAAGATGACACAAGATATATACCCTAGGGAAAACCTTAAAAGGAAAAAAACCCAGCCTCCAAAAGCATCCGTACTCCACCATATTAATCAGCAATATAGCAAATACAAGAGTTACAATGAACACTTTAGAAGCATCAATCCCTCCAATGCATCTCCATGTGTCCAAGCATGAATCTTTTGGTGTAAATTCACCTCCCAGAGAAGAAAAGCTCTTTCACCAAAAGTAAAAAAATAATGAATTGAGATGAAGAATAATACACATTGGCCTTTCTTATAAAGGAAATATGAAAGTCAATAAAAGAAATAATCAACAATAACTAATAAAACTATATGCCCATAAATAATTAATATCTTAATAATATTTGCCTTAGTAAAACTTAAGCATGGTAAATGGTAAAAATGATTTACTCCAACACCCCCCTTAAGTGAAACTTAGGGAGATTATTATGCAATATCAAGATGCTATATGGGTCTCAACTATAAAACCATGTTAGGTACCCATTTACAACTAGAATGCAAAAATGAAATATCTCACAACTAGAGAAAAGGAAAAAAACCCTGTGGGAGAAATCTCCTCTACAAAAGAGAAAATGAAAAAAAAAAAAAAATCATGTGAGGAAGGATGGAGGACTCCGTGATACCCCCAAGTACACCATCCATCACATATATACATTACAATGAATAGCCCCCCATAAGAGGGAAAGAGAGAGACTATGTAGCCCCCCCACAATGTGTAATCGCTTGCAAAAATGGTAAGTGTTTGAAGACAAAACATGATCCAATGTCAATAAAAAACTTGTCTCCATTTTGGAAGAAACAAAAACAAGTACAAATGTAGGTATGCTTCCATTTTGGATAGGAATTAGCAAGTGAAATCCAAATGTAGGATGATAATATCTCTGAAATCTGCTCATGTTTCACCAAGACCTTGGAAGATGATGCCACAAACTAATTAGGAACATTCCCAATCACAATATAAGGTGACAAACAAGGTACCACTAGAAACCAATTTTGAACATCTCCAAAGACAGAGATGGAGTGACAATATTTGTACCATAACTATCATCAAATAGTAAAATTAATCCTTCAAATGTGTCTTCCAAGTTTGAAATGTGAGATTCCATGAACGATGAACCATTTTCCAAAAAATAGGAATCCCAATCAAGAAGATAATGATAATCATGTTGCTCACGAATGATGGAATTACTTAATGAAGGTGGAGCAACTATCTCTAACAAAGAATCAAGAACCTTAGAAGCAACTGCAACCTCATTTGAAGTCTTAAAAAATCCTCCAATGGATCAAAAGTATGATTTATCTTCTCTAAAGAATAAAGAGGTGCATTGTTATTGGAAAGAGGACCATCGAGAGATGGAAGAGTATCATGATCTCCATATGATTCTCAAATGTAAGTCCAAAGAGCACAAGGGCACTCAAAACGAATAAGTGATTCCAAAAGGTCATCACTTATGTGCTCAAATCTAACTCTAAAGACTTTAGCACTATATCCTTTCCAAATAATATACCCACTATGTGTTCTTGGAATAGGAACTTCATTATAAAAATATGGCAATAGGTTTTCCTCACTTAGATGAGTGAGAATAAAATAAATCCATTGCCTAAAGTTCCCTTTCTCCAAGAAAACCATTATAAATGATAATTTTTCAAAAATTTCAAAGATAGTGCTTTCACAAGTATAAAACCTTCCAAAAAGGAATTATAAGGTTAAAATACCTAATTTCGTGCAAAAAATTGGTGGATCCCTTTGCCTAATCTCCATGCCAACACGAAGAAAACTCCACTAAGTCTAGAGACCACAACAACATACAGACCACCAATCACCACATGTGAGAGACATTTCACAACCACATGAGCCTTTTCTCACACTAATGAAGGGAGTAGGAGGCTATAAGAACAACATAAACCTACATCACACTACCAATGTGGGATTAAAACCCCTATGAACTACTTTGAATCTGAAAATTGGGCCCTCCTTCAAACGTTGTGTAGAAGATGAGAACCCTAAAATGAAATATCTATTCAGAACTTTATAAATAATAAAGTTTGCTCACAAATATATGGCCAATCAATGACTTGTGAAATGCCTCTGGTCTTCAAATCAAATGCTTTTGAAATAGAAAAATTATTTTTCCAAATAACAAAATTGTGTCCTCTCCACCACATAATCGAGCCACCTCAATAGAGACTCAATGCTGCTTCACCAAATGCTACTCACAAAGATGAAAAAATGCCCCTTTCAACAAGAAAATAGCGCCTCCAATAGATAAATCATGGGCCTGCAAGGGATATTTTGCCTCAGAGAGGAAAATGGTTCCACAAGAAGACAAATCATGTCCTCACAAATAAAAAATGATCCTCAAACAGATCTCGTGGCCTCCCAATACCAAATCATGATCCCCAGGAAAATATGCACAAGTCTGGGAAAACACGTAGGTCTTAGCAAAAGACAAGGAAATAAAAATTGTCCTCTTTGCAAATCGAGGCCCCTCTTTGCCAATGCAGATTTTGGGTTTGTGAAAGCAAAATAAAAGGCACAAATAAATCAAGCCCACACTCAAATCCTGTTGTGTAGGAGTCTTTCACGCCAAACATAGGTTTGAATGTACAAAGAAAATCATAGCTTCAAATATAGAAATTGATGACCTCCAAATTCAAATCAAGCCTTCCAAACAAAAAATAACACTCTTGTAATGGCCTTTGAAACAAATAGAAAAATGACGTGCTTCTCTAAATGAACCAGATTTCTAGCAAAGATTGAAGAAGAAAAAGATATTGGTGAGATTGACAACTTTGAAATTTAACAAATTTCAAATGCCAAATAATCTCCATTGAATAAATTATCTTAGACTCTGATGAAAACTCTCAATGGAAGGAGTTGCAGATAGCCGACTCAGATACCATGTTGGTGTAAATTCACCTCCTAGGAGCACAATTGCAATATAAACGTTCACAAATATGAGAGAAGCAAAGCTCTTTCACTAGAAGCAAAAAAGGAATGAATTGAGATGAAGAATAATGTACATTGGGCTTACTTATAAAGGCAAGATGGAAATTGGTAAAAGAAATAACCAAAAATAACTAATAAAAATTAAGCATGGTAAATGGTAAAATCCATTTACTCCAATAGAATCCACACATCCCACACCATGATTCACAAATGCACTCCTCATAAAGACTCAATAATTGCAGCCAAACCACTCATCCAACCTAAACCACTACACATGTGTTTATTTTTATAGGCACAAGCTCACACGAAATACAACTAGTGGTAAGGTAAAACCACATACCACAAAACCTTGTGAATAGAAAACCACTAACCCATTATTTAATATTGGGTACTTAAAAGATCACTTTATTTAATATTTTCCCCAACATTAAATTATTATCACATGTCTCCCTAGTGGTAAGGTAAAACCACGTACCACAAAATCATGTGAATACAAAACCACTAACCCCTTATTTACTAAATTGGGTACTAAGACTTCACTTTTATTTAATATTTTCTCCAATATTAAATTATTATCACATGTCTCCCACACATTAAATAATAATACAATGTTACAATACAACATCAAGTGGTCCCCAAATAATTACCTAGTGTGATTAACCACACCACCAAGGTGTATCACAACTAAATAGTTATTTAATTACAACATTATAATAATCATTTTATCAATGGTGTACAACACCATATCCGAATAGAGGGAAAGGAAAACATTCCAAAAATTGTAAAGCTCTGTGGGTGAGAAAAATGGACAAGTTATTTCTTTTTATAACTTTATTGATAAAAATGCATATGTTGTTGCAAGGTGTATGCCCTTGGTCTCCTTGTTCAACATAGTGCTTGAGTTCATGACATGGCTTAACTTCCTCCCATGGATTCATTAACTCTGGTGGTTGTATCAAGCATTAACAGGTTGATCTTTTGGTGCAACAATAACCATCTATGCAACAATTGGTATCAGAGCACAGGTCATGGGTTAGAACCCCTCACATGCACTAAAGGGATTGTTGCAAGGTTCACACCCTTGGTCTCCTTGTGTTGTACAATACAATGCTTAGGTTTGAGACATCGCTTAATCATTTCACATGTATTTGTTAAATCTAGTAGTTGTATCGAGTATTAACTAGTAAATCTTTTGGTGCAATGACAACCATCTACACAACATATGCTTTTTTATTTCATAAAAAGTGTACATGTTTTTCTTTCATAAAAATGCACAAGTGTTTTGTTTTCATAAAAAAGAACAAGCATTTTGTTTTCATAAAAATATGTGCACATTTTTTGGTCAAATAATGAGCTCGTGTTATGGCTCAAAAAATTTGAGCCATAACACGAGTGCATTATGGCTTGACAAATATGATCAATAACACGAGCACATTTTGCTATTTTTTGGGTATTTGGCTACTTTTTTGTGCCCCATCTTGGTCCACATGTCCTGAGGGAACAAGGTAGGGAGGGAGACAAAGAGGTATAGAGAGAGAGAGTGGTATGGAGTGATGGAGGGAGAGGTGTTGAGAGAGAGGGGCAAAGAGGGAATAATGGAGTAAGGGATAGGTAGGGAGGGAGAGTGGCGAGATAGAGAGGCGTAGAGAGAGAGTGTGTTAGGGATGATGGATGGAGAGATATGTAGAGAGATGGATTTGGGAGATAGAGAGAAGTATAGAGGGACGGAGGGAGGGAGGGAGAGGTATGGAGAGAGAGTGGTAGGGAGTGATGCAAGGAGAGGTAGATAGAGATATGGAGAAGGGAAATATATAAAAGAAAGGGAAGGAGAGAGGGATGGAGAGAGGTGAGATAGAGAGAAACAAAGAGAGAGAGAGAGTGAGATGGAGAGAGGGAGGAGGGAGCGAGAATTATGTAGAGATATAGAAAGAAGGGGGAGGGAAGGAGAGGTAGAGAGAGGGAGAGGAGAGATAAAGAGAAGTATATAGGGAGAGAGAGATAGAGATAGAGAGAGGTAAGTAGAGGGAAGGAGAGGAGATATAGAGAGAAGTAGAGAGGGAAGGAGGGAGGGAGGGATACAAAGTTGTGTGTTTGTGGGAGAGAGAGAGGTAAGTAGAGGGAGAGAGAGGAGAGAGAAAGTAGAGAGGGAGGGAGGGAGGGAAACAAAGTTTTGTGTGTTTGTGAGAGAGAGAGAGAGGGAAGAAGGGAGAGATGGAGAGAGAGGTGAGATAGAGAGAAACATAAAGAGAGAGGTGGAGAGAGAGTGATAGATGGAAGTAGGGAGAGAAGTAGAGAGTATAAATGGAATGAGGTATGGAGGGAGATAGAGAGGCGTAGAGAGAGAGTGGTAGCGAGTGATGGAGGGATAGGGGAGATAAATATAAGTATATATAGAGAGATATGGGTAAGTAGAGGGAGGGAGAGGAGATATATAGAGAAGTAGAGAGGGAAGGAGGGAGGGAGAGGTAGGGAGGGAGACAAAGGTGTAGTGTTAGAGAGAGATACATAGGTAGAGAGATGGAGAGGAGAGAGATAGAAGGGGGTGGGACAAAGAGGTAAAGAGGGAGGGAGGGGAGAGACAAAGAATAGAGAGGGAATGAGGGAGGGAGGGAGAGGTAGAGAGGGAGACAAAGGTGTGTATTTTTGAGAGAGAGAGAGAGTGGTAGGGAATGATGGATGAAGAGGTAGGTAGAGAGAGGGATTAGGGAGACAAAGATAAGTAGAGAGGGAAAGTGAGAGGAAGGGAGAGGTATGGAGGGAGAAGTTTAGACACAAAGAAGGTCTAGATCCCTATTACATAAAACTCATTACCCAAATTTAGTAGAATTATTTTCTCTTAATTTTAATTTTTTTTCTAGATAAGTGCTACCTGTATGGGGATAGCTCCCATTTGCTAAAACAAAGAGGAAATAAATAGAGGTTGGGAAGAATATAGGTATAAGTGCCCCTGCCCCACTAAAACAACCATGACCGAACATATCAAATAAGAGTAAACGAATTTTGGTTACTAAGGGAGGAGACAATGAACAATAATTGTATATGAAAAAATTGGATAAAATATGAAATGATAAAAGCAATAACATGCATTAACTAATCAAAATCTTCAATACCTTAAATAGAAACAATGATGGATGAATTATTCGATTGATTTGATATGTTGGTTGCTCAATTTTGTAGCATAACATTAAGATGGGGCGGGTGCATGAAGTTGGGTACCAATTTTCTGGCCACTTTTGAATTTTTTTTACAAAATGTGCTCGCGTTATAACGTGCTCATGTTAGTTCACATTAAAAAAAAGGAAAAAAGTGAAATTATTTGCCTTGGAATACCAACCCAAAGGTTGGAGGGCATTCCCAACAAGGCTAGGAACGTGTTTTTGCAAATTCTACAATTTTTCACATAATCGGGTCTATGCTCACCATCAAGATTGCATCTAGTTAAATATCAACAAAATCGAAAACATGGGTAATTTTAGGTTCTCTCTTAGCTATCCAATGATATAATTTTTTTCACTTTTTGACAATGTTAAGCCTTTCATCCATAATTTCTTTTGTTTGTATGTCGTATTTTTGCCGAAAAGCAATGTTTGGTGTTTTTTTTGTTATAAATTATCTATTCATCGAAATTTCAAATAAGTTACATTTTTAGAAACTAGACTCCATTCTACAAATTTATATAAAAAAAAAAATTCAATTATTTTCAAAAAAATTTAGGGGGAGCACAGCCAAAATTCCGCTTTTCAGGAAGTGTCCACTTAGAAAATTAGTAAGAAATCAAATATTCATTAAAAAATTATCACAAAAATTGTGCATCAACTAGATGTTGTTAGCTAACTTCTGACCATAGTGATTTTAAAAATAATACAAAAAAGTTTACCGTGCTCAGGTCATACAAGAGTTGCTATGTCATGTTTTTTTTGACAAAAAAAACACCAATTTGTGTACATCACTCTTTTGAACCCCTTAATCTCAACCATTTTCAAAATAAATTAGTATTTTAGAAAGTAGACTCGGAGCACTTCAATCCTTTATTTCGTTCCATCTCAAATTTTTGAGTGTAACTATCCTCAATTTCACGTCCAAGGTCAACATTTCCTGATTTCAAAAAAAAAAGTGGCCACTTAAGCCCCTTTTTTGGGAACGATCTTGGTGCACTTACCTGGTGGAGATGATAGATAGAAATGGATGAATGCTTTTGGTAGCATAAGGATACTTGAAGAATCAACCCCCTAAATGGCTTATGAAAGGGTTGATTTATAGGCAGAGTCTGATTTGAATTGATGGTTGAGATTGGATCTCAATAAGATGTCTTAATCAATGGCCAAGATTAAAAGTTGTAGTATGAAATAGGGTTAGGGAAAAATTAGGGCAATGATAAGGATTAATGGCCAAGATTGAATTATAAGATAATTCAATCAAGGGTGGAAAATGAATGAGACAAGAAAAGATAAGAATGGCATGGATAATGAGGTTGGTACAAAAAAAGAGGTTGTTGGAGAAAATTAAATAATTATAAAATTATTTAATTTGGGAGGGAAGGTGAATAATTATATAATAAAAGCATTATTTAATTATAAAAGACATGTGACATGTTGACTTTTAAATTAAATAATAATTTAATTCAAAAGTAGATGAAAATGACAAATTAGTATATTAATTTATTTAATTAAAGAAGAAGAGAATTATGAATAATTAAATAATTAAAATAATTATTTAATCATAGTAGAAAAATGATAATAATTAAATAAATAAGCATTTGTTTAATTATAGAAAGGAAGGGGCTAGTTAGTGACATAATTAAATAAACAAAATTTATTTAATTAATCAAAGGAAGAATAAAGGAAAAAATGAATTAATTAAATAATTAAGAATTATTTAATTAATAGAGGAATATGACCTTAAAAGATAATTAAATAATTAAAATTATTTAACTATGCAAGTAGGAGGAATTTATATGAAAAGGTGGGTTCATAGGCCTTGATAATTTTCAGTGTCTACAATAATAAACTACCACCACCCAAAAGGAAAGAAGGTCAATGCACTGCTAAGAGGATCAACACCATAACAAGGATTGAAAGCTCATCCCATAATTGAGAGTTGGGTTCATGCAAGTCAAAACAACATTTTCATGCTTTTGCATGTGAACCATTTTGCAGCCTAATGTGGAGAGCCCATCGACATGTCCTTAGCCACCCATTCACCAAGACTATCAAGCAACAAGAGTCCATCAAAGAGTGACTCTAAATGGGGAGTCATCATAAACGCCCCCAAATTGGCCATATAATCTATAGTACAGTTAGCTTCTTGAAATACATGTCCAATCAAATATGCATTGAAGTTTTACAAAAATATTCCAATCATGGTCAACCAACATTTCAATTTCCAATTCTAAGTCGACATTTTACCAACCGTGTTGACAAAAATATTCCAATCATGGTCAACCAACATTTCAATTTCCAATTCTAAGTCGACATTTTACCAACCGTGTTGACAAAAATTTCATAGCCTAGCCACCTGTCCACCAAGCATACACCACTTGTAGAGTAGCATACATAATTTTCCACCAATGCACCTTTAGCTTAAATTACTTGCCTCAACCATTCCCTATCACCGAAGTAATCTGACAAAGTGATGTGCCCATTCCATGAATCGAACTAGAAATTCGCTTTTTGACCATTCATGATCTTCCATGTGAGATGATTTGTAATAACGTCCCTATAGCTCCACAGGAACTTCCACACTGTTGAGCCACCATTTGAATTTTTGACCGTGAGGATACGATCTAGGTCATTGCAATCCAAATAGTTTTTTTGCATAATCTTACACCATTGCCATTCAGGATGATGATAAATGCTCCAAAATAGTTTAGCTCCAAGTGCACAGTTCTGGAGCTCCATTCATCTAAGCCCAACACCACCATGATCCTTCCCCAAACAAGCAGTATTCCAATTGATAAGTGTTATACATTTCTCATCCTTTGAACCCTCCCAAAGGAATCTTTGCATAAAACCTTCCACCTTGCAAATTGCTTTGCTAGTCATGCCAAAGAACGACATCACATATATCGATACAACTACAAGAATTGATTTAATCATGAGAATACACCCTACAAAAGATAGCCATTTTCTTTTCCATTCACCAGCCTTAGCTCTGCACTTTGCAATTGTTTCCTTCCAGTGATTTATTCTGCAAGCGCCATGGAAAAGTGGTGCACCTAAATGCTTAGAGGGAACAGAGGCTATTGGGAAGCCCATAATTCCTACAATCTACCTTCGTAGAGAAAATTTTGTATTGAAAAAATAGATTTCAGATTGACCTTTGTTAATAATTTTTCCAGAGGCCAAAGTGTACTCATCTAATGTAACTTTTATTACTTCAGTCTCATGAACCATTGCTTCCCTAAAGAGCATTCTATCATCAATAAAATATGCATGAGTCATCGGATCCAAGTCTTCTGCCACAAAAGTTCCTTTCTAGATTTTCATTGATCTCAATGCCTTGAAGTTGCGGTCCATAGCATCAACCATGATTACGAACAAAAAGGGGGACAGAGGGTCCCCCTTATGAAGTCCATTAGTTGAACTAAAGAAACCACAGACTGAATTGTTTACCAGTACCTGTTGGATTCTGCAATAACTAAGACATGATCTGTTGTTGGTAGTAGATCATATACACTCCACTCAACAAATGATTGAAAATTAAAATAGTAGAATGGAGAAGAAATTTGAAAGAGAGAAAGAGAGAAAATAGAGACAACACTGCAAGAGAATTTTGAGAAGACTCTCGTCACTCTCACAGAACGATCATCGAACTAGCTGAACCATTTGAACCAGTGAAGCTTATGGAGCTGGTGAAGGTGAGAGGAGAGTTCTCAATAGATAGAACAATAAGGGAAAATACATCCAAGAGGTGCATTAACTCCTACTACCCATAAAAGGTGGGAGGTTTTACCTACTTGGTAAATGAAAAAACATGTAGCATAACCTCCTCAAGTGAAGATAGGAGAGAGGTGGCACATAAATCCAAAAGAGGGTGAGAAACCCAACTACCCCATAAACTACTCAGGTAAAAACAAAATAGTCATTATGAGAGGTGGCACAACAAGCCAAAAGAGGATGTGTAACTCAACTACCCATGTGTGGGGAGAGAGTGACAAATGTAGCTATTGTATTTTTCCACATGTCTTCATATTACCACATCTAATAAACCTAAGCAAGCTTAAAAAATATGTGTAGGAAAAAATAAATAAATATCCCAAACATAAGGAAAATAAAAAAAACTACACTAACAATACTGAAAAGCATGGAGTTGAAATACAAAACCTAATCATATTGATCCACTAATCAAAGAAGCCAAACCTATTGAGCACCTTGAGCATAAAATCCCACCTAACATGATCATATGATTTGCTCACATCGAGCTTAATTAACATGCTTTTCTGTCTCTCAAAGGTCATGGTATGGACTGTTTCGGTAGTTGTTATAATGTTGTCAATAATTTCCCTACCAGGAATGAACCCAGTTTTCTCTTTGCAAATCAACTTAATAAGTACTCCCTTTAACCTATTGGCTAGCACCTTTGACACTATTTTGTAAATCAAATTGCAAAGTACAATTGGGCAGTAGTTATTGAAATATAAAAACACACTTTTCTTTGGTATCAGAGCTATGGCTGTGTTGTTAAACTCTTTGAATTTTTTTTGTTTCTTCTAAACATCTTCCAATATAGCCAAAATCTCATTCCCCATGAAGTGCCAACACCTTTGATAGAGTTTCGCAATCATGTCATCGGGTCTTGGGGCCTTATCAGGATGCAGACCAAATACTACCATTTTGACCTCTGCCAATGAAAAAGTAGCACACAACATGTTGTTTTCAGCCTCTCCAAGGCAGTTAGGAATGAAAGATAAAAAAGATCTGTTGCAGTCATCTAGACCAGTACGCCTACCTGCTAGCAAATTTTTAAAATACCTTACAGCTTCACATTCTATTTTGTCCCTGTCACTGATGACATTTCCTTCCAGACTCACAATGCTCTCAATACGGTTCCTGCCTCTACACATCTTGGTTGAGTTATGAAAAAAGGATGTGTTTGCATCACTAGCTTGGAGCCATGTCTCACATTCCTTGTCCTTCCAAAATAGTTCTTCCCTTGCTAGCAATTTGGCATGCTTGGCTGTGAGATCTTTTTCGACTTCATATTCTACTTGTGACATGCCATAGCTTATCATGTACTTATTAAGGGCTTCCAAGTTTTTCTCCACCTGCTCTTTTTTAGTAAAAATGTTATCAAAAACCTCTTTATTCCATCACTTTAGTTTGCTCTTTAAGTTTGATAATTTCTTAGCGAAGCAAAAGCTAACAGTCCCAGAAATATATAAATCCTCCTTCCACCATTGTTCTAGATTCTTTATCAAGTCCTTATGATGCCATCACATTGATTCAAATTTGAAGTACCCATTTGTGGGCCGCTCACTTAATCCCAAATCTAGGAGTATTGGAAAGTGATCTGATACCACAATAGGGATAATACATGCCTCAAAAAAAATTCATCTCTCAACCATCCTTCTCCAACAAAGAATCAATCCAATCATTTGGAAATATTGGTGAAGCCAACTCGCCTATTAGTCCAGGTGAATGTTTTGTGTTTTGGAATGCAGTCCGTAAGTGACAATGAGGCAAGAAATTCTTTGAAATCCCTCATGGCCTTGGTTTCCTTGCCACACTCACCACTTTTCTCACTCAAATCTTGAATGGCATTGAAGTCACCCCCCAGGATTTCCTTATTTTCCTCGAGACTAGCATAATGCATTTTGATAGAGTTCCATACTGCTAACTTTTCCTCTGTGTTTGTTGGCCTGTAGACATTAAATAGGTAAGATTGCAGATTTGAGAGTTTACTTTGAACTATGCAAAGGATCCAACTTAAGAAACCATTAACGAATTTGGTATCCACTTTGTCTATAGACCATAAAATCCTCAATCCACTTGCCGAACTAGTCATCCCCTAGAAGAACCCCATCCACTTCTTGCAATATCTAATGAACTTTTCACCATCTGCAGAACTAATCTTTATTTCTTGTAGATTAGGGTTCACTTCAGATATCACTTCCTTTGAAGAAGTTTCCCAAGCCAATCTAGTCTCAAAAGGCCCACATCCAAGACCTGTGTTCACATTTGAAATAGGCATATCATGCCTCAGAGGAGAATAAATTCCTTTGGAATTCAATTTTTCTTCTTCCACCATCGAAGCCCCTTTGTCCCATAAATTATCCCAGTTATGTGATCTTGATGACACCATGCCCACATTCAGAATACTATAGTCTATCTCATTAGTAGGGATCAAGTCAAGGAGTAGTGGGTTCTGCTTGTCGTGCGGCCTCTAAAATTTCCTTGTCTTTCAATTCTTGTTGCAAGAGACCTCCCAATGTTTCCTACTGTTGCACTTTAGGCAGAAAGCTCTGTCTTCTTCAATATCTGCTTTCACCATTTGTTGGCAACCATCAGTGCATAGAAGAATCTCGCTAGGGACCTTTGAAATAGCCATGATTCATAACCTCGCGTATAAGTAAGAATCACCCTCCATAATTTCACCATCTATATCCATGAGAGTACCAAGTGTTTTACCAATTTTCTCAACATATTCTTCCACCTAGTATTCCAGTGGCAAATTGTACAAACGGATCCACATTGGTTTTTCATACGGGTTTTCCCTAACCAGGTTAAAATTCGGGCACTAGAGTTGTATGTAAATTGGCTGTCCAAAAATCCTCCATAGACCACCCTGAGCCACACTTTCCTTCTTTTCTACTGAAGTGAAGATGGCAACAAAGAAGCCCTTGGGAAAAAATTTCACAATCCCCATCGCTTGCCAATTTTCAGCCAAGGTCAATCTTTGATTTTCTTTTTATCAAATTTAGGGCTGATTACTGACATATTAGGGCTAATTATTGGCATATTAGAGCGAGGTCCTTTAGCATCGCTACATCCAATTTTTCCTCCTCCAAAATATCTATTGCAATGCTACTGCCACTGTTTCGATCTTGACAGGAAAAAACAAAAGGTGATTTGTTGGTTATTTTTTTAGAACCAAACTTAATCTCAATCCTTTTGTATGAACTTTCTAGAGCTCAATCATCAGTAAGGTTGAGAATTGGCCAACACCTAAGTGAAAGCACTAAGTAGCTCCTTCTCTTCGGGCTCTGTGAAACCCAAGAGGGTAATCCTACATATGCTCATAATATTTTGCATTTGGTCAAGAGAAATTCTACACACAGATGCATTTCTCAAGGAAACCACTTCATCAAATGGTTTGGCACACCTTTGGTGAAAGTGAAGAATGTTTCAAAGAATGCTCTTATACACTAAAAGTTGGAGCAGTATAGTTTAGAGTATATAGTGAATTCATCTTCATATTGAATCCTAAACCAAATTCATTACTAACTCAGTACATCATAAAATAGACTAGTAGAGTGACCAATGCCTTATCTGAGTGAAAGTGAAGTCATAATTTATGTAGTCAATCAGTAATACAATTGTGATTTGAACATTAGGAATTTATGGATTGTTAGTATGCCACTTTGTACCATCTAAATCACTGTATTTTAAAATATTCCTTCCTTACTGAATCCTATATTCCTCCCTCATAAACTAATGGGCTCACTTCAGCATTTATTCAACTAATTAAGTTGAAGCATACAATAAGTCCATTCATACAATGCAAATGATAGAAGAAAAATGAAACTATAGTTAATAACTCTATTCATAATTTGGAAGAGAAAATACATAGGAGAGCAATACTTTAAAACTAATATTCTTCTTCATTCCTGATATTTCTTTTTAAAACCATACTTGGGATTTTCATACAATATACCCTTCTCCTTAGATATGCTTTTGATGTATCAATTAAAATAACTATTTACAATATATTCACTGTGAGATCGTAATATTCATTATAGCCTATCTTCCAAATTCAAAATTCTAGACTTCAAACTCTGTAACTACAACCATGAAATCCCCTTTATAGAGCAGGGGAGCAACAAGCACCTGACTGAGTTACATTTACATTTCATTTCAATTTTAGGAAACCTAATTTAAATGGTTTTTCTGATAGACTCCCCTAGCGGTTCATATGTAATCATTCTTGAGTAGGGGATGACCAAAAGGAAAAAGAAACATGTGCAAAATAGAAGTCACTATCACCGCTTTTAAGTTTGAAAAAAAAGATATTGTAGTAGTTGGAAAGAATCCACACCATCACGAGAGAACAAAAGACAAACCATGGCCATACTGAAAAAAATGCCTCCTATGCAAAGACCATGGTGTCATCAAAAACAAAAGCAAGGAGGAGACTATATTCAAATTTGTCGACATCAGAAAGAGTTTGACCACTCCTTATCCTCGATGAAATGGGTGGAACCATCACCATGTCGTCATTAGAACTCTCATATGGCACCAGAGAAAGCATGTACAAACCATTTCCTGAGTCGGTATCTCCTTCAACATCAGAAGGACTGTCAGAGAGCACAATAGGAGAATTATGCTTGCCTAGACAAGCCCTAGGTATCCAATTCTTTTTCCTGGCCTTCCTCACTGGTTGAGCCAGTTCCTTGCCTTTGAACTTGACCACTTCTCCTAGAAGGGTCCTATTTCTCAAACTATATGTACTCTACACAATTGACTTCTTCTTATGGCCTCTATCCCTCCCTTTTCGCTTTAAAACCTTAGGGGAAACCTGGGATTCATGCTTAATCAAATCCTCATGGCATTCATATATACTTAGTCAACTAGACCTCCTAACAGGCGAAATTGTTGCACCAGGTTTTCCCATTTCTTTAAAACTACTAGAGTGATAATTAAAAGAAATTTTGACTCAAAACTCAGCAAAAACACCCCAATCCCAGTAATTGCAACTAGTTCAAGAAACATAAATCCCAAATAGACCAAAGAATCCAATTTCATACCAACTTACTCAGGACGAAAACACTAAAAATCTACTCAAGAAAACTTACAACCCTTTCAATCCTCTTCACTATGCATGCCTTACTTCTACCGTGGACTGAAAAGATGGTGAGAATGAATAGAGATCAACCTACATTAAATAGGCATCTTAGAGCATGCAGGATTAATGATTTAAGAAATACTCATGTGAGCAAGTTGATAATTGAACAAATCAACTTTTAATCTAGACCGTTGATCTTAAAACAATTAAAACTTCACCTATGGTGATATGAGCATTTTTTTTTCGGCCATAGCAACTTGTTCCTAAAAAATAGTGAGGCTACACCAAATGTTGCCACATTCTTTAATCTTGATTACTCATACAAGGTCTAACAATTAGCATGTATCACCAACCAAATTTGTGCCTTTCCATTAATATCAGTGAAGTACATGAGGCCAGTGTTTTATTTTCTTGGAGAGAATATTTCCTGATTTATTTCATCGCTTATCGCTATTTTTCCCAGGCTTCTAGGGTTAAATAAGAGATGGAGATATTGCAGCAATGAAATTTAGTCTATTGGATCATTTGATTTTGAAGTTACATCAATGGTTCTCCCTCTATCATGCCACCTTCATCTTTACTAAGCACAATGTCCACAAGATTCTACCAAGTTGCCCTTTCCACAGTGCATCACTCATTGCAGATGCACATTGTTCTTTATTGGCTTCATTAGTGATTGTGAACATCCCTGGGATGAAATCTCAGCCTTTGGGTTAGTATCAGGTCATTGATCATGTTCATCCTTCCATTGCGCATCGTCAATCCAGACTTCGTACCTCAGGTTCCATCAATGATGAGAAATATGCCACCAAAATAAGATTGGGACACGTACACCTGCACAAATAAAATCAAAGGCACAATATACATCATACATAGGATCTTATTACATTAGTGAGAGGACCTTTGAACATAGGACTCCATCGGTCATCACCATTATGGAAATAGAATTCTAAGATGAATCTGTAATGAGCAATAAAACATAGAAACCTTGGGCCTCCGCTCATTGCTAATTCTCCTCATACATTTTGCAAGAAATTAGCGATGAGAGAATTACATAATGATAATGTGTGTATCGCGCCTTGCTGATTTGGAATTTAGTACATAGCACCTATCCACAATACACAATGTAAAGGAAATTACAACATATCGCTCATCGCTATTACAATTTTTAAGGCTCTAAAGCCATTAGTGATAAGTGATCCTTTACAGATACAATGCACATTGCTCATCGCTATTTCTATTCAAGGTCTTAGGAAGTCATTAGCGATAAGTGAGATAAGGAAATGTTGTTCATCGCTCGTCATTGTTTTAGAACATATACTTGTAAAACAATAAGCGATGGGCGATGAAGATAGAAAGGGCCGTCAGGACTTAAGTGAAAATATTAAGCACATGTGCTTAAGTTTTTTTGAAAAATCCCCCCCCTAGGATAACATGAGAGAAGGGACTTAAAAATTCTAGGTCATTGAATACAAAGGATGTAAAGGCCAAAAGGGCCTTTCACTTAACCTTATGAAAATTTGGAAATCAGACCTAGGTGTGAGAGGGCCAGTTACTCGATGGTGATAAAAGACATAAGTTGATTCTTATCAACTGGCAACGGGCAATAAGAGGTCAATGGTAAAATAGAACCCTACAAGTTCTCAAGATAAATAAAACCCCAAACCCTTAGACATTATCTTTTCCTTCAAATATGATGGGGGTTTGAGATGGGATTTTTTTTTTTGCAGGCTCCATCACGATCCATCCTCCGAACCTTCCCTAGGGAATTTCGATCCTGTAGGTTTTCGCAAATTTTGCACATTTTGCACTACTTGTGCCATTTTTATTTTCTAATATAACATAGTAATTAATAACTAGATCTCTTAATTTTAATTATCAATTAGTAGGTTTTTGATCAATTATTTCATCCATTCATAGTATTAACATCCTTTAAAGGGCTAAGTCTAATTGTGGGTTATCCATGCTTTAAGGCAATAAGATTCTTTATTACAACAAAAGATATTTAAATTTTCTTTATCTAATATTTTATATAATAGAAATAGTTTTTATGATGTAGTTTCAATAATTACAAGAAGGCAATTTTTAATTAATTAAAAAATAAATTTGGCATCTAATTAGTGTAAGTTAAAATTGGTGAAAAAAACATATAATATTTATATTTGAAATTTATGCTTTAATTCTTAAGGGAAAAAATAGTTTTTTACATAAAGAAATACTAATTGTTAAAAGATTAGCTAAAATGATTGATTTGGTGGAAAACAAGTGGGTAATGAGGTGCAAGTTTTAGAATGTTCTAGAAAATTATATATGATAAAACATGTTTAAGTTAATCGTTAAATGAAACCATAATAAACGAGGTTGAGATCATATCTTAAGTGAATTTTCTACAATAGATACTCCTTAATCTTTTGTTGTTAACGAAATAAATATTTTCTTAAAGTTGTACTTTTGATATCAACTATTTACAAACATCATCTAGATATGAAACCCTAAACAAATTCATGAAATAAAACTTAAAACCATTCCCAATATTTAAATCTAGATTGTTCAATAACAACACAAATTTTTTTCTTTAATTTAAAGTTTTTTCGCTTTTATCTTTTGGGCATTTCAATGGTTTGTGTAATTTCCAAGCGCTTTCTTTACTATTTTTTCCTCTAGGTAATGACAGGGAAAGTACTGAAGTCGCCTATTGTACGATCTATTAAAAAATTCACGCTACCCTTCTGCTAATAGTAGCCATTACAAATATCTTCTCTTCTAGTAGGAAACAACACAAGCTATTTGAATTTGAAAATTTTAAATCTAATATTCAATCCAAAATGCTTCATGATGAATTCTAAGTGATGTGGAATTAAATTTAGACAAAAAATGTCAACTTCAATATAATGAATTAATGTATGGATATGAATGTGAGTATAGGTGTAACAAAAGGTGTCTAAATAATGTGAATATATGAAAATATGTGCTAGTAGAAATGGAATAAGATTAAATGTATGAAATAGGTAAATAAATAGTAAAAAATATTACTAAAATATGAAGAATCAATCAAATTTAATTGAAAAATATATAGCCTACCTTGTAAATATATAATCATATTAAATCATTTCATCAAAATGAAAATCTAACTTAAATATAAATTAATATAATTATATTAATTTTATCATTATAATATATAAAAAATCTAAAAATACAATTATATTTTAAATCCTTCTACAATTTTTTTGTCCAATATATAATATAAAAAAAAAATCTATACTAAATATTGAATATTGGATGTGACAAGAGACATCCTAGCCTAATTAAGCCGAAAGGCTTCTTGCACTCACATCAATGAGTATGCGTACATTTTTATTTTCCCCATTAAAATTGATGTCTACTAACCTGTCGCAAAGTAATATTATATTTAAGATTTTTTATATTTGTAAACTTTAAAAGCATGCATTATCATCATCTTTTTATACTTCTACTACATATGAAATTTTAAAGAAAATATAATATAGTATTCTAATTTCTAATAGTAATATATATAATTTTATAATATTTGTTATGGAAATACATATTAATTTTCAATATTTTCAGGGTTTTATAATTTTAAAAAGATTTTTAACAAGATTATCTTGAATATCTAATAAAAAAATAAAAAATATTATATATATATATATATATATATATCGTTGTTTGACAATGTTGCTAAGAAACTTTTACTTTGTTTTTAAAGTTGTTTGAAAATTTTTATTTTTAGTATTATTTTTAGTTTTAAAGCTATTATTAGTACTTGCCATTGGTATAGTACTATTGTAATGACTTTAGCTTTTTTTTAGTTAACTAGTTATTAATAATTTAGTTTTCAACCAATCAAAAACAATATTTAAAAAAAATTAAAATAAAATTCAATTTTGTAAAGTCAACTTGTGAAATATTTAACTTTACAAATTATAAAAATTATTTCTTGTGCATATGATTGGTTAAAAAGTTATGTGTGTTATTGACTCATTTGTAGGGAAAGCAAGGTAGGAAAGCAAGGTAAACATTTTTTTTAAGAATGGTTTTTCATTTTTTTGCTTTAAATCTTTCTAAAATAAATAAATGTTACTTATTTTGACATTTTTTAAGAATGTAATTGTTATTTTTATTAAAAAAAATTCACAAAAATCAATTAACTAAGATTTGGATTCACACTATTAAAATAATAAAATAAAATTTGTATTATTCTTTCCATTAGACTAATATCTTTGTTATCTATGTTTTTAATATTTTATGGTATAATTTAATTATTATGCTCTCCTTCTTTTCATTAATAATTTTTTTTCATCATGTATATTTTTATTATATTAATTTATATATAGGTTCTCCAAAAAATTATAACCTATAATTTATAGGTATATAAGATAACCTATATCATTTTAGGTCTTTATTATATATAATATACAACCTATTTTAATATAGATAATATTAATTTATATATAATCTATATTAAAATGTAGAATTTATATATATTATATATATTTATATCTTATGTTACTGAAAGTAATTTTTTTTAGGTTCTCCTTTAATCTATTTTAATATATATTAATATATATTATATAATTATTATAGTTTTATCTATTTATATTAATATATACTATAGGTTTATATATTATAATCTATTGTATTTTAACCATCTATTTTTTATTTTAATTGAATCATTTATTTAATTTTCCAATTTATATTTTATATATAATCTCACCTTTTTTCTTTGGTTAAATTATTATTGTTTTAAGTTTTAGTATATTTTTCCTTATATCTCCTTTCTATTCTTTTAATAATTTTGGTAATTGTTCCTCAATCATTTTATTATATAATTCATCTTAATAATTCTCTCAGAGTTATTTATTCTTTGTTTGAGACATTTAACTTTAACTTTTTTTGATCCATTTATTTGGGTTATATCATATTACTATATTATTCATTTTTATATTATCTTTTTGCATCATTTTTTCCCCTATTTTCACTTTTACTTCATTTTCCAATCTCCTCCCTCACTACCCTCTCCCACCACTTAACACTTCTTAATGTCATTTCTACAATCATATTCTTCATTATCATCTTCCTACAATGAATCATTTAGTGTGGTTTGAAACATCAATTCAAAATAGCATACATAGTTTAATCTAGAAGTGTTTACTCTATCATTCATGGACTTTGAAAAAATTATACCATCTATAATCATCAACTTGTTAATATTTAACAATTATTGATTTGAATGAACACATATAGTTGCACTTGTGTGTACTACGAATCAAATTTGATAATTTAATATCATATATTTTATTTTTTAATATATATATTAAATTAAAAATAAACAACTTGTAATAAATAGCGATTTTAATATATAACAATTTTATATTAATAATAAGAGAAGAAACATTGCCAACATATAATTTCTAACTTTTAATGATTTTTAGTATATATTTTATTTATAAAATTTATAAAATTTATTTAATATATAATCATTCATAATATAACATTTATTAAATATGTTATTTAAAAGTTAGTGATAAAAATTTGGTTTATAGTTATGGATAGTGTTATGATCATAGTTAGGGTTAGAGATAGGTCTAGGATTAAGATAATGGTTTAAAATGTATAGTTAGGGTTAGAGTTAGGGATAGGGTTAGGGTTAGGATTAGGGATAAAATTAGAGTTAGGGTATGAGTTAGGGTTAGGGTTAGCTCATTAAAATAACTAATTAAAAATACTAAAACACTATAATTAACAAATATTACATTTATTTTTATTCACACTAATTAAACTTACATTTAATTTTTATCAAAACTGAAAAAAATAATTACAATACTATTAAGGCAAGTACTAGCCACTACGTGGCACTTGTTTTTATTTTATATGGAGTCACCTTGATGAGGGCACAACCCAAAATTTAGAAAATAACCAAAAAACAAGAGAATAATTTTATTATTCAGAAAATAGAGCTTCTTACATGCAGAGGACCTTAAATCCCCAAGTTCTACAACACATGCACATTACAGAAAGCTACAGAATCACCTTTTCACAATATGCGAGCTTGTCCCCAAAAAGTTACCCAAAAATTAGAAACCCGCCCATAAATAGAGCTCCTCTTTAGTTTGGAGCCAAAACAACATTCAAATTTGAGTTTAGGCGGTTTGGCGCCGAAAAATTACAACTTGAAGTTCAAATTTCAAAAGAACATTTGCAATTGTATCTTCTAGAAAGTGTGCCAAATTCCCAGGGCCATAACTTTTGATCCGGGACTCCGATTCGTGAACCGTTTGAACTGTTGGAAAGGTCTCGAAGTCAAGAACGCGCTCAAAATTTTCTGCATCAATTTTGACAAGTTTTGGGGTTGTTTCAGGAAATCTAAGTGCCTCAAATCTAACTCAGAATATTTTCAGGTGCAAATTTGGGAAACTAAAACTGCAATATCTTTCAACCTAGGAATAGAAAATAAAAACCGTAAATTGGGAATTTCATTATGACAAAAAGGGTATCCAAAAATGTAAAAACATATAAAAATTGATAAACTTAAATTTTAACTATTTTTGGGTGATGCAAGATTGCCCTTACACCACTAGATGCTCCTGCATCAGACACCCAGGGTAATTTGAGAAGTGATCCCATCACGTCTCAGATGGTGGAGGAAAACTCAAACAGTTGACCTCTGTCTTAGGCAACCAAGGTGAATCTTCAATAGGCCTTCCTTTCCATTTCACCAGATATTCTTCATACTGCCTGTTCCTAGTACTCCTTCCCACACGACTATCCACGATTTCTTCAATCTCCTCCTTTTCTGAAGTAGGTGCTAGAATCCCACACTATTCCATTGTTGATACTTCCTTTGCACCACCTTCATGATACTCTGTCAAATCTGAAATGTTGAACACAGGGGAAATGTTGAATCCATCTAGCAACTCTACCTCATATGCATTCCTTGAATCATGTCTCTTCAAAATTATACAGAGACCAAACTTCTTCATCTTTAATTTGTTATATGTTCCCACTGGGAACCTTTCTTTCCTCAAGGGGACCATCACTTCATCATCAATCTGAAACTCCTTATACCTCCTCTTCTGATCTACCTTAGCATTATACTGCATATTCATCTTATTAATATGTTTCCTTACCTTCTCATGTATATGCTTGATGTGTTCTACAAAATCTTCAGCTTCAACACTTATTTTCTTCTCTTGGTCCATCTTCCTCAATTCTGGAGCTATTTTGGGGCTACCTCCATACACAATCTAGAACGGTAATCTACAGTGCTTCTGTTAACAGAATTGTTGTAAGAAATTCTACTTGGAGTAAGATCAAGTCCCATCCCTTGGGTTTATCTCCTACCACACATCTCAGTAGGTTACCTAGACTCCTGTTAACAACCTCTGTCTGCCCATCTGTTTGTGGATGGTGTGTATAACTAAACTTCAACTCTATCTTCAGCTTCTTCCACAAAGTCCTCCAAAAGTACACCACAAATTTGGTGTCACAATCTGAAACAATACTCTTTGGAAGATCATGTAGCCTCACCACCTCTTTGAAGAATAAGTCAGCAATGTGGACTGCATCATGGGTCTTCTAACATGGAATGAAATGTGCCATCTTTGAAAACCTATCAACCACCACAAAGACTGAATTATTCCCTTGTGTCCTTGGCAAACCAAGAACAAAGTCCATACTTATATCCTCCCATGGCCTCTCTGGTATAGGTAAGGGCTGATACAAGCCTGTATTCTGACTCACTCCTTTAGCCATCTGACATACTCTGTAGCTTTGTACAAACTTCCTCACATCCTATGACAACTGAGGCCAATAATAATGCTCACTGATAATGGCAATGGTCTTATCCTGACCAAAATGTCTTGCCATTCCTCCACTATGCTTCTCCTTTATCAGGTTCTCTCTCATGGAATTCCTCAGGATACACAATTGACTTCCCTTAAATAACATGCCATCCGGATTATGAAATCTAGCCACCTTGTCCTATCCACTAACATGTTCCTTGCAAGCTTTCCAAGCCTCTAAAATCAAGATCTTCAGGGTCTTGAGTTCATTGAACCCAACCATTCAATCTGCATCTTTGTCATCAATGTATGCCTCCTACTTAAGGCATCTGCAACCCTATTTGACTTCCCACTCCTATGTTTCAAAACAAAGGTATAACTCTACAAAAACTCTACCCATTTCATATGCCTTTGATTTAATTTTCCCTGACTATTTAGGTACTGCAAGGCCTGATGATCAATATATAGAACAAATTCCTTCGACAACAAATAATGTCTCCATTTCTTTAATGCTTGAACTATCACATAAAATTCTTGATCATATATAGAATACTTTCTCTTGGCATCATTTAACTTTTCACTGAAATAGGCAATGGGCTTACTTTCTTGGCTCAACACTGCCCAGTGGCACAACCACTGGCATCACAATCCACCTGAAACACCTTGAAATCTACAAGGGCTAGAACAAGTTTCTCTATTACCTTCTGCTTCAACAGTTCAAAACCCTTTGCCGCCGAGCGCTCCACTTGAATTCTTTTCTATCTCCTCTCATTGTTTCAGTTAGGGGTCCACAAATACTACTGAAGTTTCTAATGAACTTTCTATAAAAACTAGCCAAACCATGGAAAGATCTCATCTCAATAGTAGTTCTTGGGGTAGGCCATTCCAGAATAGCATTCACCTTCTCTGGGTCCATCTTGAGACCTTCTGCTGAGACAACAAACCCCAAGTACACTAACTCCCTCTTCACAAAACTGCACTTCTTCAGATTAATCAATAGTTTCTCTTCTCTTAACTTCTCAAAGGCTCTCTAAATATGCTTCAGATGCGCATCCAATGGTTTACTGAAAATCAAAATATCATCTAAATATATAATAACAAAACTTCCCAGAAATTATTTTAGTACCTCGTTCATGAGCCGCATGAATGTGCCTAGTGCATTGGTTAGCTCAAAAGGAATGACTAACCACTCGTACAGGCCCTCTTTGGTCTTGAAGGCAGTCTTCCATTCATCTCCCTCTCGAATCCAGATCTGGTGATATCCACTCTTGAGATCAATCTTTGTGAAGTACTGAGCTCCACTCAAACAGTCCATCAGGTCATCCATCCTTGGCAGGGGAAATCTATACTTGATTGTTATCTTGTTTAAATGGCTCGAGAATCTGTACACATCCTCCACTCTCCATCCTTCTTTGGTGCTAATACTACAAGTACTGCATATGGACTCAAACTCTCCCGTATCAAACCCTTTCTCAACAACTCTTGAACTTGTCTATTCAACTCCTCATTTTCTGCAGGAGTCATTCTATGAGCTACCTTATTTGACAAACTAGCTTCAGGAATCAAGTCAATCTGATGACTGATCTTCCTTATTGGTGGTAAAACCTCAGGTACATTATCAGAAACAATATCCTGAAACTCATCCAACATCCCAGAAACTTCTTCTAGAACCTTTTCACTATCCTCCTTACTCACTCTAGGAATCAGTGCATAACACACATGCTCATGCTTCATACCTTCTAAAAATGTTCTTCAATCTACATAAAAAATTCTAGCACTACTACATACCTTTTCTTGTATCTCCTTTAGGGGTTTCAACTTGTGACGAACCCCATCCTTTGTCAAAGAATAAGTGTTTGCATGGCCATCATGTATAGCTTGCCTATCGAACTGCCACGGCCTCCCCAACAACATGTGACATGCATCCATGGGGATGATATCACAGAGTACCTCATCATGGTAACTCCCAATCTTGAACTTTACTAAGCACTCCTCACTGACCACAACTTTGTGGTCTTTTTGCAACCAGGAAATTTGATACGAATGTGGGTGTCTTTCCCTCATTAGCTTCAACTTTGTGACCATCTCTTTTGACACTAGATTATCGGTGCTCCAACCATCAATAATGACATCACAACATTTTCCTTCACACTTTCACCTTGTGCGAAACAGATTCTTCCTCTGTTCTAGTTCCTTTTCGTTAGTCACCAGGGCTCTCCTAATCACTAGGGCTTCTCCCCTTTCAGCATCATCTGAATGTTCATATTGGGCCTCATCATCTACATGTGCAACCCTTCCATGAATTTTTGGCCTTTTGTCTGCCCTTCCTTGGTGTTGTGGACATTCATAGGTTTGATGCCCTTCTTCACCACACTGGAAACACGTTCCTTTGAAACCACCTTTTCCAGATCCTTGTCCATATCTCCCTCGTCCTCTATCTATTTGATCACCACTGTTTTGATCATGAGGTCGGTAGAAGTTGTCATTCCTTTGGCTTTGGATGGTACCCACATCTTCACCTTTCTTTTCATTATCATTTCGACTTCCTAAAGGTCTTCCACTACACCTTCCACTTTGACCTTGTCCTTTTTGCTTGCCATCAAATCTTTTGTTCAACTTCTCTTCCACCTTCAAAGCAAACTGATACACATCCTCTATGGTGGTCATTCTAACTAGGCTTAACTCCTCCTAAATGTTTGGTTATAACCCATTAAGATATCGGGCTACCTTCTCCTTATTGGCCTCTATGTGGCCCATTCTGATGATTATCTTGTGAGAATCTTCAGTATATTCTTTCACAGATCTGCTTCCTTGCTTCAACCCTTGCAATTTCTTCAACAGATCTAACTCATAGTCCAGTGGTATGAACTGCTTCTTCAGTTTCTCTACCATGCGATCCCATCTGGTGATATTTCCTTTTCCTCTTCTATTTCGTTCCAATTGGACCCCTTTCCACAAAATATTGGCATGGCCCTTCAGCTTCATTTTCGCAAACTTAACCCGATCTGGGTCCTCTATTTCCTCATACTCAAAATATTCTTCTAACTTGTTGATCCAATCGATCAACTCTTCCAGGTTCAGACTTCCGGAATAACTGGGGACTTCTGCTCTAGGTCTTTTCCCGATCTTTGAAATGACCCTTATTAGCAGCATTTGGTCTTGATCAATTGCTTCTTCTTCCTTTTCTACATTTGAACCTTCTTCCTCTCCTTCATCCTCACTTTCCTCCCTCAGGTTTAACCCTCATCTCAACTGCTGTTGTAATGCATCAATCTGTCTTTGGAGGGCTGCTAGTACATCTCTTCCACTAGCATTTCTACCGCCTCGACCACCTCTGGCACCACCACAGCTACCAGACATCACTCTTGGAGGCATCTTTCTTGACCTCGACCCACAACCATGGTCTTGGTGTGAACTACCTCACAATCAGTGATCTGTCCACATGCTTAAGAAAACCCGCTTTGATACCACTTGATGAGGGCACAACCCGAGATTTAGAAAATAACTCAAAAACAAGAGAATAATTTTATTATTCAGAAAGTGGAGCCTCTTACATGCAAATGACCTCAAATCCCTAAGTTCTACAACACATGCAAGTTACAGAAAGCTACAGAATCACCTTTTCGCAATATGCGAGCTTGTCGCCAAAAAGTTACCCAAAAATAAAAAACCCACCCATAAATAGAGCTCCTTTTTAGTTTGAAGCCAAAAAAATATTCAAATTTGAGTTTAGGCGGTTTGGCGCCGAAGAATTACAACTTGAAGTTCAAATTTCAAAAGAACATTTGCAATTGTATCTTGTAGAAAGTGTGCCAACTTCCCGAGGTCATAACTTTTGATCCGGGACTCCAATTCGCGAACCGTTTAAACCATTTGAATGGTCTTGAAGTAAAAAATGCACTCAAAATCTTCCATGAAGATTTTGGAAAGTTTTGGGGCCATTTCGGGAACTCTAAGTGCCTCAAATCTAACTTGAAAGATTTTTAGGTGCAAATCTGGGAAACTAAAACTGTAATATCTTTCAACCTAGGAATAGAAAATAAAAACCATAAATTGGAAATTTCATTATGACGAAAAGGGTATCCAAAAATGTAAAAACATCTAAAAATTGATAAACTTGAATTTTAACTATTTTTGGGTGATGCAAGATTGCCCTTACACCACTGGATGCTCCTGCATCAGACACCCAGGGTAATTTGAGAAGTGAGCCCATCACATCTCAGATGGTGGAGGAAAACCCAAACAGTCGACCTCTGCCTTAGGTAACCAGGATGAATCTTCAATAGGCTTTCCTTTCCATTTCACCAGATATTCGTCATACTGCCTGTTCCTGGTATTCCTTCCCACACGACTATCTAGGATTTCTTCAATCTCCTCCTTTTCTGAAGTAGGTGCTAGAATCCCATATTGTTCCATTGTTGGTACTTCCTCTGCACCACCTTCATGACACTCTGTCAAATCTAAAATGTTGAACACAAGGGAAATGTTGAATCCATCCGGCAACTCTACCTCATATGCATTCCTTGAATCATGTCTCTTCAAAATTTTATAGGGACCAAACTTCTTCATCTTCAATTTTTTATATGCTCCCACTAGAAACCTTTCTTTCCTCAAGTGGACCATCACTTCATCACCAATCTGAAACTCCTTATACCTCCTCTTTTGATCTGCCTTAGCCTTATACTGCATATTCATCTTATTACTATGTTCCCTTACCTTCTCATGGATATACTTGATGTGTTCTACAAAATCTTCAGCTTTAGCACTTATTTTCTTCTCTTGGTCCGTCTTCCTCAATTCTGGAGTTGTTCTGGGGCTACCTCCATACACAATCTAGAACGGTGATCTACCAGTGCTTCTGTTGACAAAATTGTTGTAAGAAAATTCTACAAGGGGTAAGATCAAGTCCCATCCCTTGGGTTTATCTCCTACCACACATCTCAGTAGGTTACCTAGACTCCTATTAACAACCTCTGTCTACCCATCTATTTGTGGATGGTGTGCACAACTAAATTTTAACTTTGTCTTCAGCTTCTTCCACAAAGTCCTCCAAAAGTACCTAACAAATTTGGTGTCATGATCTGAAACAATACTCTTTGGCACACCATGTAGCCTCACCACCTCTTTGAGGAATAAGTCAGCAATGTGGACTGCATCATGGGTCTTCTGACATGGAATGAAATGTGTCATCTTCGAAAACCTATCAACCACCACAAGGACTTAATTATTCCCTCATTGTGTCCTTGGAAAACCAAGAAAAAATTCCATACTTATATCCTCCCATGGCCTCTCTGGTACAGGTAAGGGTTGATATAAGCCTATATTCTGACTCACTCCTTTAGCCATCTAACATACCCTGCAGCTTTGTATAAACTTCTTCACATCCTGTGACAACTGAGGCCAATAATAATGCTCACTGATAATGGCAATGGTCTTATCCCAACCAAAATGTCCTGCCATTCCTCCACTATGCTTCTCCTTTATCAGGTTCTCCCTCATGGAACTCCTCGAGATACACAATTGACTTCCCTTAAATAACATGCCATCCTGGATTATGAAATCTAGCCACCTTGTCCTGTCCACTGTAACATGTTCCTTGCAATCTTTCCAAGACCCTACAAAATCAAGATTTTCTACATACAATGTCTTGAGTTCATTGAACCCAACCACTTCAATCTGCATCTTTGTCATCAATTTATGCCTCCTACTTAAGGCATTTGCAACCCTATTTGACTTCCCACTCCTATGTTTCAAAACAAAGGTATAATCTGCAAAAACTCTACCCATTTCATATGCCTCTGATTTAATTTTCCGACTATTTAGGTACTGCAAGGCCTGATGATCAGTATATAGAACAAATTCCTTCGAAACAAATAATGTCTCCATTTATTTAATGCGTGAACTATGATCATATATAGAATACTTTCTCTTGGCATCATTTAACTTTTCACTAAAATCACAAAATGGCATCATTACAATCCAGGAAATGGGCTTACCTTCTTGGCTCAACACTGCTCCAATGGCACAACCACTAGCATTACAATCCAGTGAAACACCTTGTTGAAATCTGGTAGGGCTAGAATAGGTTGCTCTATTACCTTCTGCCTCAACAGTTCAAAACTCTTTGCCGCTCCAGTGCTCCACTTGAATTCTTTTCTATCTCCTCTCATTGTTTCAGTTAGGGGTCCAGAAATACTATTGAAATTTCTAATAATTTTTTTGTAAAAACTAGCCAAACCATGGAAAGATCTCACCTCGGTAGCAGTTCTTGGGGTAGGCCATTCTAGAATAGCCTTCACCTTCTCTTGGTCCATCTTGAGACCTTCTACTGAGACAATAAATTCGAAGTACACTAACTCCCTCTTCACAAAACTACACTTCTTCAGATTAATCAATAGTTTCTCTTCTCTTAACTTCTCAAAGGCTCTTCGAATATGCTTCAGATGCTCAACTAATGATTTACTGAAAATCAAAATATCATCTAAATATACAGTAACAAAACTTCCTAGAAATTATTTTAGTACCTCGTTCATGAGCCGCATGAATGTGCTTAGTGCATTGGTTAGCCCAAAAGGCATGACTAACCACTCGTACAGGACCTCTTTGGTCTTGAAGGTAGTCTTCCATTCATCTCCCTCTCGAATCCGGATCTGGTGATATCCACTCTTGAGATCAATCTTTGTGAAGTACTGAGCTCCACTCAAACAGTCCATCAGGTCATCCATCCTTGGCAGGGGAAATTTGTACTTGATTATTATCTTGTTTATGGCTCGGGAATTTGTACACATCCTCCACTCTTCATCCTTCTTTGGTGCTAATACTGCAGGTACTACACATGGACTCAAACTCTCCCGTATCAAACCCTTTCTCAACAACTCTTGAACTTGTCTATTCAACTCCTCATTTTCTACTGGAGTCATTCTATGAGCTGCCTTATTTGGCAAACTAGCTTTAGGAATCAAGTCAATTTGATGACTGATCTTCCTTATTGGTGGTAAGCCCTCAGGTATGTTATCAGAAAAAATATCCTAAAACTCATCCAACATCCCAGAAACTTCTTCTGGAACCTTCTCACTATCCTCCTTACTCACTCTAGGAATCAATGCATAACACACACGCTCATGCTTCATACCTTCTAAAATTTTTCTTTAATCTACATAACAAATTCTAGCACTACTGCATACATTTTCTTTTGTCTCCTTCAGGGGTTTTAACTTGTGACGAACCCCATCATTTGTCCAAGAATAAGTGTTTGCATGGCCATCATGTATAGCTTGTCTATCAAACTGCCACGACCTCCCCAACAACATGTGACATGCATCCATGGGGATGATATCACAAAGTACCTCATCATGGTAACTCCTGATCTTGAACTTTACTAAGCACTGCTCATTGACCAAAACTTTGTGGTATTTTTGCAACCAGGCAATCCGATATGGATGCGGGTGCCTTTCCCTCTTCAGCTTCAACTTTGTGACCATCTCTTCTGACACCAGATTATCGGTGCTCCCACCATCAGTAATGACATCACAACATTTTCCTTCATACTTGCACCTTGTGTGAAACAGATTCTTCCTCTATTCTGGTTACTTTTCCTCAGTCACCAGGGCTCTCCTAATCACTAGGGCTTCTCCCCTTTCAGCATCATCTGAATGTTCATATTGGGCCTCTTCATCTGCATGCGCAACCCTTCCACGACCTTCTGGCCTTTTTTCTGCCCTTCCTTGGTGTTGTGGACATTCATAGGCTCAATGCCCTTCTTCACCACATTGGAAATATATTCCTTTGAAACCACCTCTTCCAGATCCTTGTCCATATCTCCCTCATCCTCTACCTCTTTAATCACCACTATTTTGATCACGAGGGTGATAGAAGTTGTCATTCCTTTGGCTTTGGATGGTACCCACATCTTCACCTTTCTTTTTATTATCATTTCAACTTCCTGAAGGTCTTCCACTGCCCCTTCCACTTTGACCTTGTCCTTTTTGCTTGCCATCAAATCTTTTGTTCAACTTCTCTTCCACCTTCAAAGCAAACTGATACACATCCTCTATGGTGGTCATTCTGACTAGGCTTAACTCCTCTTTAATGTTTGGTCATAACCTATTAAGATATCAGGCTACCTTGTCTTTATTGGCCTCTTTGTGGACCATTCTGATGATTATCTTGTGAAAATCTTCAGTATATTCTTTCACAGATCTACTTTCTTGCTTACACCCTTGCAATTTCTTCAACATATCTAACTCGTAGTCTACTGGTATGAACTGCTTCTTCAGTTTCTCTACCATGCAATCCCATCTAGTGATATTTCCTTTTCCTCTTCTATTTCTTTCCAATTGGACCTCTTTCCACCAAATATTGGCAAGGCCCTTCAGCTTCATTTTCGCAAACTTAACCCGATCTGGGTCCTCTATTTCCTCATACTCAAAATATTCTTCTAACTTGTTGATCCATTCGATCAACTCTTCTGGGTTCAGACTTCCAGAATAATTGGGGACTTCTGCTCTGGGTCTTTTCCTGATCTTTGAAATGGTCCTTATAAGCTTCATTTGGTCTTGATCAATTGCTTCTTCCTCTTTTGCATTTGAACCTTCTTCCTTTCCTTCATCCTCACTTTTCTCCCTTAGATTTAACCCTTTTCTCAACTGCTCTTGTAACACATCAATCTATCTTTGGAGGGCTGCTAGTGCATCTCTTCCACCAGCATTTCTGCTGCCTCGACCACCTCTAGCACCACCATGCCTACCAGGCATCACTCTTGGAGGCATCTTTCTTGACCTTGACCCACAACCACGGTCCTGGTGTGAACTACCTCACAATCGGCGATCTTTCCACACGCTCAAGAAAACCCACTCTGATACCACTTGATGAAGGCGCAACCTAAGATTTAGAAAATAACTCACAAACAAGAGAATAATTTTATTATTCAGAAAATGAAACTTCTTACATGTAGAGGACCTCAAATCCCCTAGTTCTACAATACATGCAAGTTACAGAAAGCTATAGAATCACCTTATCGCAATATGCGATCTTGTACCCAAAAAGTTACCCAAAAATTAGAAACCCACCCATAAATAGAGGTCCTCTTTAGTTTGGAGCCAAAACAACATTCAAATTTGAGTTTAGGTGGTTTGGCACTGAAAAATTACAACTTGAAGTTCAAATTTAAAAAGAACATTTGCAATTGTATCTTCTAGAAAGTGCGCCAACTTCCTGGGGCCATAACTTTTGATCCGGGACTCCGATTCACAAACCCTTTGAATCGTTGGAAAGGTCTCAAAGTCAAGAACGTGCTCAAAAGTTGCTGTGCAAATTTTGGCAAGTTTTGGGGCCGTTTCAGGAAATCTAAGTGCCTCAAATCTAACTCAGAAGATTTTCATGTGCAAATCTGGGAAACTAAAACTGCAATATCTTTCAACCCAACAATAGAAAATTAAAACCATAAATTGAGAATTTCATTATGACAAAAAGGGTATCTAAAAATGAAAAAACATCTAAAAACTAAGAAACTTGAATTTTAACTATTTTTGGGTGATGCAAGATTGCCCTTACACCACTGGATGCTCCTACATCAGACAGCCAGGGTAATTTGAGAAGTGACCCCATCACATCTTAGATGGTGGAGGAAAACCCAAACAGTCAACCTCTACCTTAGGCAACCAAGATGAATCTTCAACAGGCCTTCCTTTCCATTTCACCAGATATTCTTCATACTGCCTGTTCCTAGTACTCGTTCCCACACGACTATCTAGGATTTCTTCAATCTCCTCCTTATCTGAAGTAGGTGCTAGAATCCCACACTGTTCCATTGTTGGTACTTCCTCTGCACCACCTTCATGATACTCTGTCAAATCTAAAATGTTGAACACAGGGGAAATGTTGAATCCATCCAGAAACTCTACCTCATATGCATTCCCTGAATCATGTCTCTTCAAAATTTTACAGGGACCAAAATTCTTCATCTTCAATTTGTTATATGTTTCCACTGGAAACCTTTCTTTCCTCAACTGGACCATCACTTTATCACCAATCTGAAACTCCTTATACCTCTTCTTTTGATCCGCCTTAGCCTTATACTGTATATTCATCTTATTAATATGTTCTCTTACCTTCTCATGTATATCCTTGATGTCTTCTAAAAAATCTTTAGCTTTAGCACTTATTTTCTTCTCTTGGTCCATCTTCCTCTATTCTGGAGCTGTTCTGTGGCTACCTCCATACACAATCTAGAATGCTGATCTACCAGTGCATCTGTTGACAGAATTGTTGTAAGAAATTTTTGTCTGGGGTAAGATCAAGTCCTATCCCTTAGGTTTATCTCCTACCAAACATCTTAGTAGGTTACCTAGACTCCTATTAACAACCTTTGTCTGCCCATCTATTTGTGGATGGTGTGCAGAACTGAACTTCAACTCTTTCTTCAGATTCTTCCGCAAAGTCCTCCAAAAGTACCTAACAAATTTGGTGTCACGATCTGAAACAATACTCTTTGGCAGACCATGTAGCCTCACCACCTCTTTGAAGAATAAGTCAGCAATGTGGACTGCATCATGGGTCTTTTGACATGGAATGAAATGTGCCATCTTCGAAAACCTATCAACCACCACAAAGACTAAATTATTCCCTCGTTGTGTCCTTGGCAAACCAAGAACAAAGTCCATACTTATATCCTCCCATGGCCTCTCTGGTACAGGTAAGGGTTGATATAAGCCTATATTTTGACTCACTCCTTTAGCCATTTGACATACCCTATAGCTTTGTATAAATTTCTTCACATCTTGTGACAACTGAGGCTAATAATAATGCTCACTGATAATGGCAATGGTCTTATCCTGACTAAAATGTCCTGCCATTCCTCCACTATGCTTCTCCTTTATCAGGTTCTCTCTCATGGAACTCCTTGAGATACACAATTGACTTCCCTTAAATAACATGCCATCCTAGATTATGAAATCCAACCACCTTGTTCTGTCCACAGTAACATGTTCCTTGCAAGCTTTCCAAGCCTCTAAAAAATTAGGATCTTCTATATAGAGTGTCTTGAGTTCATTGAATCCAACCACTTCAATCTACATCTTTGTTATCAATGTATGCCTCCTACTTAAGGCATCTACAACCCTATTTGACTTCCCACTGCTATGTTTCAAAACAAAGGTATAACTCTACAAAAACTCTACCCATTTCATATGCCTTTGATTTAATTTTCCCTGACTATTTAGGTACTGCAAGGCCTGATGATTAGTATATAGAACAAATTCCTTCGGCAATAAATAATGGCTCCATTTCTTTAATACTTGAACTATCACATAAAATTCCTGATCATATATATAATACTTTCTCTTGGCATAATTTAACTTTTCACTAAAATAGGCAATGGACTTAACTTCTTGGTTCAACACTACTTCAATGGCACAACCACTGGCATCACAATCCACCTGAAACACCTTGTTGAAATCTGGGAGGGCTAGAACAGGTTGCTTTGTTACCTTCGGCTTCAACAGTTCAAAACTGTTTGCCACTCTAGTGCTCCACTTGAATTCTTTTCTATCTCCTCTCATTGTTTCAGTCAGGGGTCCACAAATACTATTGAAGTTTCTAATGAACTTTCTATAAAAACTAGCCAAACCATGGAAAGATCTCACCTCAGTAGCAGTTCTTGGGGTAGGCCATTCCATAATAGCCTTCACCTTCTCTGGTCCATCTTGAGACTTTCTGCTGAGACAACAAATCCCAAGTACACTAACTCCCTCTTCACAAAACTGCACTTCTTCAGATTAATCAATAGTTTCTCTTCTCTTAACTTCTCAAAGACTCTCTGAATATGCTTCAGATGCTCATCCAATGATTTACTAAAATCAAAATATCATCTAAATATACACAATAACTTCCTAGAAATTCTTTTAGTACCTCATTCATGAGCTGCATGAATGTGGTGCATTGGTTAGCCCAAAAGTCATGTCTAACCACTCGTCTAGGCCCTTTTTGGTCTTGAAGGTAGTCTTCCATTCATCCCCTCTCGAATCCGGATCTAGTGATATCCACTCTTGAGATCAATCTTTGTGAAGTACTGAGCTCCACTCAAACAGTCCATCAGTCATCCATCCTTGGTAGGGGAAATATACTTGATTGTTATCTTGTTTATGGCTCAAGAATCTATACACATCCTCCACTCCCCATCCTTCTTTGGTGCTAGTACTACAGGTACTACATGGACTCAAACTCTCTTGTATCAAACCCTTTTCAACAACTCTTGAACTTGTCATTCAACTCCTCATTTTCTGCTAGGAGTCATTCTATGAGTTGCCTTATTTGGGAAACTAGATCCAAGAATCAAGTCAATCTGATGACTGATCTTCCTTATTGGTGGTAAACCCTCAGGTACATTATTAGAAACAATATCCTGAAACTCATCCAACATCTCAGAAACTTCTTCTGGAACCTTCTCACTATCCTCCTTACTCACTCTAGGAATCAATGCATAACACACACGTTCATGCTTCATACCTTCTAAAATTTTTCTTCAATCTACATAACAAATTCTAGCACTACTACATACCTTTTCTTCTATCTCCTTCAGGGGTTTCAACTTGTGACAAACCCCATCCTTTGTCAAGGAATAAGTGTTTGCATATCCATCATGTATAGCTTGCCTATCGAACTGCCATGACCTCCCCAACAACATGTGACATGCATCCATGGGGATGATATCACAGAGTACCTCATCATGGTAACTCCCGATCTTGAACTTTACTAAGCACTGCTCACTGACCAAAACTTTGTGGTCTTTTTGCAACCAGGCAATCCAATACGGATGCGGGTGCCTTTCTCTCTTCAGCTTCAACTTTGTGACCATCTCTTCTGACACCAGATTATCGGTGCTCCCACCATCAATCCTATTTGCTTCACACTAAATATGATTGCAATGTGCATATAATGACTAGAGCTCTTAGTATAACATTAGTGGATGTTATACTAAATATCATGAATTGAGTACATATTTAGTGTACACTTAGCTTAGCTTAATCTAAATATAAAACTGTTGTGCAAATATCAAACCTAGAGTTTCTAAAGTCTTCTACTGTATATCAGGAAATCTTGATGAAATCTTTATAAGATGCCTATGTTTCCAATCACATCGACCCCACATAGTTCCAAGATTTGGTGGGACACCTTTCATCAACCTATCAACTAGGTTTTAGTCAAAATGACATGCCTACCATCAATTCAAATCACAATCAGCCCCTCCATATAGAGGTTCTCATCCCCCAACATAAAGTAAAGAGGGTCTTGATAGATAATGGCTATGCTCTCAACCTCTGTACATTAAAGTTCATAAAGTAGGTAGGATATACGCATGCTAATTTAAGTAATCAGATCATCACTATAAAGGCTTATTATAATACAAAAAGGGATTTTGAAAGAGTTATTGAGCTTCCAATACAAGTTGGACCAGTTATACAATACACCACTTGTCATGTCCTTGATCTGGACCTCCCTTATAATCTTCTTCTTGGTCGACCATGGATCCATGACATGCAAGTCATCACATCCACCTTTCATCAATGCTTGAAATTTCCATTTAATGGAATGGAAGTTACGATACAAGTTGATCCCCAACCATTTGAATATTTTCATTCACTCGAAGCTTCTTTCCCTCACTCCCATTATTGTCCAGGAGTAGAAATGGTGCCACCACCAACATCTTCATCCAATCCATCCTCTTATCCATCATCCACCGCCGCATCTACTCTATCTTCTACATCTGATTCCACTATCACTAAGGTTTAGATCATTGACAAGGGATGTGGTGAGTATCAGATGTGTACTTCTTTGAATGTGGAAACTATGCCACCCTCACCACACACATATGGTCAACCCTTCAAGTCTATGCCAAAGGAA
This sequence comes from Sequoia sempervirens, assembly GCA_007258455.2. Taxonomy (NCBI): domain Eukaryota; kingdom Viridiplantae; phylum Streptophyta; class Pinopsida; order Cupressales; family Cupressaceae; genus Sequoia; species Sequoia sempervirens. The sequence goes on from VDFB02047230.1 coordinate 396,623,900, forward strand.
TAATAGAAGACAGTCACCTTGAGCTCCAAAATTGTGGGAACCAACACTTATGTATCTCTTGTGTTACCACAATATACACCTGAAGATGATATAAGTTAATGGATATATCATGAAGAACCCAAACACCACTCCCCCTTTAAAGGAATATTTTCAAGAGATGTATCCTTGACCCTCTAATTACACTAAAAAAATTAATTATCAAGTAGGAGGTCTTGGCCTAGAAGAGCTAGGAAGAAAGCAGCTGATTGACACTTCCATATGTCCAAAGAACTCAATTTTAGGCTATGAAAAAAAAGAAAAAGGGTCCTATAAAGTTGACTAGTACTTCCAACAATGTCACTATGAGTGACGGTCTTTTGGAAGATATACTAGAGGAAGAGTGTGTCATACATGTGTACGATGATGTAGATCATGCAAACCTTTCCTCTATGTTCGAATGCATATCCATTTACACCATCAACCTTTCCCTTCCCCATCTTGAACTCATAGATTGGGACCTACGAAAAAGCACACCTATCAACTTACTTAACTTAGTGGATGCCTATTTAAACCTCATGGGATTGGAGGAAGATAAATTCCCTAGTGATAAAAATAAGAAAAAGAAAAATCCAAAAGGGTCACCTAGTTAAAACCTCCTTGAGGCACATCTTGACTCAGAAATGGTCAAAACAAAGGATGCATCTAATGGTGAAAACCTATGTGAGGTGCCAGAAGATGGGGACATTCATCTTCCCCTTGTGGGAACATAGTTGGCTGAACAATCATCCATTTTGATAGAGGAAACACAAGAAATCAATGTGGGAATTGAAGAGAATCCCAAAAGCACCTATGTAGCTAAGGAATTATCAGAAGAAGAGTATTCTACAATCTCCAAGATTCTTAAGGAAAGAAAGATAAATTTTGCATGGGCATATTAAAAAATGCCTGGGTTAGACTCTACCTTAGCAGTACGCCATCTAGATGTGCATCCGATTACAAAACTAGTTAAGCAGAAGCTTTGCAAAATGCGCCCACAAGTTGCCCTATCGGTCAAGAAAGAATTGGAGAAGTTACTAGAGGCCAAATTTATAAGACCCATTAATTACTTTGAATGGATCTCCAACGTCATGCCAATAGCCAAGCCTAATGGGGATGTCAGAATATGTATAGAATTCCATGAACTCAACAAGACTTGTCCTAAATATGACTTTCCTTTGTCAAACATAGATATGTTGGTTGACTTAACTGTAGGAGATGAGATGCTATCCCTTATGGATGGATTTTTTGGATATAATCAAATTAGGATTATGCCTAAGGATCAACATAAGATGACCTTCACTACACCCTGGGGTACATTTTTCTCTAATGTTATGCCCTTCAGGCTTAAGAATGGAGGAGAAACTTATCAGTGTTTAATGACTATCATCTTTCATGATCTAATCCAAATCATCATGGAAGACTATGTTGATGATATCTTAGGAAAATAAAGAACCAGAGAAGAACACCCTACAATCCTAAGAAAGATCTTTGAATGGCTAGAGAACTATAATTTGCACCTCAATCCAAAAAAGTGTGTTCTGGGTTACGTCGAGAAAGTTGTTGGGCTCCATTGTCTGCAAGAGAGATATAGAAGTGGATCTGACCAAGGTCAAAGAAATTATGGATATTCCTCCACCTCACAACTTTAAATAGTTAAGAAGTCCCCAAGATAATCCATATTCCATCAGAAGGTTCATTGCATAGTTAGCTGACAAGTGTCAACCATTCACCCACATCTTGAAAAGAATACTTCCTTCAAGTGGGATCCTATGTGTCAACAATTTTTTGAAAAGATTAAGGAATACTTGGCTCATTGTCTTGTCCTTATGCCTCCAATCCCAAGGAAGCCACTCTTATTATACATCTCAGCTACTTGAGTGGAATTAGGGGCACTATTGGCACAACATGATGAGCCATCCAAAGAATGATCTATCTACTATATCAGTCAAACCTTAGTCGGTTATGAGCTCAAATATTCTTCAATAGAGTATGCCTTCCTTGCTATAGTTTTTTGTTCAAAAAAACTTAGACATTATATACTCATCCATCCAGTCAAGTTAATATCAAAAGTTGACTTGCTTAAGTATTTTCTATCCAGAACAACTTTGACCAGCTGAATGGTTAAATGGGTCATGTTACTAAGCAAATTTGACATAGAATATGTGGACCAGTTAGATGATGCTACCTTGGTTGATGCACATCCTTTGGTAATAGAGTTTCCTGATGAAGAGGTCTTTATTGTAGAGGAAGCCACCACATGGAGACTATATTTTGATGGGTCATACACACATAATGGATTGGGGACAGGCATCTTGTTCTTCACCCCCAAGGTGATTATATACCAAAGTCATTCAGACTCTCCTTTCCATGCATAAACAATATAGTAGAATATGAAGCTCTTTTCACCAGCCTTAAAATCACAATCAAATGGAATATCACTCACTTAAGGATCTTTGGTGATTCACAATTAATCATTAAGAAATTCAATGATGATTTTTTAACAAAGGATGAGAAGCTGCTACCATATAAACACATGGTTGATGACTTTAAGAAGTCTTTCTAACCTCTATTCAGTTTGACTAGATCCCTAGGATACAAAATAAAGTTGTTGATGCAATGGGCATAATTGGTTCCTTACTTGACATGCCCAGGGATTGAATAGAGTGTGAATTCTTGGTAGAAAAAAATTTAATCCTCGCATACGACATCCCTAAGAGTGAGATGGTGTGTGAAATCGTAGGTCCTACCTCCCCATGGTAATATGATATCTATGCTTATCTTCACGAAAACATCCTACCCACTGACCTTACTAGTAATCAACACAAATCATTCATCTAACATAAATCTCAATACACCATTGTAGGTGATACTCTTTATAGTCATGGATATGATGGAACTTTTCTTTAGTGTTTGAACGAAGCCAAAGCTTACATTGCATTAACAGAAGTACATAGTGGTGTTTACGGGGCCCACTCCAACAACATGGCCTTAGCTAAGAACATTCTGAAAGCTAGTTATTTTTTACCTACATTAGAGCATGACTCTTGTGACTTTGTGAAGAAATGCTTACCTTGCCAGCAACATGTAGACCTGATACATGCTCCTGCTCAAGATCTGCAACCCATCATAGCACCATGGTCATTTTCTTAGTGGGGTTTGAATTTAGTTGGCAAGATATACCCTCCATCCTCCAATGGCCATACCTTCATTATCACTGCCACTAAGTACTTCACTAAGTGGGTGGAAGCCATACCACTCTCCCAGATAATAGGCACTCAAATATCCAAATTCCTCCTTTACCATATTATTTGCAAATAAGGCATCCCTTCCACCAACATTTCTGATAATGGTAAACCATTCAAAAAATAGGATATAAAAGAAATCTGTAGCACCTTCCATATCCAACACTTGTGGTGCATGCCCTATTACCCCCAAGGTAATGGGCAAGTGGAAGCCAATAAAAAAACTTTGGTTAAAATATTGAAGAAGGTTGTCAATAGTACTGGCCGAGATTGGCACCTCCACATCCACCCCACCCTTTGGGCTTATCGCACATCCATCCACACTCCCACTAGCACCACTCCATATTCCCTAGTTTATGGTTCTAAATTCATCTTGCCGATTGAAGTTCATATCTCATCCCTAAGAATATCTTTGAAGAATCTCATCACTGAAGAAGACTCATGAGTTGCTCGCCTTTCTCAATTGGAGGAGGATCAAGGCATACAATCATCTTCAGGTGTATCATAATTGTCTAATGAGAATTTATAACAAGAAATTCCATCCTTGCCACTTTAAGATTGGATATCTAGTCCTTAAAGAGAATCAATGGACCCAACAGGACCGAGACAAGAAGGGGAAGTTTAAACCTAATTGGTTGGGTCCTTATGTTATCACAAAAAAATATGGATTAGGGGCTTACCACCTTGCCACACCTAAAGGGGGGCCTCTCAAAGTTCCTATCAACATCATGCACCTATAAATTTTTTATACCTAAATTAGTTGGGTCCTCCTATCCTACCACAATTTGAAAAGTACAAAAAAATTAAAAAAATTAGAAAAATCCAAAAAAATAGTAAAAGGAAATAAAATCATCCTATGGTGAAAACCACCCTTGGTGGTGCCTAGAATAAGTATGGTTGGTGAAAACCTAGTAACAGGTGTCATCCATAGAGAGCTTAATCATTATCTATCTTGTGTCCTAGTTACTACATGTCTCCATATCCTATCCTATATATCCTATCACTTCATCTACATTGTGACCTTAGCCACTTGGTATGTTTTGATCGAGAATTGGATGATTATTCGCTATCAGTCATCTTGAGCTTTTATCCTAATCTAAGCTTATGTCATCAATCTAGTCATCTTGTTGATCCTTCATCATCTAGTGTCCATCATGTCAGTCTCTAGTTGGATCTCATCCTTCATTAGGTCAGTCTTTTTGGTCTTTGTCAAACTACGTTGCCACTACGCTTTCACGTAGGCAAGGTTGATCATTTCATCTATCCCTAGGGCATTTTGACCATCTCATTTTGGTCATCCATCATTTTTCTCCATTGTCCCCTTTATGCTCTTATCCATAGACGGTCATGGTTTGTCTTTTCCAAACTACATTGCCCCTACGCTTTCATGTAGGAAAGGTTGATCTTTTGATCCACCCTTAGGGATTTGTTTGCTTTGTCATCATGTCATCAGTCTGCATTGGTCCTCTTTCCACTTTTATCCATGGTATTTTCTTGAACTATGAGGGCTCTACACTTTCATGTAGACAACGCTAATCTTTGATTAGCCCCCAAGCCCCTAAGCTGTTAGGGTTTGTCAATCATGTGTCATCCTTTTTTCTTGTCTCTTGTGTCAGGTTGTCAAGAGTGCCCTTATCCAGCTAGTTCTTCACAAGCAAGATCCTCTAGTATTGGAAAATCTAATTAATGACAAAAATCTTGTGTCATGTGGGTTATCTTAGTGTAGTATCCATCATCAGTCTGAATAGGATGCATCCTTCTTAACATACCTCATCAACCCCATCCATCCTCTTGATCCTATGACAAAGGATGTTTGATCTTTCAATACTTTTGGCTTTTGTTTATTTTTTGAGCTCCCTATTACAACTAGTCAAGGTCACCATAATCTATCATATTATGGTTTGTTTTTATGGGTTAACATAGGGGCATATCTTGATTGTTTATTGTTTCTATCTATTGGGTAGTACCCACCAAGATCTCCAACATCATATTTTACATTGGGACATCCCTTTGTGCTTGTGGTTATCCCAATACCATGCCTGATGAAGGTCTTCACGACTTTGGAGTGTTGGGATAACCTTGTTTGATGTGTTTTTTTTTCTACATTAGATGCTAACTTTCCTTGGCTTCATATACCTTGGCACCAGGTTTCTTATGCTATAGCAAAAATCAGTGCTCCATAGATGGAAAATTGAAAATAGGATTACATTTCATAATCAGTTTTGTTGCATCCATCCCTATCCATTAACCTATGATTTTGGTTGTGAAAATATTCCCCTTCCCTTTGTCCCATTCTTCTTAGGATATCAATGGTTTTTGATAGGAGAAATTTCACACCATCTACCCATATTCCTACGCAAGTCCTTATTGACACTTAAGTTTATTACATGTTGCATTATAGGTTCATGGAATTTTATCCTGTTTGGTTATTCCAAGAATTTTAGATTCATCCATACATTGCCATATTCATTTATATCATTTACATGTTACATGCATCGCCCCCTGCATCACAAATTGTTAGGTCCATATCCATCATAGATAAACTTGTAAAATATGTATCACATCCTACATTACACATGTTAGTTGCATCCATAAAAGATATCGACATATAACATCATAAACATGTACACATAATCATGATCACACATCATAAAATCATGCACATACACATATGCATAAATAGAATCATCCATCATATACATAACATGGTGTCAATAAGGGATGTCACATATCATATAAATATCAAAATCTAATATCCATGACATAGTATTTAATAATGTCCACCAATATCATCAAAATACATATCCATCATATACATCACCATCACAAAATAAAGTACAAGTACAAGGATCTGCCTCAACACCACTACTACTCTATATTGTCCATCCACCATGCACTTTCCAAAATCTGGTATCATGTCATCTACCAAAAGAGTTTCCCACATCTGATCTTTGTGGAGAGTCGGCCACCAGCCCTCTATGAGGGATGGTCCCCTCTGACTCATTCTATCCTCAGGTCCATGTCCCTAGTGACTGGTATGGCATAGGCATCTGAGGATCTTGTTGGACATAATGAAACATGTGCTATGCTGGATCTGGAACCATATGCTGATAAGCGATCATCTAGTAGGTCACCTCCCTCATATACTCTACACTCTCCATAACCTGATATCTGGTGGCATTATGCTCATGTCTATATCTATCTCAGTCTCTACTAATGAATCCCCTCTCTTGTGTCCATACATCTTGTGCCAACCTTAATTGATCTCTCTCTACTACCAAGCATGCCTTCTACTTTGTGGCCCTATCCCTCTCATCTTGCATCTTTTCCTACATAGCCTGTATTGGTGCCTGCAATCTATACACCATTAATCTTGTCTCACCCCCCTCATCTTGTGTTGCCTATGCCTAACCTTGTGACAAATATCTCTCTACAATCTCTTCCTGAGCCATTGCTACATCCCTCTCCCCCTGTAGGGTCTACATATGTCTCTGTGTAGCATCCATCTCCTCCTACATCACCTATACCTACATTTGTGCTCTATCTCTCTCACCCCAGAGGGCCTATACCTCTACATGGACCATGTTTCTCTCTCTCTACACAATCTCTAATAGGGCATCTACTGCCTTTGCCCTCTCCCTCACATCCCCAAGTGTTGTCTCTATCATAGAAACCCTATCCTAGAGCTCAGTCCTATCTCGAAGTAGTCCTATCACCTATACCCTCAACTCCTCCATCTCCCTCTTGGCCTGTTGTCGACCCTCTGCTGGGCTCCTATTCTCCTCTAGCCTATTCTATAGTCATCCATGTCTGAAGTTTGTCCTGATCCTAGGTCACCCTCGCCAACTTAGCACATACTCCCTGTACCTCTTCTCACAACTCATATCTCTCCCTGTCTACATCCTATACCTATGAGGTCAGGTGATCCACAATGAAACCATAATCCCTCTATCCCTCTGCCTAAACTCTATTCAACTCAACCTTTGCAATCCTTAGCCTCTACTCTATCATTTGTAGCCTTGCCTGGGCCCCCCTCAACAATACGATAGGATTCTCAACTAGTGCACCTAGTACCACCGCTGACTCCACCATGTGAACATCAACATCCATAGGATATAGACCCGCCTCATCATTCCCCTGCTCAACCATGTTCACCACCTGAACTCTCCTTAGCTATCCCCTTTTCCAAACCTTCATTTGTCCTACAAATCTCACCTCCTCCTCAAGCTCCTCTCTATTCTCACTCATCCCTATCTCTAGGTCATGGGGCTCTTGCTCAACTCTGATCTCCACTTGGGCCCTCTTTTGTCTACTCCTTCTCACCACCCTCCTTGGCTATCCTATGGTCCTAGTCTCACCCTATCCTCCATCCTGCTATACAATAGCCCCTGCATCCTCCTACTCAGCTTTGCTCTCCTCCCGAGCTCTACTCAGTTGTCGTTTGTTCCCTATGCTTGTTTGTTGTCCCACAGCTCCTGCCTCCAGCTCAGGAACATCAAATATCTCAACCTCTAGCCCTCTCCCACCTCCCTGCCCTGCCACATCCATCTCAACCTCTAGCCCTCTCCCATCGCCCTATTGTGCTGCATCCATCTCCTCAACATCCATCTTCACTTTATGCCTCCTCCTCCTTATCCTCTCTGGCTATCCTATGGCCCTGATCTCACTCTATCCTCCACTCTGTTGTCCAATAGCCCCTACATCCTCCTACAGCCCCACTATCCCAACTCCCTCCTATCCTCTCTCTTGTTGTCCCCTCTTCTCTCTACCCTTACTTGCTAATCATCTCTCATCCTCTTATCCAAATACTAAGGCCCCCATAATGGGCTCCTCTAGTGTAATCCTCTCCCACTGGTGGTTGTGGAACCACCTGGAATATTGCCCTATCACCCTTGCATCTACCTCCCTAACAACCCTCCCTAGGCAAGGTACTAGATACAATGTCTCCCAATGCCCATTAACAAACCTTAGCAAAATTGGCTCCCCCCATGATAGCTCTCAATTGATCCATTGAAAAATTTTTGGACCTTGAGGAATATCCATACAATCCCAAGCTACCTGGCCACTCTATCTAGCCTATGCACCTCCACTATGTAAGGCTCCCTCCTAACTAAAAAAAATCTAGTGATGTAGTAACCTCGTTGTCTCACCTCATCATCCCTCCATCTAGTAAATCATTGAAACATGTATGGCTGCCACACTATTGGCTCCTCCTATAGGTCATCAAAGGCCCTCCTCCATTTTTCTACATCCCCATGCCCCTCATAATTCCAAGCCCAACCCTCATCCTGATCATACCACCAAGCTACAAGTGTTGCCTCATCCACCCATCCTCTCCTCACCACTCCTAGCTTGGGGATACTAATGTGTTCCCTGGCCCATACCTGTAACAATGTCACATGTCATGCTAAGCACTACTTGGTAATAGATTTTGTGCATGTCTCTATAAATATGTGTCAGTACACATATGCCCATGAAAGTTTCCCCTTAATCCCCTCGACAATATGTTGAATCACCTCCATAAACCTCATACTGTAGAGGCACCTGCTCTATTCTAGTAGTAGTAATCCATTGATTAGTCCACATACATAAAGTGGTAATGGTGGCACCCTCAATGATAGACATTGATCCACATCCAACTGCCCTCTCTACATAGGTAGGTCATCTCGCCCAAACAACACGCATATGGTGTGATGCAGCTCCGCCCCCATTGATATCACCTCATTCACTAAATTCCCTACTATGGGAAGCCTTAGAATGTGCCACTCATCCTCCAATGTCACTATCATATCCCCCATTGGAAGATGGAATGTCAATGTCTCTGAGCTCTGTCACTCTATGAGTGTTGTCAGCATAGCCTGATGTGCTCTGATCAATGGGTAGCCTAATAAATGCAACAATTCTACCTACTCCAAAGTTGTGTGATCCACTCTAGTCATGGTTGTAGTATTCATTACAAACACCTCTGAGTGTCTCTCATGGGTCCATAGTGAGTCAAAAATCTGCAACCATAATAACAAACATGTCAATCCACTTACCTTTTTCTTTTTTCTTTTTCCTCTCCCAACCACGGGAAATCATTTTGCTAATATTTTTTCTTATTTTAGCTTGTCTTTCATTTCTTTAGGTTTCTTCCCTCTCCTTGGGCTTCCTCTAGTTTTGGACAATCACTCTATTCCAAGGCAGACTTTCCTTGGTTGGTAGGCAGACCCACCCTGGCTTGACTGGCATAATTACCTTGAGCCTGGGGCAGACCCACCCTAGCCGCCCTAGCATGGGGAAACTTGCCCCTGTCTAGGGTGAACCTACCCCGGTGAGGGGCAGACCCACCCTTGTACGATGTCGACCTGCCCCTGTTTGGGAAAAACCTAGCATGGCTTGGGGTGGATCCACTACTGAAAACATAACCTTGGGATGTTCCTCCCCTCTCTTTATCCCCTATGCCCATCCTAGGCATTCATTTTCATTTATGGGGTGCATTTACCCTCTGATTGGGAAAATTCACCCACCCCTTCCCATGCCACTAATTGCTAGTTTTTCCCACTGATTTGGCGAAATCAAAATTTTCCCCAACCCATTTTTCTACACTACCTTGAAAGCAAAACCCAACTTTTCAAATAAGCATAAAAATTAAAAAATAGATTAAAAATTCTTAAAATCACCAAATGGGGTTTTGACTCTAACCTGGTGTGGAACTGCACATTCATGGTAAAATCACCACACTTCATCCCCTTGGTGGATGATATTTGAGTCGCAATCCTCTGACATCCTATCTCCTCATCTCCTTCCTCTCCTCTTCAATTTCTCAAATTATCTTATGTAACTTTTCCTTCCTTTTTAACCTTTTTTAAATAAAGGGTCATTTTACCTTTTATTTAAACTTCTTTTCCTCCAACTAATCCTCTAATTTCCTAGGGCTGCCATTTGCGAACCATACGTCTGTTCAAATCCATTCAAAAGTTAAACCTACCTAATTTTTTGATCTCTATCCAACCGTTCCCTTTGTTTCTCATATCAATAAGTCATTTGTGGCCCCTTTCTCTTGCCCAACCACCCTCTCGAGGGGGAATACCCTACCATTTCTCCCATCCCTCTGTCATGATCATTCCCTTGCAAGATTGGGGCATCTCCCTTCATTCCAATCCATTTGGGAAGATCACGCATCTTCTCCCATGCTATGGCATCATTTTCTAGTCACTTCCTCTATAGAGTCATCCACATTCTCTTTTCTTTGAAACACTATTATTCTAACAATATTTCAAAAAGGCACAAAATGTAGGTATCCAAGTTTGATAACCCCACATAATCAAACACGTCTACTTTATTTGCCTATTTCATCAATATTAATTAAAAAAATTACTTGATTAATATTTCACCTTTCTACCTAAAGTCCCTAAAGTATTTAATTTAACAATTAAATACTTTACTTTACACCTTTTCCTCTCTAAATTAAATAAGCATATCAATTTATTTAATTTAGTCATTTGACCTTTTTAAAATCAATTTTAAATTCTTCCTGTTTCTCTCTCTTTTTCACATCCTCTATAATCCTCTTCTAATTTGGATTAATTTAATTAATTCATGATTAAGATGTGCACACCTTAATCGGGGATTAATGTCACATCCTCCAAATTTTTCCACTTGCTTCTAATCTCTTATTATTTTCCTTAATAATATATTTGCACAACCTTAATCTAATAATCTTGTCACATTTAGCATACCTTTTTGGTCATCCTTTACATATTCCACATTTGGCATTGACCCTATTCCCCATGTGAATTTTTAATTCACATTTATTCATCCAAGACTCCTTTGTTCCCTATGTGAATTTGTAATTCAAATTTATTTGTTCCAAGGCTCTCCTTATTCCCATGCAAGTTTTAGAACCTTTGACTTGTCATGTCACTCACATGTGTTAAGGTCTTCTAGAACCTTTGACTTGTCACATCACTCACATGTGTCAAAATCCTACCTTTTTGGGAGCCTTGTCTTCTCCACTAGATTCTTCCAATCATGTGAATTTTTAATTCACATTTATTTTTCCAACTACTTTCCTCTTCCCCATGGAGATTTTTGAGGAATTCTAAAATTCTTCAAGTGTCACTTTCATTCTCACTTGGAGACAAAAAGTTCCTTTTTGAGGAAATCTTCTCATCTCCCAAGGTACTTTCAAAGTACATGTCCTTCTTCCACATCATTTGTCCTCCTTCCACCTCACTTGTACCTCTTTCCATCTCATCATGTCCTTGGACAACTCACCCTCCACATGTCAAGATGTAAGGGCTTGTGAGTCCTCAACTCACCATAGCACTCCATCTTGGCCATGGTGGCTCAATTCTAACCATTGAATTCTCTAGAGAATTCAACTTTTTCTATAAATACCCCCATTTTTTCATTCATTAGGACACCTTAAACATTTTAGCACCCTTATGATATCAAAATTTTGAGCCATTCTCAAGCCATCACTTAGCACATTTTGCATACTTAACCCCATTTTCTTTCATCCATCTTACTCACCTTGTAATTTATCCACCTTTATCATTTCCATATTCATTAAATATTACTCACCTTTTATCCATTCTCATCATATTTCCATCAAAGCAACATACATATCAAGCTACATCAAGGGCCAACCAAGGAGAGCAACACACCAAAGGTATAATCATTTCATGTTTATCTTTCTTTTGTGTTTTTCCTTAAGCTAATTGTTAAGGTGGTCTTTTGTTTTTATTTTACATTTCAAGGAACTTTTGCACATTTAGATTAAGGGAGAACACTTGCACCCACATTTCTAACTCAAGTTCCAACTGAATGAATCCATCTGTAATTTGACTGCATTCTTTAGATTTCTCTTTTTGAGATTGAGCAAGATTTTCTTCATTCTTCTTCATGTGTTCAATTTACTTATTCATACTCATCATGATAGATTCCATTTCATGATTTAGAACTACATTATCCTTGACAAAATTTTCACACTCTTCTGTCTTTTCCTTCAGGGCTTGACTCAGTTGTGCATCTACAATGTGTTTAATGTCTTCTTGTATGATTTGATCACAAAGTTCCCTTCACTTCTCCCTGGACTTATTGATTTTATCTTTCAATGACTCAATGAATCTCTCAAAATTCATGAGATTTTCTTGTAATTCCTAGAATTCATTAAAAAAAATTCCAAGATCTTCCCCAAGCTCTTAAGCTTCTTTTGAAGAACTGAGATCTTATACCAATTATTAGAATAAAGAAACACTAAGAGGGGGCGTGAATCAGTGTTGTGCAATTTATAACTTTATTATGATCCTTAAAGTGTTGATAGCATTCAAATAAAACAAAAATGCATGGATGTAAGAAAAATAACCACAACACCTTAGCACAAGGATTTTTTACATGGAAACCCTGTTACGGGAAAATCCACGGTGGAGGTCAATCCATAATATTGTTTTGAGGATACTGAAAAGAAAAGATTACAAAATGAGAATGCACTTGCATTCAGGCACACTACCTAGAGCTCACTACTCAAAAACAGAAAGGCTCACTTCCTTACAAAAGTTTGGAAAGCTTCCATGGATTTGAATTGATAAAGTAGCATCTACAAATTCTTGATTATAGTTTTGGTTAGGCTCAACAATTGAATTTTGGACCTTTTGACTAATTCTACTCTTTTTCTTTATTCTACTTCAATTCACAAAAAAAATACTTGATGCACAAGTGAAACTATGCAAAATCACTCTGCTAACCTTCTGACATTCACAAAAAACATCAACTTACATCAAACAAACATCAAAATGATATAATTGATCATTTAATATATCTCCCGCCAAGAATTCAACCACTTCATGTCGGCCTCAACAAAATAAGAAATATTCACAAATTATCAGCTTAAATCATCCATAATTTTCAATGTGCATCACAAGAGTAGGCCAAAACATAGTGAGGATCCAAATCAAAATTTTTGAACACAAAAATACTTAATTAATAACTCCTCAACTATCTATGACACAATATATTCACCAGGTCAGCCTTCATACAATGATAAACAAAAAATTAGTTCACCAGACCTTATAACTTACTCTCAAATCAATGCAAGGCACCAAGATTTATAGATAACACAGATTATGCATCGATAAATCTTCCTTGAGATCCACAACACAAAATAATAATAGAAAAATTTCATATGAATTGAAGAGCACAAAACTACTAGATACTCTATTATAACTTAACAAATAATAACTGTTCTTCAATTTGTCTCCTTGTATGAGTAAATTACAACATGTGAATCAACTTACTAACAAGGGCTGCCATCAATGACAACACCAAAAAATATGTGAAATGTCTCTTTCCAATAGTTATGCTAAGAGAGTGTCAAGATCTGCCATAGTTGTTGATATGTACAGGATCAAGGGTTTGCCCAAAATTGGTGGCAAGAGGACTAGTTGTGTGAGTAAGTACTCCTTGATCTTGTTGAAGGCTTGATCAAATTTATCATCCCACTTTTATGCTACTCCCTTGTGGAGTAGATGAGAATATGAGATAACCTTTTCTACTAGTTGAGCTATGAATTGATGGATGGATTGTATTTTTCCTTGTGAACCCCTTAGCTATTTCAATGTTTTCGGTGTGTCCATTTTAAGGATTTCTTTGACATTGGTGGGGTCTACCTCGATTCATCTCATAGATACAATGTACCCTAGGAACTTGCCTGATTGTACCCCAAAGACACACATTTTTGGATTTAGTCAGACATTGTACTTTTCTAGCCTATCAAAGATGGAGCTTAGAGCTAATATGTGATCTCATCATTTATTTGATTTAGCCAATATGTCATCCACATAATCTTCCACAAATTTATGAATGATATCATGAAATTTTAGTGTCGTGGAACTTTGATAAGTAGCTCCTACATTTTTTAGCCCAAATGGCATCTTATTCTAGCTCAATATGTCCCCCATCAACAAGTGAAAGGCATGTTATGTTGATCAGCCTTTTCTATCATGATCTAGTTGTAACCTAAGAATTCATCCATTAATGATAGCATCTCGTGTCCTATCATCATATCCACAATCATGTCAATGTTTGGAAGAGCAAAATCATCCTTGGGACAAGCTTTATTTAGATCTCTGAAGTCTGTACATATGCAAATTCCTCCAATGGGCTTTGAAATAGGTACAAGATTTGAGAGCCACTTTCGATAATCAATTAACTATATGAACCCTACATCTAGGAGATTTTGTAATTCCATTTTGACCAAAAATGCTATTGGGGATGCATCTTTCTTAGCTTTTGTCTCACTGGCTTTGCTTTGGAATATACAACTAGGTGATGAACCACAACCTTTGGATCAATCCCAAGCATGTCAACATAAGTCCATGCAAAGTTTATTTTTCTTTATTTTAGGAATGCAGGTAAGAGTTCCTGTTCTTTTTTTAGAAGCGATTTTGCATAGAATGTTATGTGTGGCATTTCCTCTATTCCTAGGTTAACTAGATTGCAATTCTTTTCTAAGATCACTGACTTTTCCTGATGAATGGTAGTAAGGGGAAGATTGAAACCCTCATCCTTTGGTACCTCAAAGAGGTTTTCACCATTGGATACATCCTTTATTTTTACTGTTTTCGGGTCAGAGAGTGCCATAGTGTGGATTTCACTCAAAGACCTAGAGATTATTGTCATATTTTTATTTTTATGACTAATGGATTCAATTGTTTCCTCATAATAGGCATGTGTGTCTAGCACAATGTCAAACCCAACCTTGTGATCTCCATATGGTATATTATCTCACAATCCCGTGAATTCTAAGAGCACCTCATTATTTTTTAATGTGTCCAAAATTGGTGGTGCTCGTTGGTTGTAATCGATGAGTTAGGGATAGACTAGGTTTATTTCATGGGTTTGGTTGTTGGTCTCGAAAGACAAGGTACTAATCATGAGAAGGTAGGAATCCTCAAATAGCATAGGAAAGTTAGTAATGGGATCCTCATCACTGCATACATCAGTTATGTCAAGGGTATAGTTATCTATGACTTGACCAGTGGATACTGGTAATTGAAGGGAAAATGCTAATAGTTGAGGGGGATTTTTGACCTTCTAAACCCAAGCCACTCTACCATGTATGGTTACCTTTAGAGGGGTACATCCAAGGCCAAGATTTATTATATGCTTCTCAGTAACAATGGGTTCTAATAGGCCATTTTCATTCTGCCTAGGTTTCTTATTCTTGTTGTAACCCATGGTAAGCATCATTTGTAGTCCTTTGTTGCTCTCATCCATGGGAAGATAGGCATGGGCCTTTCATCTTGGTATAAGAGACTAGTTATATATTTTTCATCTACTATTTCTCAATTTAGATCTCCCCAAAATCTAAATCTAAAGGGGTATTCTTTAAAGGTTTGGGATGATGTTTTTTCTAGTTAGGGTTTCCTGTGAGAGCTAGGAGATTGAGATAACTCTCCTATTATGAAAGCACTTTTCTTCATTTTGTAATCCCCACACCCATTGTCTTCCATAATGACTTTAATTTCAGATATATCATGAATGGAAAGTTTCTTTGTCTTAGAATTAGAGGCTAAAGTAGTTGGGTCCACATATTGAGTTGTAGGGCCTTAATCATTCTTTGGGACTTGAAGGATTTTATAGTATTTTGCTTCTAGGTTCTTGCAGTAATAAAAGGGCTCAAGATCACCATGGACTATGACCTCTTGAATTTGATATGGGAATTTGATGCACTAATGGAAAGTTGATGTGACAACTTGCATCCCATGGATCCATGGATCCCTAGGAGGATATTATAAAACAAATTAGGGTCACGGACCTAGCATTTGCTTTCCATAATGGCTATCCCTACTTGAATGGGGAGTTGGATAGTGCCTTGAGATACTCTTTCCTGATCATCATATGCTCTGATTGTGATACCCTTACCCTTTTCAATAGAATCTTTTGAGAATCCTAGATTCTTTATTTTTCTGAGTGAGAAAATATTTAGACTTGCACCCCCATCCACCAAGACCCTTTTGACTTTATTTTTATGAACTTGGACTTCAAGGTGGAGTGCACAATTATGAAATGGTTGGGTGGGAAAGTCTTGATCAGAAAATGTGAGGAGATTTGGGGTGGTGATGTGTCCAACCATAGCTTGATAATGGTTAGCATCAATATACATAGAGATAGTGGATGAAGCTAATAATTCCTCTAGGATTTTTCTATTTACGGGTGAGATCTCAACAAATCCATGATAGAGATATGAGCGGGGGTTCTTTTTAGTTGTTCTACAACATTTTAGCCATTAGGAATGGATTTTGGATTTGAGGTGGATGTCCTAGATGGCTATGATGGTCCAACAATGGTGACTTTGCTGCCATGTTTGGTGATTCCACAATCAGCTTTGGCTCCCTTGACATTAACAACAGTGACAATTTCATCTAGGGATGTGACAACATGATCATACACATGGTTTACATTTCCATACTTTGTCTTCCCATGATTATTTCCTTTGTTATGATCTGACATTCGATTCATGTATATTTTTAAGTCATGATTTTTGGCTGGTTGCTCAACATTTATGATCTTGTCATCAATGAGGTCTTGGATCGTATTTTTCAACCTCATGCAACTGGTTGTTGTGTACCCCTTGATTTTGTGAAAATCACGAAGGTGATTTTTGTTATACCATGGTAGTTTCACTTGGGGTTCGTGATAGTTCTCATAGATAGGAATTTTGATGAGATTCTTGTTTACCAACTTCTTCATTATGGATTTATTTGATTCCCCAAGGATAGTTTATTTTTGCTTGGGGGGATATTGTTTTTTCTATGGGGGTGGTCCCCCTTGATTATCTAGGTTGTAGACTTGATTGTTGGGTGGTGGTTGTGCTACTATGTTAGCTTGCATGTTGTTTCAATTTTTTCCTTATGATTGTTGGTATGTTTGCATGTTTTGTTTTGGAGCACTGATTATGACCTTGGCATCAACCACACCATCATTAGTAACATTTTTGTTCTTCTCCCATGTGTGAGGTTTCTCATTGTAGCTAGTGGATGGACAATTGTCTAGATATTGTTGATATGTGGGTGTCCCCCTTATGAAATAAGGGATATTTTGATGTTGAGTGCCTTGGGGATCAAATGGTCATACATGGTGATAAATTCCATCTTAAGATGGAATGCTAATGTTTTCTCAAGATTGGTAATAATGGTGCAAAATTTCTATTCTTCTGGCATGGTCCATTTGCTCCTATTGGCCTTGGATTTCCATTACTGCAAGAAGGAAGTAGATGATTCCCCCTTAGCCTGTTTAAGAGTAGATAGTACATATACACTCACATCCATACCTATTATGAGATAGTTTCTCTCATTTTCCCCATTTGGAGATCTAGCACTTGTTGCAAAAACAATTTTATTTGTGTTGTCATGTCATTTTTGAATCAGGGGTGAAGTGAATGTTCAAGTGATGGGTGGTGTGTTGGGTGTGTTGGTGGGAGTTTGGTTCAAGATTTGTTGTGTGATCAAGGCTTACTAATATGCCTGCATTTTCTATTGTTCCAACAATGCTTGTTGTTGGTCTTGTTGTTGTTGTGCCAATAATGCTTGTTGTTGGCCTAGTGATTGGGCTACTCCTTGTTGTGCTTGGTACTATTGTAGGGCTGAATGATATGCTTTTTCTAAGTAGCTTGATACTATTCTTGAGCTTGCACTTGTTGAGCTTGGTATTGGGCTTGTGCCTCAGCTTGACCTTGTTGAGCAACTTGTACAACTTGGGCAACCTGTGTAGCTTGGGTGGCCTATGCAACTTGTGTAGTTTGCGTAGCTTGAGCTACTTGAGCTACTTGCATAGATTGGGAAACTTTCTCTTGTTGTAATAAGGCTAGATCTTGGGTAGCTTGTTGTGCCTATGCTTGTTGAGAAGCTTGTTATGCAACTTGTTTGTTTTGTTGTGCTTGTTGTCCTTGGAACTATTGAAGTTCCTTTTGATAGGCATGTTGTGCAGCTTACAAAGTGATGCTATATGGGTTTTCCACATTTGGCCTTGGTGGTGGTGGTGGCGATAGATTTGGAATGGTGTTTTTTGTTGTGATGAGGGGTGTTGTTGTATTGATGATGGGGATTTGTGTGGTAGATGGTGTGATTGATATGCTTGGTCCTTAAGAGACCACCTTTATGGATGGTACAATGATTACCTGTGTTGCTTGGATGGTTTCCATCTGTTGTTGTGATATTGATGCCATGATTGTAGGATTTGGTATAATGGTTTTATTTATGACTAGTGGGTTTGATTTTTTTGATTGATGGTTGGTAAAGGGGGTTGCCTTGAGATGTTTGTGGTAGAGGTGGAAGTCACAAAAAAAATGGGTGTTATGTTCCCTTGAGGAAATGATGATGATGAGGAATCAAACATGCCCCATCATCCAAATAGTCCACCTTCTCCTTGTGAAGTCATATGGAGAGAGTTTTGTGTGTTGAGAGGATATGTCGGTGATGCATTGAAAAAGGATGGGTTAGTGGGGTCATGAAAGACAAGTGGAACATATGGGTGTAGTAGATATAATGGGATATATTGACCCAAGTTGGTGTTTACCTCCAAATCTTGGTTGCTAACAACTTGGCGATGTGTTTGAAGAGTATGAAGCATTGAGCTTCCCTTGTTGCTAATAGGTTGAGTTGGAGCAATCGATGATGTGATTTTTGGGATGGTTTGAGTGATTCTTTAGAATGGAGATGTGAATGAAACTAGCGGCATAATCCCAAGAGGCTTCTCTACAATAGTGCTTACATCAAAATCATAAGGGAGTTTAGCCCCTTCTTTGGTCAATTCTAGCATGTATTGTGAGTGATTAAGTTTTATTCTTGTGTTGAGATCTAGTTTGGACCATAAAATGAGGATTATTTTTTAGGAATGTGGGAGGTGAATATCTAACTCCTTAGACTAATCTAAACTTTAGGTACAAAAAATAAATTCTAAGATATTAAGGATAAAAAAGGATGGTGATGAGATAGTGAAAGATGGATGATTGTGAATGATTTGAATTCTTAGGAAACCTTGAAGGATATACCAAACTTTAGGACTTTTGGATTGATGTTGGATTTTCATTTTGGTTTGATTTGATTTGATTTTGGTTGGATTTGGTTTGGATAATGAACTCATAAAATCTAAGAGGTTTGATGTTGTCATAGAGTAAATTTTTCCACTAGATGATAATTTAACTAAGTGTGTAAAGAAGGATTCAACTACACACACCTAGTCAAACAAGATGATTTCAATTTTTATTTCAAAGGATTTTCCCAAAGTCTAGCATGAAGGATTTTTTAAAGATTTCCAATATTTGTTTGTGAGAGGGATTTTTATTTTGATTTTTAGGATGGATGAAGGTGTTGATTTTGATCCAAAGAGACTTAGAGAGACCTTTGTTTACTAGACCTAGGTTTTGAAGAACATGCTAATACTTCCTATGTGATATACTTAAACCTTTGAAAAAGTGTTAGATTTTGACAATAGTAAAATGAATACAAATTGGGATTGTTCTTTGATGCATGTTTGTAAAAGTTGAAAGAAAATCTTTCTCTAAATTCGTAAAGCATAGAAAAATGTTTATTGTGAGCTTTTTGACTAAGACCTTTGGACTTTTGTTTTTAGATTTTGATCTTTCAAGAAATAATTTGAAAAAGCACATGTGTGTGATCTAATTGTTTCTTACCTTTGCTTAATCATGTCAAAGGTATTTTCTTCCTCTTAAGGGTTTGAAATTTGATGATCATGGTTGAATGTTTGTTTTTCCAAATTAAGAGCTTGACCACACTGGATACCCTCCATGGCACTCACTTCTATAGGTCATCCAAGCTTTAGTACCCATGAAACTCTTATGGCATACTTCTCATCACTACCAGGAACTGCAAAAATGTGGGGTGGCTTGAAAGGTCTTACCTCTTGCACCAACAAATAGAAAGGATTTTGTATTTTACACAAATTGGTTCTTAGTTAGGGTGATCAAGGACATGGTACCTTGCGAGCATCCAACAAGCCACTAAAGTCTTTAAACATTCCTACTAGGGGCTCTTATACTTTTTAAGGTAGTACCTTGCTCTAAAAGACATTGTACTGCTAAGGCCTACATACTGTTGGACTTGATAGTTTAGTCTTATCCTTTTATATACTGGCTATAGTGAAAAGTTGATTGGAGTGGCCTTCAAGTTCTCCTTTTGGATGTATCTCTTAGTTAGGCCCCTTTAAGGGTAAAAAAAAAGTGAGCAAGCACATCCATAGTTCAATTGATCTTTATTTGCGCGAACAAAGAGAGAACACATGCTTTATACTCACTTCACACTAGCAAGCTTTGTTCAATTTTAAGAATCCAAATTGAAGTTTGGAGGTAATCTTTTATACAACTTAATATCACCAAAATACTTTTGATTCTCAAGATCACAGTGAAGCGTGAGAGAAATGCATATGCCTTTTAAATAATATTACTTTGTAAAAGAGATTACAAAACACAAAATACACATGTTCATTTTAGCCTTCAAAGAAAGAATGGATTCTTTTTAAGCACCAAGATGAAATGTGGAATTTTCTTGTTCAATTTTAGAATCCAAAACAAACTCTAGTAAGTTCCTAAAGTTCTTTTTAATCCCTTTGATTTTTTCTTTTTAAGCCCAAATGAAATTTATTGAGTCCTAAAACTGAAAGTAACAAAATCCTTGGGATGGAATTATAAGTGCTTCAAAAGTGTTTAAAAATAATTGATACAATAGAAAGAATATGCCATAAGAAGTCTTGTCTTTGCTTTCTCCTTTCCCTTTTTTATTGCTCTAATCCTACAAAAAAAACACACAAAATAGATTAGAATTTCAAATTAATAAAAATGAAAAAGTACATGTTAAAAATCACATGAAATATGCCTTTTACCCCACCCTAGTGATGCAATCTATGAAGGCATCGCAGTTTGAAGGATGTCGGTGGTGCTCTGGTGAAACCAACGATGCTTTGTGGACAAACAAAGACTACAAATGTGTCACTATTTCAACCAACAACTTACTTTGGAGTTTGATTTGATATGGGATGATGAAAGGGACTCAAGTGCCACATTTTGGAGTTTGATAGTATCGCTAAATAGTGTCATTGGACTGATAGCAACGTTGTTTGAACCTACCAGTGTCATAGTTTCTTGTAGACACATAAAAATTCAAAAAATAGTAGAATTTTGGTAAAAAAATATGTTAATTCTTGAAGATTCACCCTCCTTCTAGTGCTAATATGTTAATGGTGGATCTAGACCTGCACAAATAAGAACAAACAACACAATATTAGTCCATTATGCAAATCAAAACTATCATTCCCCATAAGATTCATTTGAAGCATAAAGAACAAGAAATAAAGGAAGAATAGAAATAAAAGCAATCTAATTCTTATTTAAATGCTCAAAATCTCAATCCCATGTGGAATTGGTGTTATTTTGATGTGGAAAATAGCCATTTCCCAATTCCTTGCAAGCTTAAAGATGATCATGATGTTCCTTGATAAAATTTTCCATAACCTAGCTATGAATTTGATTAAAACTATGAAACTTGGATGAGAATGGATGAAATGGCTCAAAACATCATGATAATAACTTTGCATAAGTTGTGTATCCAAAATTAGTAAAAGAGCCTTCTATTTATAGAAGACAATGATGGAAGAATAAGAAAAATGGATGAATGTGGGATAAAACATCAATCAATAGCATAATGCCACTTGTCAATATGTGAGTGGATAGAGGTGGAGCACATTTTGATGAATGTGCACACAATTTCCATTAGGTGGATATTTGAAATCGGAGAAGTGACATGTTTGAGGGAGAAGAAAGGGGAGTTAATGCCACTTGGCTCAAGAAAAAGGACATGTAAGAGGCCTTTAATGTCTTGTTGGATGGACAAGTCCTTTGGGGGGGAATTTTCAAATTTGAAGAATATTCCAACTTGATGCCATTTTGAATGAAAAAGGATGAATTAATAAATCAATTAAGTTGATTTACTTGGACAATTTGTAAAATATAGAGGATTTGATGGATTAGAGTTAGGATTAATCACGATTTGATTAATTTAGATGAAGATTACCTGATTTGACAGTTTGACTTAGATTTTAGGAACTATATAAATCAAAATGAGATGAATAATGAATACTAGCTTTAATTAAATAGAGTTTGATCTATTCAATTAAATGAAGAACTTTAGAAGTTTAATTAAATAAAAATGATTTATTTAATTAAAGAGATGACTTTAGGTTTGATTGATGACTTAATTAAATAAAATTGATTTATTTAATTAAAAAGGAGAATGTGATGATTTAATAAAATAAAGAGTGATTTATTTAATTAAAAGAGGATATTAGGATTAATTAAAGAAAAAGATTTATTTAATTAAGTAAAAGCTGACGATTTAATCAAATAAAATGGATTTATTTAATTAACAGGTGAAATGTGATGAATTTAATCAAATAAATGTTATTTGATTAAATGGATAGTAAAGGAGATGATTAAGTATGAACTGGTGTTAGTAAATCAGGATTAGGTACATGAGATCAATTGTTATATTTTACGTGTCTGCAATACTATGATGCCAAAATGAAGGTATGATGCTAATTCTACTGTGATAAAAATGAAGATTATGCTATGATGCAAATGTTGTGATGAAATTAAAGAAACTAAGATGAAATTACTAAACTAACCCATGATTTTAAACTTGATATGATTCTACAATTCTAAATACTAAATGCTCTATGCTTAAAATCTAAATGCTCTCATAAAACTTTTGCATAGTGATTTTTCTCAAGATGGGATGCTAAATGTTGTAAAAGGATGTTGTATTTATAGGATTTCCCAGGAATATTACGATGTGGTAGGATTCAATGGTTAGGATTTTAGTTTGAGAGATGAATAGTGGAGGATGAAGAAGTTAGAGAGAATCATGGAGGTTGTTCCCTTTACTAAAACAATTTTCCAAATGTTGAAGGGAATCAATGAAATGAAGGAGACAAATGTCCAAGGTTGTTTCAAATTTGTTGAGGATAATTCCAATTTAGAAATCAGATTATTTAAATTCATGAGGCACTTGATGAGGTGGATGATGAGGTGGTAGGGGGTTAAAGAATTATGTAGAAATGTGAAAAAATTGAATTTAAAAATTCAAATTTAATGAGAGAATTAATCAAATAAAACAAACTAGTTAGATTTGTTTATTTAATTAAATCACGAAGAATATGATTTTAGAAGAATTTAAGAAAGTGAACTATATAAATAAATTATTTATTTATAAGTAGATGAATTAAGAGGGTTCATTAATTAAATAAATTATTTTTAATTAATTGATTATCCTGACCAATTTTAGGTGTATATATTTTTCCCCTCTTCGAAATGATGTGTTTAAACATTGCTTTGAAGAAAAATTTGAAATTTTGCAACAAAATTTTTGATATGCCTCAGATGTTGATTTTCACATGATTAAGTATATATGCCCCCTCAAAAGATAAATTGATGAATTTTTGAATTTTTGGAAAATTTTGAAATTTTCTTATCATTTGATGATGAATTTCAAATTTTAATGATGCCAAGAATATTTATCTCTTGAAAAATGATACTAGATCTACTAAGATGATGAATTTATTAATTAAGCCCCTTTGAAAAATAAAATAATTCAATTCCACAAAATTCCCACTTAATTACCCTTTAAAAGGTAAAAAGAGGTGATTTGAAGTTCATTTGTGCATTTGCAATTTGAAATTTGAGAGTGAGTGAGCATTTTGAGCAAATTGAGCAAGATGGTGATTCCAATCCAGACCTTATGATTCAAGTGTGTGCGACATCACAACCACCTGGTAGTGTATGGACCTCTGGTACGTACCTCGAATAACTTCCTCATGATTTTTGAATGATGTTTTCCCACATTTTTCTACCTTTAAATTCTACTTTTCACTTTTTAAAGCATAGGAACCCTAAACTAGTGCATTGAATTCCTGTTCTAGTGCATCTACTAGATTAGCGCATAGGATTAGTTTTGTAGCACATAGATGCTATATTTTAGTGCATATAGGGAATTAGTGCTTAGAGTCATATTTTTAGGTCATATGATAAATGCTCTAGCACATAAGGTTTGGGTATGTGCAGATCATGATGGGCCAAAAAGTGGCAATATGATGGGTATGTGGCTGACGACTATTTTTTTACCCAAAATTTATGAAACAAAAAGGGTTTTTAAAGGAAATTTTTAGTTTTCTATCGATATAAATTATGCTTTACTTTGAATTTAATAAGTAATTATTATTCACTTTCTATTCAAATTATGATTAAAGTCCTGATTGATAGGCTGATTGAAAAACATCTATAACTTTGAAACGATGTCACATTTTTTGAATCCAATACATGCGTCACATTCTATGCTTTGCATACTATAGGATTAAAAAATAAAAATTGAATTCCATGAAGTTTTGACCAAGTTAAGGTGGTCAAACATATGAGTTGTTATAATTTTTAAAAAGTTGTAATAAAAAATTCATAATTAATTATTTACTTGGAAAAAAATTATAAAAAAATATGCATCACATTGGGGCATGAATCCTCTACTTATATATAAAATCTTAAAAAATAATTATCATTTTATTATGGTTAGGGTGGTTACACAGACACCTACTTCTTATTTTTTCCCTGAAATTTAAGTACCACTGCATTGAAATTTCAAATTTTCACCAAATAGATTATTATTATTTTTAAACAAACCTAGTAGTTTAGAAAATAAATTCAATTTTCTATAGATTCTATTCTTACATATTTTTGAAATAATATAGATAACTTATTCAATTTTTTACATCAAGTTGCCTAACTCTGATTTTTCTGAATTTTTTGCTACTTAAGGGCCTATTTTTTCCATGATGATCCTGCACATACCTATTTATTAGCACATATTTTATGTGATTTAGTGCAATAAATCAATGTTATAGTGCATATAATAATTTTGTGTATTAATGAAATTTGAAGGCGCATATGGTGATTTAGCGCATAAAGACCCTATTCTGGCACGCCCATTAAATTGTTTGGTGCATTCATGTTTCTAGCACTTTGAGTCATTGTTTTAGCACATCTAGGTTAGATTGATGAATTTGAGATTAGACTCGGGCTGATTTGGGGGATAGTTGATCACATCAGCCTTTGATTTTATGATGATTGATGATGTTGATAGATTAGATGATGATTGATCTCATGATAGGTGAGATTCAATGATAGGATAATGATGATTGACCTCATGATAGGTGAGGATCAATGCTAGGATAATGATAATTAACCTCATGATAGGCGAGGATCAATGATAGAAACTCACAAGATGCAATTAAAATCTCATTAGACTGATTGGATTGATAAGATAGCTAATGTGTGATATGTGATGATGATAGGATCCTTTGACTATCCTCATGTCACAGGAGCATTTCCTGAGGACCTGGGAGTTGATTCCACATTTGGATCAAGCTGATCTGAATGTGATTGGATGATGCATACTGACCTCACTAATAGATATACCCCAATGTTAGATTAACAGGGTTCTTTTGGCCACTTTAGCAAAGAGGTGGCACAGTTATCATAACACCTTCCACTTACTCACTAGTGAAATGACAATGACACTAGAGGACATTTACCAGATTTTAATGACTCTTGTTGTCAAAGAGCTAGTTGTATATGATTCCACTAAGTGGGGAAGTACAAATGCACTATAGAGCATGTTCAAGGCTGATTAGATTTGTGGCTAGGAGATTCCATGGCAAGAGATGGTCGATGCATACACTACATTGCCATGTGTGCTTGCTAGATTTATTAGAGGATTTGTATGTCTTGGCCGCAAGTCAAATGGACTTTCAATTAGCTAGGGTTGGATACTCGAGAGTATGATCAAATAGGGTACCGAATATGTCTGGGGATCCTACATTCTTGCCCATTTATACCATGATCTACATCAGGTTGTTTACCTCAGAGTGCCCAATTTATCAGCTGGAGTTACACTACTACAGATATGAGCATGGGAGCATATAGCTGTCACTTAGCCTATTGCAGATAGACATCATCCAATAGCAAGGCCATATGTTCAAGCATATATAGGTCAAATTGACTAGCCTAAGATGGGAAAAATAGAGGGGGAGAGTATTAGATCATCTAGATATCATTATATGGAGGCCAAATGTTGACTATGAGTAGTGGCCAAAAGATGGCATTGGGCTGCCCTACATGTGCACTACTAGATATTTGATTGGGAGGACACCATTTTTTATTGAGATATTTTTACTGAGGGTGTTGCACTAGTATGGTAGGGTACATGGCATGCCCTAGGGAGCGGCTGATTTTGCATGATGATGGAGTGATGTACCAGAGTGGGGACCCACTTTGTCTTATGATGTTGTAGCTGAGGAGTACGAGGGATTACAAGCAGTGATATGGGATTATCATCCATATATCATAAAGTCTATAGTATTAGTGGAGTATTCCCACTACTTCATCTCATATCCATTCCAATGGATATCCAATCCTAACAAGCCAACACCTTTATTAGATGATGATGAGAGGGAAACACCACTTGCACATAGGGAGAGGAGAGATAGGGGAGATGATGAGGAGATGGAGGGAGAGATCAGCAATGATGTGGTTAGGGATGGAGATGGTGGAGGTGGAAGAGATGGTCAGGGGGGAGATGGTGATGGAGTAGATGGAGGTGATGGCAGAGGAGGTAGACCAGTGCTAGATGTGCAAAACTTTATAGTACCTAAGAGGAAGAGATCATTGGTGGCTGCATACCAGTAGCATATTTAGATATAGTTTCCCTCACAACAATAGTAGGCTCAAGTAGCTACGTTTCAAGCCAGGTTTAGGCATTATAGGGATAGTTGGCTCAAATACAGGGGTAGCTATAGGTACATGCATACACTCAAACATAGGAAAAAGAACAAATTTCCACCCTTACAGCTAAGGAAAACACTCTTAGACAGTGGTGTGAGCAAGCAAAGGGTGTGGTAGAGAGATTGCAGAGAGTGGTTGAGGGCACATCGACAAAAAATTACTTGAGAGAGATATGGTGTTCTTCCATGAAATCCAAGTACTACAGAGGTTGATATCATGAGGTAGTGCCTCTAGAGGGTCACGCCAGCTATTCATAGTCCACCAGTGCTCATACTCATTCTAGGACTACCATCACGGGTGTAACAAGACCACCACCTCACAGAGATATAGTGGTAGGGTCATTAGGTACAATAGGAGGTACAGAGCCAGCACCATTAGGGGGAGCACCACATACCTCCGTGATGATGTTCATTCAAGATGTATTTGACACTTTTGATGATGTATACACTGATTTAGCTGAGACATTATGATTCACTACAATTTTTGTTTTTGATGATGCATCTCTTTACATGTTTGGACATAATTTTACACTTGACATTATGATTTTGAGGTTAAATGATATGCAACGATGATTAGCGATCTATATGTCTATATGTGCTTATATGATTTTTTGATGGATGCATTTAATTTCTTGCTCTAGATTTTATATGATGTTCACTATGCTTATGTGATGATCATGTATGGATGTAATGATGATATGGTGATGAATGGATGATGACTTTATGTTTCTATAGGTTTTATGAATGATGTTTTATGCTATGAGATGGATATAAATGAAACGTGATGCCCCTTATGTTTTTTTATTTTCTTAGTGCAAATATATGATACTTCTATGCTATATGGGATGAATTTGATTATGCGAGTGAGATGCAATGCACTTCTTTTTGTGTGTTCTAATGAAAATATTATGATGTGATGCATGCATGGATGAATGATGCAATAATGTATGTATTTATGATATGCTTTCTAATGTATGTATGACATGCAAATAATTATGCAACTATGAGTATGATATGTTTTTGTTAATTCCAAATGTACTCAATCAATTAATGATAAAGATAACATCATTTTTGAAAACTTGTGCTAGCCTTGGAAAATCCATAAATAAAGATGAAAAAGTAACATGGATGCAATCTAACTTAACCAAGCAGATCTAAATATGCAAAAAATTTCATCGTAATAGCCGATTTGTCATGCTTTTATCATCAGTGAGACTTTAAATTTTCAAGGTAAGTACAAACATTGATGGAATGATTAAAATATGATGACCTGAGTACTACTTCCATTGTTTTTAATATTGGAAGTTAACACAAGCATCTAGGTATAATTAGACCGAGATGACCTTAGAATTGATTGCATAAATAGACAAAAGTTAATCATTTTCTTATGAAAATTTAGAATGTCATTAGTGATACTTTGTATGGCACGTCTCAGGACAATTCACATAGTAATAACGATCAACTCACTGATAGAAGACAAAGAGAATATCATAATCCTTCCTTGCTTCTCTAGTTCAAGACATCCTCAAGATGCTCTAAAGATATGATAACAAAAATCAAAGTACAATAGTTGAACACTTATGCTAATGTGATAAAACCATGATTTAGAAGGAACATCATCCATTTGTATTTGCTTTGATTGATTGATTTTTTCGTTAGTTTAGATGGTTGATGTGTAAAGTTTGATGATTGATGTTCAATGTTAAGTTATAATATGATTGTTGTGTTAATGATGTTGTTTTTTTGTTGTTTGGCTATTGGTATAATCTCAAATTTGATTACCCCTATGAGTTTAGGATTTTCCCCCTAGACCAGGGTGAGACATGACCATGATGCCATGATATATACGTGAGGTTTTAATGATGAGAAATGTAATGATGGTGAAAGTGAATGGTCAATACATGCTCAAATAGATGAAAAAGCTAATTTATCACAAATATCACCTATTGCTAGGTTTTCACTACTTGTTTTTATTGCACTTTTTTAGATTTTATGTTTTTATTTTTCACTTTTTTTTTGTATTTTTATCTTTTATCCTTTTTTGTTGTCACCAAAGCACATGTTTGCTAGGTTTTCATCAACGAGACCTTTTTTTAGGAAATTTTTTCATTTGTTGTATTTTTCCAATACTTTTACCATGCACTTGATGATTCAGGTGTAGAACTTCTTGAGATGTAGACTATTGATGGGTTCTTCAAACAAGTCCCCCTTAGGCATAGATAACTGATAGGCTCCAAATCCATAAAATGATATGAAGAAAAAGGAACCTATGCAATTTCGTTCAAATTTTCCTTTCTTTTCTCAATCCTATTGATTGTGGGGAATTTCTTCTAGGACCATGTCACCCACTTGAAATGTTCTTGGTTTTACTCTATGATTATAACTCTTAGAAATTCTTTATTGGTAGAATTTCAGGTGATCAACTACATGATGATGAAACTCATCCAATAGTTTCAACTCTTACAACCTAGATACTCTATAATCTTCTTCTAAAATGATTCCCTTCAAAGACATGTGAATCAACCTCAATAGGTAAGATTGCTTTTGATCAGTAGACTAGAGCATAAGGTGTAGCTCCTATTAGTGTGTGGATACTAGTGAAATATTCCCACAAAGTAGGGTCCAATTAAATGTGCCAATCATGCCCAACATTGTTGATGGTTTTCTTTAGGATTTTTAGAATGATTTTGTTTGAGGCCTTTGCTTGGTCATTTCCTTGAGGATAATAAGGTTTGGAAAACTGATGCTGGATATGAAAACTTTCACAAAGTTCTTGGATGTCCTGATTCTTGAAAGGTCTACCATTGTCAGTGAAAATGGACTGAGGGATGCCATAGTAACAAATAATGTAATTTAGGATGAAGTATGCAATTTTTTTTTCTAGTGATGGTAGTTAAGGGAAAAAATTCAATCCACTTTGTAAAATACTCTGTGGATGTGATGATGAACTTGTGACCATTGGATGAAGATGGATGAATCTTGTCTACAAGATCAATTCCCCATTACAGAAAGGCCATGTTGATGTGAAAGGCTACAATTCTTATGTTGGTGCATGTATCAAGTTTCCATGAACTTGACATTTTTGGCACTTCTTGAAAATTTGAAAAGACTCCTCCATATTCGGCCAGTAATACCCAAAATGTAGGAGTTTTATAGCTAAATTTAGTTCACTTGAATGTGTGGCATAGATAACTTCATGAATGTATCATATGAAGTGGTTTCATCTTCGTTATGTTCAAGACACCAAAGGAGAGTACCATCAAGACCTCATCGGTAAAGTACATCAACTATTAAGGTATTTCGAGTTGCTTTTCATATAAAGTTTCATTTCTGGTTGCAGGATAGATCAGGTGGTATGGTATTGTCTTGTAGATAGGTGTAGATCTTCCCGTAGATAGAGGATTGAATGTCAACTAAGTGGCATATGACTTGTGATTCATGGTTATCATAGATGTGGTTAAAAACTTATTCTACCATGAACTAATAGTAGGCTCGTTTTACAAGTATCTATAGAAGAGAAGCAATGGTAACCATAGCATCAGCCACTTTGTTATCCCCTCTGGGATTCTGTTCAAATTTTATCTCCATAGGTACTTCTTCAGTTCATCCACCATTCTTTTATATGGCATCAATTTATCATCTTTTTTTTCTGGTAATCATCATTCACATGATTAATGACTAGTTGGGAATCACCATAGACCTATAACTCCATGATCTTACACTTTATTACCACCTTGATTGCAATGATCAACACTTCATACTTGGTTGTGTTGTTAGTGTAGGGAAACATTAACCTATAAGACTTTGGAATGGTATGTCCTTGAGGTGTGACAAACAAGATTCCTGCACTTGATCCATGTTGCATGAAAGATCCATCAAATTATAGCATCCACAATTGTGTTGACACTATAAGGACATCAAAATTTCTAAACTCAATGTTCATGGAATGATCATCTTGTAATGGTGCTCCTGCTAGCTGATCTGTTATTGCTTGATCCTTGATTACTTTTTTTTCTACATACTAAATGTTGAACTCACTCAATATCATTACCCACTTGGCTAGTCTTCTAGTTAAGGTAGCTTTACTAACTAGATACTTAAACGGATCAATTTTTTCTATGAGTTTGATGGTGTGGGTTAACATGTAGTGTCTTAGTTGTAATTGATTTTATAGCCATTCAAGGTTTTGCTAATATAATAGATATTCCTTTCTTTTCTCACAGAATCTTCATGTACCAGTAGAGCACCCAAAGATATCTTTGTTGTTGCTATGTACTTCCTTAAGTTGGTGATACTAGTACGGGTGGAGGCATAAGATATGGTTTTAGTTAATTAAAATTTTATTCACATTTTTCATCCCATTTAAAAGAAACATTCTTGTGTAGTAAGTGATTAAAACAATGAGTTTTATCTACCCAGTTGTGCAATAAACCTCTTGATAGATTAGAATTGTCCATGTAAAGATCTAAGTTGACTGATATTCTTAGGTGGATGAATCTCCATGATGGATTTGAATTTTGCAAGATCTACCTCAATTCCTTTATCTGAAACTATATATCCCAAAAATTTATCCGATGTCATGCCAAATACACATTTCTTGGGGTTTAATATAACATTGAATTTCTCCAGCCGAATGAAGATTTTTTGTAGGATTTCTAGGTGTCCTCTAGTGTATTATTTTTCTAAAAACTCATCTACATATTCCTCCATAAAGGTGTTCATCATATCATGAAATATATTGGTCATTGCACGTTGGTAAGTGGCTCCAACATTTTTCAATGCAAAAGGCATGATGTTCCAGCAAAATGTGCCCCAAGGACATGTAATGGCAGTCTTATCTTGATCTTTGGGTGCTATCTTAAGTTGATTGCAACTTGAAAATCCATCCATAATTGATAACATTTCATGTCCAGTTGTCAAGTCGATGATGATGTCAATGTTAAGAAAGGGAAAGTCATCTTTCAGGAAAGCTCTATTAAGATCTCTAAAATCTATGCATACCCTAATGTTGTTATCTAGTTTTGAAACTGGCACAATATTTGATATGCATTTAGCATAATCAATAGGTTGGATAGATCCTATATCCAATATTTTCTTCAATTTAGCCTTCACCAAGAGGGCAATATGGGGATGCATATTTCTCAACTTTTTCTTCACTAGTTTCACTCCATCTAGTAGAGATAAATGAAGCATTAGAATCTTTAGACATATGCTTGGAATTTCAGATTAGGACGAAGCAAAGTTGTTTTGCTGCTCTTCAAATAATTTAGTGAAACTTAGTTTTTCTTCTTCTATCATGGATGCTGCAAGATGTAGGGTCTTCAATTTTTTAGCTATACTAATGTTGATGGATTGTGATGTATTAACCAATACTGATGATCTCTCATGATAGTGTTTGGGAAGAGTGTCAAATCTCCCATCTTTTGGTTCCTCAGAGAGATTTTCACCATTAGATGTGCTCTTTATTTTTACTTTTTCTTAATCTAATATTGGGCCATTAAATGGTTTTCATCATTAGATCTATTTTTGATATTCATTGTTTTGGAGCTGAGAGATTTGACACTCCCCTTGTCGGAAGCTTCGTTATGATATTTGATGATGGAACATGTTTCAAGATTATCAAAGCAAAGGAACTTCACAATGGCATCATCATTTGAAAATATAAGTATATCAAGCAGCTTAGTTTGGTCCCAATCAATTAGTTTAGGGTGTACCAATGGAAAAGAATAGTTAGATTGGCTAAGTTCAAATGGGTTAAGTGTTCTAAAGGAAATATCATCAAATTTTTTAATAGCAATGTCGAGGTCTATGATGTTACTCTCCTCCAAGTGATCTATCTCACTTGAAGTTTGATCGTCTTCACTTGAGTCATCGATATGGTGTGATCCAAATTCAAAATATCTATAACACGAGATTTGTCCCTCCATACATGTTGGTGCATACCTTTGTATCACATCAATTTCTTTATCATGACAAGATTCTTCAAAGAGTGAATCACATTCATATTTATTGGAATCTATTTTGAAACTATCTCACAATTGGAGGATTCATTCAACAATTTGTTGTTTGGTTTCTTCTTTTGACTCTTCCTTGTATCCTACCCTTGCTTTTCCCTTTATATTGGTTAGAGTAGGTTGTATTGGTTCTATGATGCCCTCTTTTCTTTTTCTAACATGACATTTCCCTTGTATCCCATCTTATCTAGAATTGTAAATCCTTTACAGTATGACTTTGCTAATTGAACAAAATTTCAAACATTGATGATACGTTGATGGCACTACTTGCATCTCATTAATCCAAGGACATCCCAAGATTATATTGTATTTCAACTACTTGTCTAACACTTGGAATATTATATCATTTGAAACCGGTCCTACTTGAATAGGTAACACTATCAGTCCTTGAGTTGATCTCTCTTCATCATCATAGGATTTTATAGTGATTTTTCTTCTAGCATCAATTGCATTTTCTAAATATACTAGTGCACAAATAAGTTCTAAAGTGAAAATATTTAGGCCAGCTCCACCATATATTAGAATAGATTTGACCCGCTGTTTGTGAATTAAAACCTCAATGTTGAGGGTAGCATTGTGTGGATGGGTGAGTGATACATCATAATTTTTGAAAAATGATAGGCAATGAGGTGTGGTCAAGTGTCCCGCCATAGCTTGGAATTGGAAAATGTCTATATTATTTGGTATTATGGTGCTTACTAGAGATTGTTCCAGAATTTCTTTGTGAGCTAGTGAAAATTGTAGTAGTTCCAATATGGATATTTGAGCTAGGATTTTCTACAATTGGTCAACTATGTTGTACTAAGGTGAAGGGGCAGTAGTTGTTTTGGATGTAGAAGAGGTGAATCCTTTCAATATCACTTTGTCTTGACCTCTTGTGGTTGTGTTGACTAGTTAGTAATATTTTTTTTCTCTCGTTTTAATGACATTAATCTGATTGTTAGTTGCAATAAAGTTTGTGAATAGATTCATTGGTATGCTGCCATTGATTTGATAAGATTTGGTGTTGATATCATTGAAGATTTTTCAGCTGCAATAATTTCTTGTTGGCCTTTTATTTTAATGTTATTAGTTTGATCCTCAACTACCTCAATATGGAGAATGGTAGAAGCACAAACATAGTTCACATTTTTCTCCTTGGTGTTTGAGGAAGAGGACTCCCCCTTTTCATAGTTTTGTAAAGTATTCTTGAATCCTCAATGATCGTTGTTCATTTGAGGTCCTTCTACAAATATTGTCTTGTTATCAATCAAATCTTGTACCAAATGCTTTAATTGCATGCAGTCATTTGTTTTGTGTCCTTTATTTCTATGAAAATGAAAATAATGTGCATCGTTCCACCATGAAGGTTTAGGTCTTGGTTCCCAATCTCTTGATTCTAGTAGTGTTATAAGCTTGGTTGTGAGAAGCTCCTTCAATGCTAATTTGACTGACTATCCCAGAGGTGTGAATCTTCTTCGATTTGAGGATGTTTGATATAGTGGTTTTTTATATTCAACATTGTTTTAATTGTTGTTTTTATTGAATTTTGATTGGTATTTTGATAGGTCTTGGATACAATTGTTGTCAAGTTAAATAATGGTTTTGTATTTTGTGTTTCAGCTATAGCATCATTGTTACTAGAATTTTTGTTTCTTTGCAAAAAAATTGGTTTATCACTATTACTATAATTATTGAAAGAGTTTGCAACATTGTTTCCTTTATTGTAGAGTTTTAGAACTCCTCTTTTGACAAAGTCTTCTTCGATTTTGATTCCGTATGCAATCATTTTCTCAAAGGTGGGTGGACATTGTAATTCAAGTCTATAGCTCATCTCATCATTTAGTTTGTCAATGAAAATTTCTGTCTTCTCTTTTTAAGGTATGGGACGAGTGTATCATGCAAAAAATCTTCTCCATCTTTGTAAAATATGAGGAATGATTCACCATTTTTCTATTTGGTGTTACAAAGGTCAAGTTCATTGTTATCTCATGTTGTATCTTATAGGAGGACTGAGTGATAAAATTATTGACCAACTCTTTGAATGATTTGGTACCGGGTGGATGTTTGGAGAGACATTCCATGCATTTTCCACATAAATTTCATGGAAAAAATCTCATCAAGTAAGTGTCTTCATGTGAAAACTCAAGAATTATGGTGTGAAATTCCCACATGATCTATAGGATTAGTTTTACCATTGTATTTATCATACTTTGGAAACTCGCAATGTTTTGGAAATGGAATCATGTTCATAGTTGGATCAAAAGGGGATGGGAAAATGTCTTGTAGCAAGTATCATTTTGTGGTTCCTCTTTGCATGTCAAGAAGTTGAGAATTTTTCATTTGGTGAGTTAAGGAAGCCACTATATCTACGTTTGGTGGATCAATTTCAGTTCTTTTAGGTGTTCCCTTCAATTGATTACATCATATTCAGCTGGTAATTTCACATCTTGGATTGCTAGCATTAAAAGGTATTTTTTTCCATATTTGGCCAAAAATTTCTCCATGAATTAGTGGAATTTGGGATCTTGTTGAGTGGTTTGGATATCTTCCTCAGTTATTTCATCATTTTCAAGTTGGTGGAATCTATGAAATGTATTTTCTTCACCCTCAGCCATGACGTTTTGAGTTTCAATTTCTTTTTCTTTGAGTTTCTCTTTTGGGATCTTGTTAAAATGGGCATACAAGTGATGAAGGTTTGCTAAAATTTTGATCTTTGTTTAGAAGTGCCATGGAGATACTTAAGTTGAATAGAATGAAAAATTCTATTGATGAGACTAAGGTGATAAATCTTACATAAAGTGTGTTGTTTCAGGATTAAGGATGGAAAATCCTAATGGTGAAACTCAGTTGATGATCCGATTTATGTTTGATGATGTTTAGTAACTTTTAGATGTTTGATCAAAGGTTTAGTTAAGGATTTTCACTTGAAATGGTCAGTTTTAATAAGTTTAAGACACTAGTGGGATTGAGGAATGATCTCATTTTGGAATGGACCCATAATTATGGTTCAAATAGCTAGTCAGAGTGTGAATTTAGCTCTCTAGTTTTATGTTAATTGGATGCGCTAAAATATGGAATGGATGCACTAATAAATATACTAGATGCACTAGACTGTCCCCTAGATGCACCAAAAATAAACTAAATATGCTAGAAAGTGGATAAAATGCAACGAAGAATGGGCTAGATGCACAAAAAGTTGGACTAAATGTGTTGGACTATGACCTATGTGCACTAAATTGTCCCCTAGATGCATTGGAAGATGACTCAAATGTACTAGGATATCCCCTAAATGTGCTAGAAGATGACTGAAATATGCTAGAAGATGGTGTGAACGCATTGGAATAGGGAATGTATGCATTAATTTGGGAGTTTTTAGTGTTTTTGAAGGTTTGTTTGATTTCTCGTCTTTCAATCAATGGTTTCAATTTTTGTGTGATGTTTGTTTGATGTTCATTTTAGAATACACATGTAAGACACATCAAGCAAGTACAATTCCTAGGGTTGGCGATGACAATATTCACTAGATTCCCACTTGGATTTTACTCTATCTATCCTTACTTTTAATGGATGATTAGAAGATTGACCACATTGGTTGCTCTCCATGACACTCACTTCTCGAGTCACCAAAGCTTTAGTTCTCATGAATCTCCCATGAAAAACTTCTCATCTCTATGAAAATCCACAAGAATATGGGATGGTTTGGAAATGAACGTTGTTGCACCAGTGAATAGAAAAGGATTTTGGCTTACTATCACAAAAAGGTTTTAGTATGGGAATCCGTTCGGTAGAGATTATACATGCGACAAGTGAGCATTGTTGCCCATCTTGTTACTATAACCCCTCATGATACTTGAACTTTCCTCAAGTATCCACACTTATATACTAGGTGGAAGTGGCTTGGCTTTAGCTTGTTCCTAGTTTGGGTCATTCCCTTTGGGTGATTACTTTCTCCCACCAAGGAAGGCCCTCTAAGGATTTAATAAAAATGAAATGAATAGTATATCTTTCTGGTCACCTAGCTAAGGGGAGAGCATATGCCTACCATTCCACAACCACAACAAACATGGTGTTAATTTTCCCCCTAATTAAGCTTGATTCCTAATTTAATCTTAAGAAAGCATTAAAAAGGAACTCCATCCCCTGCAAACATTGTCAG
Source organism: Sequoia sempervirens (assembly GCA_007258455.2). Lineage (NCBI taxonomy): Eukaryota > Viridiplantae > Streptophyta > Pinopsida > Cupressales > Cupressaceae > Sequoia > Sequoia sempervirens. The sequence goes on from VDFB02047230.1 coordinate 396,661,195, forward strand.
TAGTTTGGTATATTTATCTCTGACAACATTTAAATGTACCTGCAAGAAAAAAATAATTGATTAGCTTCTAGAATTAGAAAAATTTACAAAAAAAGCTAGATGTGTTAGAACAAAAACCCTATGCACTAAAATAACTACTTTATGTGCTATAGAAACTACTGAATGTGCTAAAATATAAACCAAATGCACTAAAAGAGCCCCTGTATGCACTGAAAGAGTAATTGTATGTGCTCAAATCTAGAATAGATGCACCGTAATAGGAACTAGATGTGTTGAAAGATCATTTGTATGTGCCGAAAGAACTAATGGATGCACTATATAAGAGTTCACATCTAGATCTATAAAACAACTTTCTAGAAAATGTCAAATAAAAAGGGGCTGAACCCCATGGTGGGTGCCAGTAATGTGTTGTGTGAATTTGTGAGAGTTAGTAAATGAATAATAAACACACAAAACCAATGAAACATATTACATTAGAGAATTTAATAACAAAACTTAGTAAATTGAAACAGAGAAAATTCTAAAAAATTGTTCCATCATTCCCTATCTCCAAAGATTCCTCAAATCACAATGGCTCTCAGATTTTGCTTGCACTAAGACTTCTAGAATGACAACCTAGAGAATGGATGTTGTAAAATGAAAGAATCCTTATTCCTACATGATTTGATAAGCTATATGATTGATACAATGATGCTAAAATGAAGGTATGATGTTAACGCTGCTATGATAAAAATGAAGATTATGCTATGATGCAAATGTTGTGATGAAATTAAATAAACTAAGATGAAATTACTAAACTAACCCATGATTTTAAACTTGATATGATTGTACAATTCTAAATACTAAATGCTCTATGCTTAAAATCTAAATGCTCTCATAAATTTTTTGCATAGTGAGTTTTCTCAAGATGGGATGCTAAATGTTGTAAAAGGATGTTGTATTTATAGGATTTCCCAGGAATAATAGGATGTGGTAGGATTCAATGGTCAAGATTTTAGTTTGAGAGATGAATAGTGGAGGATGAAGAAGTTAGAGAGAATCATGGAGGTTGTTCCCTTTACTAAAAAAAATTGCCAAATGTTGAAGGGAATCAATGAAATGAAGGAGACAAGTGTCTAAGGTTGTTTCAAATTTGTTGAGGATAATTCCAATTTAGAAATCAGATTATTTAAATTCATGAGGCACTTGATGAGGTGGATGATGAGGTGGCAAGAGGTTAGCGAATTATGTAGAAATGTGAAAAAATTGAATTTAAAAATTCAAATTTAATGAGAGAATTAATCAAATAAAACAAATTAGTTAGATTTGTTTATTTAATTAAATCGCGAAGAATATGAGTTTAGAAGAATTTAAGAAAGTGAACCATATAAATAAATTATTTATTTATAAGTAGATGAATTAAGAGGGTTCATTAATTAAATAACTTATATTTAATTAATTGATTATCCTGACCAATTTTAGGTGTATATATTTTCCCCTCTTTGAAGTGATGTGTTTACACATTGCTTTGAAGAAAAATTTGAAATTTTTCAACAATTTTTTTTATATGCATCGATGTTGATTTTCAAATGTTTAAGTATATATGCCCCACGAGGAGATAAATTGATGAATTTTTGAATATTTGGAAAATTTTAAAATTTTCTAATGATTTGATGATGATTTTCAAATTTTAATGATGCCAAGATTATTTATCTCCCAAAAAATGATACTGCATATACTAAGATGATGAATTTATTAATTAAGCCCCTTTGAAAATAAAAATAATTCAATCCCACTAAATTCCCACTTAATCACCCTTTAAAAGGTAAAAATAGGTGATTTGAAGTTCATTTGTGCATTTGCAATTTGAAATTTGAGAGTGAGTGAGAATTTTGAGCAAATTGAGCAAGATGGTGATTCCAATCCAGACCTAATGATTCAAGCGTGTGCGACATCACAACCACCTAGTATTGTACGTACCTCGTGTATGGACCTCTGGTACGTACCTCAAAAAACTTTCTCATGATTTTTGAATGATTTTTCTCCCACATTTTTCCATGTTTAAATTCTACTTTTCACTTTTTAACGCATAGGAACCCTAATCTAGTGCATTGAATTCTTGTTCTAGTGCATCTCCTAGATTAGCGCATGGATTAGTTTCGTAGCGCATAGATGCTATATTTTAGTGCATATAGGGAATTAGTGCTTAGAGTCATATTTTTAGGTCACATGATAAATGCTCTAGCACATCGGGTTTGGGTATGTGCAAGATCATGATGGGCCAAAAAGTGGCAATATGATGGGTATGTGGCTGATGACTTTTTTTTACCCAAAATTTATGAAACAAAAAGGGTTTTTAAAGGAGATTTTCAGCTTTCCATTGATATAAATTATGCTTTACTTTGAATTTAATAAGTAATTATTATTCATTTTCTATTCAAATTATGACTAAAGTCCTGATCGATAGGTTGATTGAAAAACATCTATAACTTTGAAACGATGTCACATTTTTTGAATCCAAAACATGTGTCACATTCTATGCTTTGCATACTATAGGATTAAAAAAATAAAAATTGAATTCCATGAAGTTTTGACCAAGTTAAGGTGGTCAAACATATGAGTTGTTATAGTTTTAAAAAAGTTGTAATAAAAAATTCATAATGATTTATTTACTTGGAAAAAAATTACAAAAAAATATGCATCACATTGGGGCATGAATCCTCTACTTATATATAAACTCTTATAAAAAATATTATCATTTTATTATGGTTAGGGTGGTCAGACAGACACCCACTTCCTATTTTTTCCCTGAAATTTTAGTACCACTACATTGAAATTTCAAATTTTCACCAAATAGATTATTATTATTTTTAAAAAAACCTAGTAGTTTAGATGCCTAACTCTGATTTTTCTGAATTTTTGCCACTTAAGGGACTTATTTTCCATGATGATCCTGCACATACCCATTTATTAGCACATAGTTTATGTGATTTAGTGCAATAGATCAATTTTATAATGCATAGAATAATTTTGCGCATTGATGAAATTTGAAGGCGTATATGGTGATTTAGTGCATAAAGACCCTATTCTGGCACGTCCATGAAATTGTTTGGTGCATCCATGTTTCTAGCACTTTGAGTCATTGTTTTAGCACATCTAGGTTAGATTGATGAATTTTAGATTAGACTTGGGCTGATTTGGATGATTGTTGATCACATCATCCTTTGATTTGATGATGGTTGATGATGTTGATAGATTAGATGATGATTGATCTCATGATAGGTGAGATTCAATGATAGGATAATGATGATTGACTTCATGATAGGTGATGATAAATGCTAGGATAATGATAATTAACCTCATGATAGGTGGGGATCAATGATAGAAACTCACAAGATGCAATTGAAATCTCATTAGAGCTGATTGGATTGATAAGATAGCTAATGTGTGATATGTGATGATGATAGGAGCCTTTGACTATCCTCATGTCATGAGAGAATTTCCTAAGGACCTGGGAGTTGATTCCACATTTGGATCAAGCTGATCTGAATGTGATTGGAGGATGCATACTGACCTCACTAATAGATATACCCCAACATTAGATTAAAAGGGTGCTTTTGGACACTTTAGCAAAGAGGTTGCACATTTATCATAACACCTTCCACTTACTCACTAGTGAGATGACAGTGACATTGGAGGACATTTACCATATTTTGAGGACTCTTGTTGTTGAAGAGCTGGTTGTATATGATTCCACTAAGTAGGGCAGTATAAATGCACTACGAAGAGTGTTTGAGGCTGATTAGATTTGTGGCTAGGAGATTCCAGGGCAAGAGATGGTCGATGCATACACTACATTTCCATGTGTGCTTGCTAGATTTATTAGAGGATTTCTATGTCTTGACCGTAGGTCGAAGGGACTTTCAATTAGCTATGGTTGGATACTCGAGAGTATGATCAAATAGGGTACCAGATATGTCTGGGGATCCTGCATGCTTTCCCATTTGTACCATGATCTACATCAGGTTGTTTACCTTAGAGTGCCCAATTTATAAGCTGGAGTTACACTACTATAGATATGAGCATGGGAGCATATAGCTGTCACTTAGCCTATTGCAGATAGGCATCGTCCAATAGGGAGGCCATATGTTCATGTATATATAGGTCAAGTTGTCCAGCCTAAGCTGGGAAAAATAGAGTACTAGAGGAGAGTATTAGATCATCTAGATATCGTTATATGGAGGCCAAATGTTGACTATGAGCAGTGGCCAAAAGATGGCATTGAGCTACCCTACATGTGCACTACCAGCTATTTGATTGGGAGGACACCATTTTTTATTGAGATATTTTTGTTGAGGAGGGTGTCACAGTAGTATGGTAGGGTAAATGGCATGTCCTAGGGAGTGGCTAATTTTGCATGATGATGGATTGATCTACCAGATTGGGGACCCACTTTGTCTTATGATGTTGTAGTTGAGGAGTACGAGGGATTACTAGCAGTGATATGGGATTATCATCCAGATATAATCAAGCCTATAGTATTAGAGGAGTATTCCCACTACTTCATCTCACATCCATTCCAATGGATATTCAATCCTAACAAGCCAACACATTTATTAGATGATGATGAGAGGGAAACACCACTTGCACATAGGGAGAGGAGAGATAGGGGAGATGATGAGGAGATGGAGGGAGAGAGCAGTGATGATGGGGATAGGGATGGAGATGGTGGAGGTGGAAGAGATGGTGAGGGGGGAGATGGTGATGGAGGAGATGGAGGTGATGGCAGAGGAGGTAGACTAGTGCTAGATGTGTGAGACTTTAGAGTACCCAAGAGGAGGAGATCATTAGTGGCTGCATCCCAATAGCATATTCAAATATAGTTTCCCTCACAACAACAGTAGCCTCAGATAGCTACATTACAAGCCAAGTTTAGGCATTATAGGGATCGTTGGCTCAGATATAGGGTTAGCTATAGGTACATGCATACACACATAGGCACAAGAACAAATTTCCATCCTTACAGCCAAGGAAAACACTCTTAGACAGTGGTCTGAGCAAGTAGAGGGTGTGGTAGAGAGACTGAAGAGAGTGGTTCAGGGCACATCGATAAAAAATTACTTGAGAGAGATACAGTGTTCTGCCATGAAATCCAAGTACTACAAAGGTTGATATCATGAGGTAGTGCCTCTAGAGTGTCGTGCTATCTATGCATAGTCCACCAGTGCTCATACTTATTATAGGACTACCATCAGGGGTGTAACAAGACCACCACCTTGCAGAGATACAAGGGTAGGGCCATTAGGTACAATAGGAGGTACAGAGCCAACACCATCAGGGGGAGCACCACATACCTCCATGATGATGTATACACTGATTTAGTTGAGACATTATGATTCACTACCATTTTTGTTTTTGATGATGCATCTCTTTACATGTTTGGACATCATTTTACACTTGACATTATTATTTGGAGGTTATATGATATGCAACGATGATTAGCGATCTATATATCTATATGTGCTTATATGATTTTTTGATGGATTCATTTAATTTCTTGCTCTAGATTTTATATGATGTTCACTATGCTTATGTGATGATCATGTATGGATGTAATGATGATATGGTGATGAATGGATGATGAATTTATGTTTCTATAGGTTTTATGAATGATGTTTTATGTTATGAGATGGATATAAATGAAATGTGATGCCCCTTATGTTTTTGTATTTTCTTAGTGAAAATATATGATACTTCTATGCTATATGGGATGAATTTGATTATGCAAGCGAGATGCAATGCACTTCTTTTTGTGTGTTCTAATGAAAATATTATGATGTGATGCATGGATGGATGAATGATGCAATAATGTATGTATCTATGATATGATTTCTAATGTATGTATGACATACAAATGATTATGCAACTATGAGAGTGATATGTTTTTGTTAATGCCAAATGTACTCAATCAATTAATGATAAAGATAACATCATTTTTGAAAACTTGTGCTATCCTTGGAAAATCCATAAATAAAGATGAAAAAGTAACATGGATGCAATCTAACTTAACCATGCAGATCTAAATATGCAAAAAAATTCATCGTAGCAGCCAATTTGTCATTCTTTTATCATCAGTGAGCCTTTAAAACATTCAAAGTAAGTACAAACATTGATGGAATAATTAAACTATGATGACTTGAGTACTACATCCATTGTTTTTAATATTGCAAGTTAACACAAGCATCTAGGTATAATTAGACTGAGATGACCTAAGAATTGTTTGCATAAATAGATAAGAGTTAATCATTTTCTTATGAAAATTCAGAATGTCATTAGTGATACTTTGTATGGCACGTCTCAGGATGATTCATATAGTAATAACGATCAACTCACTGATAGAAGACAAAGAGAATACCATACTCATTCCTTGCTCCTCTAGTTCAAGACATCATCAAGATTCTCTGAAGATATGATAACAAAAATCAAAGTACAATAGTTAAACACTCATGCTAATGTGATAAAACCATGATTTAGAAGGAACATCATCCATTTGGATTTTCTTTGATTGATTGATTTTTTTGTTAGTTTGGATGGTTGATGTGTAAAGTTTGATGATTGATATTCAATGTTAAGTTATAATATGATCGTTGTCTTTGTGATGTTTTTTTTTGTTGTTTAGCTATTGGTTTAAGCTCAAAGTTTATTACCCCTATGAGTTTAGGATTTTCCCCCTAGACCAGGGTGAGACATGACCATGATGCCAGGATATATACGTTAGGCTTTAATGATGAGAAACATAATGATGGTGAAAATGAATGGTCAACACATGCTCAAATAGATGGAAAAGCTAATTTATCACAAATGTCACCTATTGCTAGGTTTTCACTACTTGTTTTTATTGCACTTTTTTAGATTTTATGTTTTTTTTATTTTTCACCTTTTTTTTGTATTTTTATCTTTTTCCTTTTTTTGTTGTCACCAAAGCACATGTTTGCTAGGTTTTCATCAACGAGACCTTTTTTTAGGACATTTAATCATTTTTTGTATTTTTTCAATACTTTTACCATGCACTGGATGATTTAGGTGTAGAACTTCTTGAGATGCAGACTATTGATGGGTTCTTCAAACAAGTCCCCCTTAGGCATAGATAATTGATAGGCTCCAAATCCATATAATGATATGAAGACAAAAGAACCTATCCAATTTGGTTCAAATTTTCCTTTCTTTTCTCAATCCTATTGATTGTGGGGATTTTCTTCTAGGACCATGTCACCCACTTGAAATGTTCTTGGTTTTACTCTATGATTATAACTCCTAGAAATTCTTTGTTGGTAGACTTTCAGGTGATCAACTACATGATGATGAAACTCATCCAATAGATCCAACTCTTACTACCTACATACTCTATAATCTTCTTTTGAAATGATTCCCTTCAAGGACACGTGAAGTGATGGTAACTCTTCCTCAATAGGTAAGATTGCTTTTGATCAGTAGACTAGAGCATAGGGTGTAGATCCTATTAGTGTGTGGACACTAGTACAATATTCCCACAAAGCAGGGTTCAATTAAATGTGCCAATCATGCCCAACATTGTTGATGGTTTTCTTTAGGATTTTCAGAATGGTTTTGTTTGAGGCCTCTACTTGGTCATTTGCTCGAGGATAATAAGGTGTGGAAAACTGATGCTAGATATGAAACCTTTCACAAATTTCTTAGATGTCCTAATTCTTGAAAGGTCTACCATTGTTAGTGAAAATGGACTGAGGGATACCATAGTGACAAATAATGTAATTTAGGATGAAGTATGCAATTTTTTTTTCTGGTGATGGTAGTTAAGGGAAGAAATTCAATCCACTTTGTAAAATTCTCTGTGGATGTGATGATGAACTTGTGCCCATTGGATGAAGATGGATGAATCTTGTCTACAAGATCAATTCCCCATTACAGAAAGGCCATGTTGATGTGAAAGGTTACAATTCTTATGCTGGTGCATGTATCAAGTTTCCATGAACTTGACATTTTTGGCACTTCTTGAAAATTTGAAAAGACTCCTCCATATTCAGCCAGTAATACCCAAAATGTAGGAGTTTTATAGCTAAAGTCAGTCCACTTGAATGTGTACCATAGATAACTTTATGAACATCTCATAAAGTGGTTTCATCTTCATTATGTTCAAGACAACAAAGGAGAGTACCATCAAGACCTCATGAGTAAAGTACATCAACTATCAAGGTATTTTGAGTTGCTTTTCATGTAAAGTTTCATTTCTAGTTGCAGGATAGATCAGATGGTAGGGTATTGTCTTGTAGATAGGTGTAGATCTTCCCATAGATAAAGGATTCAACATCACCTAAGTGGCATATGACTTGGGATTCATGGTTATCATAGGTGGGGTTAAACACTTATTCTACCATGAACTAATAGTAGGCTCATTTTACAAGTATCTATAGAAGAGAAGCAACGGTAGCCATAGCATCAACCACTTTGTTATCCCCTCTAGGATTCTACTCAAATTTTATTTCCATAAGTAATTCTTAAATGCATCCACCGTTCTTTTATATGGCATCAAATTATCATCTTTTTTCTGGTAATCATCATTCACATGATTAATGACTAGTTGGGAATCACCATATACCTATAACTCCATGATCTTCCACTTGATTACCACCTTGATTGCAATGATCAACACTTTGTACTTGGCTATGTTGTTAGTGTAGGGAAACATTAACCTATAATACTTTGGAATGGTATGTCCTTGAGGTGTGACAAACAAGATTTCTGCACTTGATCCATGTTTCATGAAAGATCCATCAAATTATAACATCCACTATTGTGTTGACACTATAAGGACATCAAAATTTGGAAACTCAATGTTCATGGGATGATCATCTTGTAATGGTGCTCCTGCTAGCTAATCTGCTATTGCTTGACCCTGGATTACTTTTTTGTCTACATATTGAATGTTGAACTCACTTAATATCATTACCCACTCAGCTAGTCTTCTAGTCAAGGTAGCTTTACTAACTAGATACTTAAATGGATCAATTTTTTCTTTGAGTGTGATGGTGTGGGTTAACATGTAGTGTGTTAGTTGTTGAGTATAAAATGCTACCACTAGACAAGATTTTTCAATAAAGGTGTAATTAATTTTATAGCCATTCAAGGTTTTCCTAATATAATAAATATTCCTTTCTTTTCTCACAGAATCTTCATGTGCCAGTAGAGCACCCAAAGATACCTCTGTTGTTGCTATGTACTTCCTTAAGCTGGTGGTACTAGTATGGGTGGAGGCATAAGATATGGTTTTAGTTAATTAAATGTTGATTCAGATTTTTCATCCCATTTAAAAGAAACATTCTTGTGTAGTAAGTGATTAAAACAATGAGTTTTATCTACCCAGTTGTGCAATAAACCTCTTGATAGATTATACTTGTCCATGTAAAGATTTAAGTTGACTGATATTCTTAGGTGGATGAATCTCCATGATGGCTTCAAATTTTGAAATATCTACCTCAATTCCTTTCACTAATACTATATATCCCAAAATTTTATCCGATGTCATACTAAATACACCTTTCTTGGGGTTTAATATTACATTGAATTTCTCCAACCAAGTGAAGATTTTTTCTAGGATTTATAGGTGTCCTCTAGTGTATTATTTTGCCAAAAATCATCCACATATTCCTCCATAAAGGTGTGCATCATGTGATGAAATATAGTCATCAGTGCACGTTGGTAAGTGGCTTCAACATTTTTCAATCCAAAAGACATGATGTTCCAGCAAAATGTGCCCCTATGACATGTAATGGTAGTCTTATCTTGATCTTTGGGTGCTATCTTAATCTAATTGCAACCTAAAAATCCATCGATAAGTGATAACATGTCATGTCCAGCTGTCAATTCTATGATGATGTCAATGTTAGGAAAAGGAAAGTCATCTTTCAGGAAAGCTCTATTAAGATCTCTAAAATCTATACATACCTTGATGTTGTTATCTAGTTTTGAAACCGGTACAATATTTGATATGCATTTAGCATAATTAATATGTTGGATAGATCATGTATCAATAGTTTCTTCAATTCAGCCTTCACCAAGAGGGAAATATGGGGATGCATATTTCTCAACTTTTTCTTCATTGGTTTCACTCCATCTAGTAGAGATAAATGATGCATTATAAGATTTAGACATATGCTTGGAATTTCAGAGTAGGACCAAGCAAATTTGTTTTGTTGATCTTCAAATAATTTAGTGAAACTTGGTTTTTCTTCTTCTATCATGGATGCTGCAAGATGTAGGGTCTTCAATTTTTTAGCTATACTAATTTTGATGGATTGTGTTGTCTCAACCAATACTGATGAACTCTCATGATAGTGTTTGGGAAGAGTGTCAAATCTCCCATCTTTGGGTGCCTCAGAGAGGTTTTCACCATTATATGTGCTTTTTATTTTTACTTTTTCTTGATCTAATATTGGGCCATTAAATGGTTTTCACCATTAGATCTATTTTTGATATTCATTGTTTTGGAGCAGAGAGATTTGGCACTCCCCTTGTCGGAAGCTTCGTTATGAGATTTGATGATGGAAAATGTTTCAAGATTATCAAAGCAAAGGAACTTCACAATGGCATCATTGTTTGAAAATATAGGTATATCAAGCAGCTTAGTTTGGCCCCAATCAATTAGTTTAGTGTGTACCAATGGCAAAGAATAGTCAGATTGGCTAAGCTAAAAAGTGGTAAGTGTTCTGATGGAAATATCATCAATTTTTTTGATAGCAATGTCGAGGTCTATGATGTTACTATCCTCCAAGTGATCTATCTCACTCAAAGTCTGATTGTCTTCACTTGAGTCATCGATATGTTGTGATCCAAATTCAAGATGTCTATAACTTGAGCTTTGTCCCTCCATACACGTTGGTGCATACCTTTGTATCACATCAATTTCTTTGTCATGACAAGATTCTTTAGAGAGTGATTCACATTCATATTCATTGGAATCTATTTCGAAACTATCTCGCAATTGGAGGATTCATTAAACATTCTATTGTTTGGTTTCTTCTTTTGACTCTTCTCTGTATCCTAGCCTTGTGTTTTCCTTTAGATTGGTTAGAGTAGGTTGTATTGGTTCAATGATCCCCTCTTTTCTTTTGCTAAGATGACTTTTCCCTCATATCCCATCTTCTCTAGAATTGTAAATCCTTTACTGTATGACTTTGTTAATTGGAATCTATTTCAAAACTATCTTGCAATTGGACGATTCATTCAACAATCTATTGTTTGGTTTCTTCTTTTGACTCTTCTCTGTATCCTAGCCTTGTGTTTTCCTTTAGATTGGTTAGATTAGGTTGTATTGGTTCAATGATACCCTCTTTTCTTTTGCTAAGATGACCTTTCCCTCGTATCCCATCTTCTCTAGAATTGTAAATCCTTTACTGTATGACTTTGTTAATTGAAGGAAATTTCAAACATTGATGATACGTTGATGGCACTACTTGCATCTCATGAATCCAAGGACATCCCAAGATTATATTGTATTTCAACTACTTGTCCAACACTTGGTATATTATATTGTTTACAACCAGTCCTACTTGAATAGGTAACACTATCAATCATTGAGTTGATCTCTCTTCTTCATCATAGGATTTTCTAGTGATTTTTCTTCTAGAATCAATTGCATTTTCTAAATATCCTAGTGCACAGCTAAGTTTTAAAGTGCAAATATTTAGAACAGCTCCACCATCTATTAGAACATATTTGATCCATTCTTTGTGAATTAAAACCTCAATGTTGAGGGTAGCATTGTGTGGATGGGTGAGTGATACATCCTAATTTTTTTAAAATGATAGGCAATGAGGTGTGGTCAAGTGTCCCACCATAGCTTGGAATTGGAAAACCTCTAGATTATTTGATATTGTGGTGGTTACTAGAGCTTGTTCTAGAATTTCTTTGTGAGCTGGTGAAATTTTTAGCAGTTCCAATATGGATATTTGAGCTAGGATTTTCTACAATTGGTCAACTATGTTGTACTAAGGTGAAGGGGCAGTAGTTGTTTTGGATGTAGAAGAGGTGAATCCTTTCAATATCACTTTATCTTGACCTCTTGTGGTTGTGTTGACTAGTTAGTAATATTTTTTTTCTCTCATTTTAATGACATTAATCTGATTGTTAGTTGCAATAAAGTTTGTGAATAGATTCATTGGTGTGTTGCCATTGATTTGATATGATATGGTGTTGATATCATGAAGATGATTTTTCAGCTGCAATAATTTCTTCTTGGCCTCTGATTTTGATGTTCTTAGTTTGATCCTCAACTCTCTCAATATGGAGAATGGTAGAAACACAAACATAGTTCACATTTTTCTCCTTGGTGTTTGAGGAAGAGGACTCCCCTTTTCATAGTTTTGTAAATTATTCTTGAATGCTCCATGACTGTTGTTCATTTGAGGTCCTTCTACAAATATTGTCTTGTTATCAATCAAATCTTGTACCAAATGCTTCAATTACATGCGGTCATTTGTTTTTTGTCCTTTCTTTCTATGAAAATAAAAATAGTGTGCATCATTCCACCATGAAGGTTTAACTCTTGGTTCCCAATCTCTTTCTTCTGTTAGTGTTATTAGATTGGTTGCAAGAAGCTCCTTGAATGCTAATTTGAGTGACTGTCCTAGAGGTGTGAATCTTCTTTGATTTGAGGATGTTGGATATGGTGGTTTTTCATATTCAACATTGTTTTGATTGTTGTTTTTATGGGAATTTTGATTGGTATTTTGATAGGCCTTGGTGACAACTATTGTCAAGTTAAATACTGGTTTTGTATTTTTTGTTTCAGCTATAGCATCATTGTTACTAGAATTTTTGTTTCTTTGCAAAAAAATTGGTTTATCACTATTTCTATAATTATTGGAAGAGTTTGCAACATTGTTTCCTTCATTGTAGAGTTTTAGAACTCCTCTTTCAACAAAGTCTTCTTCGATTTTGATTCCATATGAAATCATTTTCTCAAAGGTGGGTGGACATATTAATTCAAGTCTATAGCTCATCTCATCATTTAGTTTGTCAATGAAAATTTCCATCTTCTCTTTTTAAGGTATGGGATGAGTGTATCATGCAAAACATCTTCTCCATCTTTGTAAAATATGAGGAATTATTCACCCTTTTCTATTTGGTGTTACAAAGGTCAAGTTCATTATTATCTCATGTTGTATCTTATAGGAGTATTGAGTGATAAAATTATTGACCAACTCTTCGAAAGATTTGATACCAGCAGGAAGATTGGAGAACCATTCCATGCATTGTCCACATAAACTTCATGGAAAAAATCTCATCAAGTAAGTGTCTTCATGTGAAAACTCAAGACTCAAAGTGTGAAATTCCCACATGATCTATAGGATTAGTTTTACCATTGTATTTATCATACTTTGGAAACTCACAATGTTTTGGAAATGGAATCATGTTCACAGTTGGATCAAAAGGGTATGGGAAAATGTCTTGTAGCAAGTATCATTTTGTGGTTCATCTTTGCATGTGAATAAATTGAGAAATTTTCATTTGGTGAGTTAAGGAAGCCACTGTATCTATGTTTAGTGGATCAATTTTAGTTCTTTTAGGTGTTCTGTTCAATTGATTACATCAAATTTAGCTGGTAATTTCACACCTTGGCTTGCTAGCATTAAAAGGTATTTTTCTCCATATTTGGTCAAAACTTTCTCCATGAATTAGTGGAATTTGGGATCTTGTTGAGCAGTTTGGATAACTTCCTAAGCTATTTTATCATTTTCAAGTTGGTGGAATCTATGGAATGTATTTTCTTCACCCTCAGCCATGACGTTTTGAGTTTCAATTTCTTTTTCTTTGAGTTTCTCTATTGGAATCTTGTTAAAATGGGCATACAAGTGATGAAGGTTTGCTAAAATTTGATCTTTGTTTAGAAGTGCCAAGGAGATACCTAAGTCGAATAGAATGAAAAAGTCTATTGATGAGACTAAGGTGATAAATCTTACATAAAGTGTGTTTTTTCAGGATTAAGGATGGAAAATCTTGATGGTGAAACTCAGCTGATGATCGGATTTAGGTTTAATGATGTTTAGGAACTTTTAGATGTTTGATCAAAGGTTTAGTTAAGGATTTTCACTTGAAAAGGTCAGTTTTAATAAGTTTAAGACACTAGTGGGACTAAGGAATGATCTTATTTTGGAATGGACCCCTAATTATGGTTCAAATAGCTAGACAGAGTGTGAATTTAGATCTCTGGTTTGATGTTAATTGGATGCGCTAAAATATGGAATGGATGCAATAATAAATAGACTAGATGCACTAGACTGTCCCCTAGATGCACCAAAAAATAAAATAAATTTGCTAGAAAGTGGATCAAATGCAACGAAGAATGGGCTAGATGCGCTAAAAGTTGGACTCAATGTGTTGGACTATGACCTATGTGCACTAAATTGTCCCCTAGATGCACTAGAAAATTACTCAAGTGCACTAGAATATCCCCTAAATGTGCTATAAGATGACTCAAATGCGCTAGAAGATGGTGTGAGTGCATTGGAATAGGCAATGTATGCACTAATCTGGGAGTTTTTAGTGTTTTTGAAGGTTTGTTTGATTTCTTGTCTTTCAGTCAATGGAATTGGTTGTTTTATTGGATGTTCCTTTGAATCAATGGTTTCAATTTTTTTGTGTGATGTTTGTTTGATGTTCATTTTAGAATACACATGTAAGACACATCAAGCAAGTACAATTCCTAGGGTTGGCCATGACAATATTCACTAGATTCCCACTTGGATTTTACTCTATCTATCCTTACTTTTAGTGGATGATTAGAAGATTGACCACACTGGTTGCTCTCCATGACACTCACTTCTTAGGTCAGCCAAGCTTTAGTTCTCATGAATCTCCCATGAAAAACTTCTCATCTCTACTAAAATCCACAAGAATATGGGATGGCTTGGCAGTGAACATTGTTGCACCGGTGAATAGAAAATGATTTTGGCTTACTATCACAAAAAGGTTTTAGTATGGGCATCCATTCAGTAGAGATTATAAATGCGACAAGTGACCATTGCTGCCCATCTTGTTACTATAAGCCCTCATGGTATCAGGACATAATAACCCGACCAAAATAACCCTAGATAGAATAACCCGACCAAAATAACCCAAGGACAAAATAACCCAGGGTCATAATAACCCATGGAAAAAATAACCCGTGGTCAAAATAACCCATGGACAAAATAACCCATGGTCATTTTAGATCAAGCTAGTAAACTAGAAATGACATAAAATAAATTATAAATATGATTATGAGGCACCATAGAGGCTATTTAGGTCATATTTAGACCATATATCCATTATATACCCCTAAAATAGCCTTAAAACACCTTTAATATGCTTAAATAACCTATAAAATGGTAAATAATTATAATAAAGGCAATTTAGTGGGAATTAGTTTATTAAGAGTTATTATGAAAAGATATAAATGAAAAGGCATTAAGAATATATATAAAGTGGTAGAATTAAGAGAAGTAAAGAAAGGAAGAAAGGGAGAAGAAGTAAGAGTGTGTAGAGTGATAAGAGGAGGAGAAATTGAAATTCATAAAAGAAGATATTTTGTAATATATTTTTTTGAACATTACTTTAAATTTTCCTAAGGTTTTCTAAAAGAGTACAAAAAATTAATATAATTTTTAGGCAACCAACACATTCTTCATAAGTTTTGATATATAAGTATCAGGACATAATAACCCATCCAAAATAACCCTAGATAGAATATTTCTAATTTTTTTCCAAATGCCACTATTGATATATAAGTATCAGGACATAATAACCCATCCAAAATAACCCTAGATAGAATATTTCTAATTTTTTTCCATTTCTCTCAATGCTTGTGGAGGAAAGTTCAAGAAAAAGGTCTACAAACATGTTACAGTGCCGATGAAGTATTTGTATATTAGATCAAGAAACTTGTTGCATTAGCTTTCATGCCTCAAATAGACATAATTGATGCATTTGAAACACTTCAACAATATCATTATTATACAAAACATGAGGAGACCCTACAACCCATAATTGATTGTTTTGAAGACACATGGATTGGAAAACTAACCAAAAGAGGCAATAGATGATCACCCAAGTTTCCAATCACAATGTGGAATTTCTATTTAGCTACTCAAGATGATCTTCCCATAACCAATAATACTATTGAGGGATAGCACAGAGGATTTAGTGAATTGCTTCAAGCATTGCACAACTTAGTCTGGAAATTCATCAAAGTGGTGAAAAAAGAACAGTCTCCAAGAGAATAGAATAGAGAAATATATGGTTCGATACACTGGGCAACCAAGCAGGAAAAAATACCATCAACTCAAAGAAAGACTAAAAATATTGGTTGATGGTTTTGACAAGCATAACATTTTAGATTATATAAGAGGCATCACTCATAATTTGACACTCTAATTGAAATTTTGAATAATAAAGTTTTTTTAGCAACACACATGTAATTTATAAATTTTCTTTTCCTTTCTCTATATTCTTATGGGGATATTTTGTCCATGGGTTATTCTGACCATGGGTTATTTTGGCTTGGGTTATTATGACCCTGGGTTATTTTGTCCTTGGGTTATTATGACCAGGTTATTTTGTCCAGGGTTATTTTGGAAAAGGTTATTATGTATTGTAACCCCCCTCATGATACTTGAACTTTCCTCAAGTATCCACACTTATATACCAAGTGGAAGTGGCTTGGCTTTAGCTTGTTCCCAGTTTGGGTCATTCCCTTTGGGTGATTACTTTCTCCCGCCAAGGAAGGCCCTCTAAGGATTTAATAAAAATGAAATGAATAGTATATCTTTCTAGTCACCTAGTTAAGGGGAGAGCATATGCCTACCATTCCACAACCACAACAAACATGGTGTTAATTTTCCCCCTAATTAAGCTTGATTCCTAATTTAATCTTAAGAAAGCATTAAAAAGGAACTCCATCCCCTGCAAACATTGTCAGTAGTTTGGTATATTTATCTTTGACAACATTTAAATGTACCTGCAAGAAAAAAATATTGATTAGCTTCTAGAATTAGAAAAATTTATAAAGAAAGCTAGATGTGCTAGAACAAAAACCCTATGCACTAAAATAACTACTCTATGTGCTATAGAAACTACTAAATGTGCTAAAATATAAACCAAATGCACTAAAAGAGCCCCTGTATGCACCGAAAGAGTAACTGTATGTGCTCAAATCTAGAATGGATGCATTGTAATAGGAACTAGATGTGTCGAAAGATCATTTGTCTGTTCCAAAAGAAGTAATGGAAGCATTGTATAAGAGTTCACATCTAGATCTATAAAACAACTTTCTAGAAAACGTCAAATAAAAAGGGGCTGAACCCCACGGTGGGTGCTAGAAATGTGTTGTGTGAATTTGTGAGAGATAGTAAATGAATAATAAACACACAAAACCAATTAAACATATTACATTAGAGAATTTAATAACAAAATTTAGTCAAATTGAAATAGAGAAAATTCTAAAAATTGTTCCATCGTTTCCTATCTCCAAAGATTCCTCAAATCACAATGGCTCTCAGATTTTGCTTGCACTAAGACTTCTAGAATGAAAACCTAGAGAATGGATGTTGTAAAATGCAAGAATCCTTATTCCTACATGATTTGATAAGCTGTATGATTGATACTATGATGCTAAAATGAAGGTATGATGTTAATGTTGCTATGATAAAAATGAAGATTATGCTATGATGCAAATGCTGTTATGAAATTAAAGAAAATAAGATGCAATTACTAAACTAAGCATGATTCAAAACTTGATATAATTCTACAATTGTAAATACTAAATGATAAATTTCTCTAAATTCTCTATGCTTAAACTCTAAATGCTCTCATAGAATTTCTGCATAGTAAGTTTGCTCAAGATGGGATGCTAAATGCTACAAAAGGATGTTGTATTTATAGGATTTCATGGGCATATTGTGATGTGGCAGGATTCAAAGGTTAGGATTTCAGCTAGAGAGATGAATAGTGGAGGATGAATAAGTTAGAGAGAAATCACGAAGGTTGTTCCCTTTAGTAAAACAATTTGCCAAGTGTTGAAGGGAATCATTGAAATGAAGGAGCCAAGTGTCCAAGATTATTTCAAATTTGTTGAGGATAATTCCAATTTAGAAATTAGATTTATTTAAATTCATGAGACACTTGATGAGGTGGATGGTGAGGTGGTAGGAGGTTAGAGAATTATGTAGAAATGTGATTAAATTGAATTTAAAAATTCGAATTCAATGAGAGAATTAATCAAATAAAACAAATTAGTTAGATTTGTATATTTAATTAAATCATGATGAAAATGATTTTAAAATAATTTAATAAAGTGAACTATATAAATAAATTTAGAATTTATTTATAAGTAGATGAATTAAGAGGGTTCATTAATTATATAACTTGTAATTAATTAATTAATTATCCTGACCGATTTTAGGTGTATACAGGTGTAAATGTGTTACTTTATCTAGCCACTTAGACTTTAGGACCTATTCACACCTTAGTATTAATCTTACCTAGGTTTTGGCCCACATTTTTGTCTTAATTCATAGGATTAAGACACATGGCATTATCTTGTGAGATTAAAGTATTTTTCCTTACTAATATAGAAAGCTTATTTTCTTTCATTATTTTACTATGTAATTGTTTTTTCTAAAGAAATACATTTACTTTAATTGTAGATCTTAATTATGGAAGGCTTTTTGGATTTTTCAAGTAGATTGGTGTACCATTGGATTCACCATTTCTCCAACAAAAATCACTCTCTAAACATTCACCATACCTTTGAGTGTTAATCGATTTAAATTGATAGTATATAAAATTACTTTCATAATTTATTGAAACAATATCTTGGAGATGACATGAGTTTTAAAGTTCTATGATCCCAAACATTAAAATAAACAAGGGAGTGGGAATATTTTTGTAGTCTTGTAAACACAATCTCTTAAGATTAAAGAAAATGTGCCACACCATTAGAATACTACCATGAAGAAATTTTAAAACTAAATTTTTCACTAATTGAATCCCAATATACATATTAAATGATAAGAAAATCTATGAAATTTGTAGTGAAAAATACTTGAGATGTCATGAGAATCTACTGCCTATAATATTTTATCTACCAAAACAAATTTATCATTGCCATGGTGTCCTTTATGATGAGTATTGGAGGTGTAGACACGTAAAATATCTTGATTAATAATTCATGCTTGATTCCGACTTACTAACACTAGTTCTCTTTAATCGTCCTCTTTGATAAGGGTGTGTGTAGGATCATGATGGGCCAAAAAGTGGCAATATGATGGGTATGTGGCTGACAACCTTTTTTTAACCCAAAATTGATGAAATGAAAAGGGTTTTTAAAGGAGATTCTCAGCTTTCCACCAATATAAATTATGCCTTACTTTGAATTTAATAAGTAGTTATTATTCATTTTCTATTTGAATTGACTAAAGTCATGATTGATAGGTTGATTGAAAACATCTATATCTTTCAAATGGTATCACATTTTTTGAATCCAAAACATGCATCACATTCTATGCTTCATATACTATAGGATTAAAAAGAAAAATTGAATTTCATAAAAATTTTGACCAAGTTAAGGTGGCTTAGGACATACAAGTTTTATATTTTAAAAGTTGTAATAAAAAATTCAATATTAATTATTTATTTGGAAAAAAAATAAAAAAATATGCATCACATCGGGACATGAGTCCTCTACTTATATATAAAATATTATAGAAAAATATTATCATTTTATTGTGGTTAGGGTGGTCAGACAAACACCCACTTCTTATTTTTCCCTGAAATTTAAGTACTACTGCATTGAAATTTCAAATTTTCACCAAATGGATTTTTTCTTTTTATAAACAAACATAGTAGTTTAGAAACTAAATTCAATTTGTTATAGATTCTATCCTTACATATTTTTGAAATAATATAGATAACTTATTGAAATTTTTATGTCAAGTTGCCTAACTTTGATTTATCTGAATTTTTTGTCACTTAAGGGCCTATTTTTTCTATGATGATCTTGCACATACCCATAAGTATTTAATTAAATAATACTTATTTGATTAAATTCATGAAATTCCTCTTTTAAATGAATAAACTAATCTTTATCATCATATTTGTCTCTTTAATTAAGTAAATCAAGTTTATTTAATTAATCTCCTAAAGTTTCTTCATTTAATTGAATAAATCCAAATATTTAATTAAATCTCTAATGTTCTTTATCTTCTCATTTAATTTAAATAAATCAAAATATTTAAGTTGAATGTCATAATCAACTAACCTTCATTAAAATTAATCAAATCATGATTAATGCTAATTTGATCCCCCAATTCTCTAGATTTTGCAACTTGCACAATAAATCATTTCTTTTGATTTATTAATTCTTCTAATTTCCCTCAACTTGGCATCAAAAGGGAATATTTATCAAAGTTTGAAAAATCCCTACAAATGGATTTGTCCTTCCAATAAGGCATTCATTTCATCTTACATGTCCTTGTGCATTGAGCTAAGTGGCATTTAATTCATTTATTTCCCACTCCAACATGTCATTTCACAAATTTCAAATTCCACCTAATATCATTTATTGTGCACATTCATCAAAATGTGCTCAATCTTCCTCTATTCACATCTTTACAAGTGGCACTTGGCCATTGGATATTTAATGATCCCACATTCCTCCATTTTTCTCATTCTTCGATATTGTTCTTCTATTTATAGAAGGCTCTTCTCATTTTGGACCCACAATCTTATGCACAAGTTCACTATTGCCATTTTAATTCATAGAAATTTCATAGCATCTTCACCATTTAGCTTGTCAAGGGTTGGGAAAGTGCTACTTTTCATATCAAAGTAGCACCAATCCACCATGGAATAGGTATGCACCATGCTTTTTTGTGTTCTCAATTAAATATTTTATTTACATTATGAGGCATGATGGATTATTTCATAGGAGCACTACTTTGTTTTCCTATTTTAAACTAACATCATGCAAATGTGTATGGAAAAGTTTAAGTTGATTTTCAGATTTGTTGTGTTACATTTGGTGCTAGAAGGAGGGCTTGAACCTCCAATAAACTACATATTGTCTCTTATCATATTCTTTGTGCAAGAGTTAAAATTTGTTAGAATTAAAGTTGATGCTTATTATGAAGAGGTGGAATCAATTCTTGTGCCTTTCTCTATGATTGTATTCTATTATTCTTTTTTTTTCATACTTAATTGTACTTGTATTCATGTTTTGCACACTTTCTTGTTTATTATCCATACCAAACCTTGAATCAATAGATATTAAAATCATTAACCAATTACCTTCTGTTGGAAAAACAAGGACATACAACTAAGAGGGGGTTAATTAGTTGTCACATAAAATTAAACTTTTTAAACTTAACTTAATCTTAGATATTATGAATAGGAAATTAACCATAAACAATCAACACATCAGAGACACCGAGAACACCAAGATTTTTTATTTGGAAACCCTGTTAGGGGAAAAACCACGGTTGATGTTAGTCCACAATATTAGACCCTGTTAAAAGTATAATCAAAATAATAAGGGAAATGCACATGCATTCAGACACAATACCTAGAGCTCATTGCTCAAATACAAAGGGGTCTCACTACCCAAAAATAAAAAATAGGATTAAATCCATAGGCTATGAATTGAGAAAATAGCTTCTGCACAAGCCTAATTATAGTTCCAATTAAGCACAAAAAACTCTTCACTCTTCACTTTGCACTTGACTGAATAGATCAATGTTCACACACATGCACTCTCTCTGGGTTTTCTACACACACACTCTCACACACACTCTCACTCAATTTTCTCAAACAATTACTCATATATATCTGCATCATGGATTACATCAACAACTTAGTCAGCCAAAAAAATATAAAACATATTTACAATGTTAGCCCAAATTTACAAATGAATTTTCAATGTGGATCTAAACACCATTGGAAAATACAATGATGCGACCAAAAAAAATATTCACGAGCATCCCAAACATTCAAAATTTTCTCTCCAAGAATCCACAACACATTACCACCATCATGTCAGCTAGGAACATGAAAACCTGAACATGCACAAGGAAAATCTTTGATCATGAGCACACGGATCAATGTGGATGTAACAAAATAATAGAGAATGATCTAGAAGCATCCAAGAATATGAAGAACTGATATAGAAGTATCCAAAACAACTGAGATTACTAGAATCACAAAAAATTTACTCAGGAACACTAATAGAGACCACATAAACATTGTGAAACCATAACATGATCAAATCTTCATGCGAACCTCTGAAACTTCTGGTAGATGATCTAGATACTCTCACCAATTAACCCTTTATTCCTCAGCATCTGATCTTCAATGTATAGAACAAAATTTCTTCATGACCTACATAGTTCCACTGGCAATAGGCAACTCTATAACTCTCTCTTCAATAATTTTCTCAATATCATCAACATATACAACCTTCCATACAATGATGCTAATAGTGTTGACATCAATGAAAACCACATATCAATCTCCCCCTTTAGCATAGATGGAAACACATGATGTGAAAAATACCATCAACATAGCTACACTAACTCCCCAATAGATTTTGACTCTTCTTCTTAATTGTTCTTCTCCTCAAACATATTTTTCACATTACTCTTCTCCCCCTTTGATGTCAATGGAAAACGGAACCATTACCTTTCCATATACAAACTTTGAACCACATATCTTAACATTTGACTACTCCCCATTGAGTAGCAGCCATGAAAACATCAATCTAGATTAAAATATGGAAATGAAGTACACAAATTGATGCAAGTAAATGCATCTTTCTATCTTATCAGGAGGGGTAATCACCCCTAGCAATCCTATGAGATACCCAAAAGTATCCTTCACTAATGGTTTAGTAAATATTTTTTGAATCTAATCTTTGGTAGGTACATACTCCAATCTGACTTCATTCTCATTCGCTTTCTCCCTTAAGAAGTGAAACTTGATTGATACATGTTTAGTCTTAGAGTGTAACACCGAATTTTTTGAGATGTTTATTTCACATGAATTTTCACAATATATGGCAATAGATTCTTCATGTACCACCTTGATATCTTTCAACATCTATTTCATCCACATCACTTGAGTATAGTTATTTGCAGCAACAATATATTCTACTTCAATAGTTGATAGAGAAATGGAATTGTACTTTTTTCTCAACCAAGACACCAAATTCTTCCCTAGGAAGAAGGAACCTCCACTAGTAATTTTTCTATCATCTACATCTCCAACCCAATTTTCATTAGTATATGCACTCAAAGTGAGATCATCATCCTTTGGATACCAAAGTCCAAAGTCAATTGTTCCTTTCAGATATCGGAAGATTTTTTTCATATGTGATTCTTTTGGATCATCCTAAAATCTAGCAACCATACACATAACATTCAAAATGCGATATCTAGTCTAGGTCAAATAGACCAATCCACTAATCATTGACCTATACCTAGAGAAATACATCTAGTCACCATGGGAGTACCAATAGGCTTTGATTCTTCCATCCCAAATTTATTTAGCAAATCTCTCACATATTTGGACTAAGCTATGAAAATTCCCTTGTCTAACTAGGTAACTTGTAATCCTAGAAAGAAAATATCTCCAATCATACTCATCTCAAATTCACCCTTTATCTCATCAGCAAACTTCATACATAGATCAACATCTCCAAAAATAATGTCATCAATAAAAACTTCTATAATTAACTCTTTATCATGATCCAACTTAATGTATAAATTATTATTAGCACTACCTTTACTGAATCCAAGCTTCAATAAGTATTTGTCTAATCTAGCATACCAGGCTTTGGGGGCTTGCTTAAGTCCATATAAAGCTTTCTTCAATCTACATACCATATCTTCCTTGTCATTCAGCTAAAATCCATCCGATTGTTCAATGTATACTTCTTCTAGTTCTCAATTCAAAAATGTTTACTTCACGTCCATTTGATAGAATGTATAGTTCTTATATGTAGCATAAGATAGGAATAGTCTAACAACTTCAAATCAAGCAACAGGAGCAAAGGTTTCTTCAAAATCAATACCTTCCATTTGAGAATACCTTTTACATACTAGTCTTGCTTTGTTCTAAACCACTTCACCTTGTTCATCCAGCTTGTTCCAAAACACCCATTTAGTACCAATCACATTCTTGTCTTCAGGTCTAGGAATAAGTTTCCATGTGCCATTCTTTTCAATCTGTGTCAACTCTTCCTTCATAGAATTCATCCAGTGTTCATCTTAACAGGCTTTAGTAAGATCTTTCGATTCAATCTTGGAAATTAGGCAATACTCTTCTACAATCTTTCTTCTAGTTTGTACACCTTTATTCTTATTTCCTATAATTTGATTTTTAGAATGATTAATCTTTACATACCTTGGACCTTTGGGACTTTCTCAATCTTCTAATTCTTCTGATCTTTCTCCTACACTTGCACTTGTCTCTTCTTCCTGACATGTATTTACCAGAATAAATTTATGTTTCTTTACCAGAACATATGGAATAATCTAAGGTTAGTTCTGTGTCTGAGAATTCTTCCCTTGGCTTGTTTTATCTCCATCTAAATTGTATTCACAATATATAGATAACTTAGCAAAATCCTTCTCTATTCTGACATTTGCACTCTCAACCATCTTTCTCAGTATTTTTTTATAGCATCTTTAAGCCTTGCTCTTAGTAGAGTAACCTAGGAAGATCCCTTCATCACTCGTTGCATCAAACTTGCCTATATCATCATCTCTTTTGATATAACACTTGCTTCCAAAGATCTTGAAATATTTAACAGTAGGCTTATAACCAAAAAATAGCTCAAAAGGGGTCTTACCAAAATTACCATTAACATTTACCCAGTTCAAATTATACACAAAATTTCTTATAGCTTCGCTCCAATAGATCTGGGGCACATTTCCTTCTATCATCATCATTCTGGCAGCATCTAGAATTGTTCTGTTCCTCCTCTCTACAACTCCATTCTGTTGAGGGGTCTAGGGAGCAGAAAATTGTCTTCCAATTCCATGCTCTTCACAAAAATAATTAAAATCCTTGGAGGTGAACTCACCACCTCTTTCAGATCTCAGACATTTGATTTCTAGACCTTCCTCATTTTCTACCATAGCCTTGAATCTTTTGAATTTTTCCCATGCTTTACATTTTTCTCTTAAGAAAGAAACCCACATCATTCTAGAGTAATAATCAATAATTAACATAAAGTACCTTTCTCCATGAATGCTTCTAACTCTAGAGGGACCACAAAGATCAGTATGTAGCAGCTCTAGCAAACCATTTGTATGAAACTATTTGCTCCAGAAGGAGACTCTAGCATGTTTACCCATCTGACACTCATTAAAAATTGTGTTAGAAGGCTTCACTAACTTAGGTAGATCTCTTACTGCTTGAGTGAAGCTTACTTTGACAATTTTATCAAAATTCACATGAAATAGCCTCCTATACCACAACCGGCTTTCATCTACTTGAGCAATTAAATAACTCTCACTTGCAATATTCATGTGAAATATATTACCTTCTATCTTTTTACTTATAGCAATCATATTACCATAACTTCCATGTATCCTGCATCTTCCATCTTTGAATTATATATCATATCCCTTATCCACCATCTGTCCAACACTCAATAGTTTTTGCTTCAAGCCTTAAACATAAAGAACAACATAAATTTTTTGCATACCACCAATAAAAATAGATCCTCTACCACGAATCACACCAACATTGTTGTCTCCAAATCTTACAACCCCACCATCATAATTTTCTAGACTTACAAATTTTATTTTATCACTAGTCATATGATGTGATCATCCACTGTCAATGACCCACCCATTCTTTTCTTCAACTCAAGTTGTAAGAGCTTTCTCATCTTTAATAGATTTAATAGCAACCTGACCAATTTCAATGGTAGCAATGAAAACCCATTCATCTTCATTTCTATTATCTTTATCAAACTCATCATCAGTCACTCCTTCTTCAACAAACTAACATTTATTTTGGAATTTAGACTTGTTAGGCTTAGATCTAGGAACTCTTTAAGGACATCTTGATGCAAAATGACCTATTTTACTGCAAGAAAAAAACTTAATAGGAAACACTCCTTACTTACCTTTCTGTCTTCCTTCTTTCTTGACAATCAATGCTTCCAATTCTTCTACCTCTCTTTATTTGTCTTCAAGTTGTTTTAGTTCTTCATCATACTTGGATATCTTTCTAGAACACTCTCCTAGATCATATCTTTGCTTTTTTCTTCTAGATATTGTAGCCTTGAATGTATATTTAGTTTTCAAAACAAATTCACCAAATTCACTTAACTCAAAAGCAACATGTTTACCAACCAGTGTATCTCTTGTCATGTTTGTCACTGATCCAAGTTCTTCAATAGCTTGATCCTTCACTTTGTAGGAGGGAGGCAAGGATCTAAGTATCTTAGCCACAATTTCATCCTCTCCCAGGGAACCACTGACACATCTAATACCCATCACTATTTCATTTACTCTTTGCATAAAAAAATTGATATTTCCATCTTCACCCATCTTCAAATTCCCATACTTTCCCTTCAAACTCTGTAGAATAGCCATCTTCACATGTGCATCTCCTTTATACAATGTTTCCAACTTCATCCAAATCTCATGATTTGTCTTTAGACCTATCACATTTGTCATCTATGAATCTATCAGAGCACTCACCAAAGCTTCAATAGCCCTAATATTATTTTCAACTTCTTTGATGTCATCAGCAGTGAAAGGACCATTCCGAGGAATAGTATATGGATCCATTTTTCTCTTCTAGTAAGCTTCACCAATACACCTTAGGTGACATTCCATCTTTACTTTCCAAAGTGAGTAGTTAGTTCGATTGAATTTGGGATTGTCCTTCTTGTATGATGCCATCTCGGATGACCTCAAGATTTTAGACTTCTTCAAAGGAACCTGCTCTGATACCAATTTTTTGAAAAACAAGGATAGAAAACTAAGAGGGGAGGTGAATTAGTTGTCACAAAAATTTAAAATTTTCAAACTTAGCTTAATCTCAGATCTAATGAATAAGCAATTAACCATAAACAATCAACACATTAGAGACATAGAAAACACCAAGATTTTTTACATGAGAACCTTGTTAGGGGAAAAACCATGGTGGATGTTAGTCCAAAATATTATACCTTGTTAAAAGTATAATAAAAATAATAAGGGGAATGCACATGCATTCAGGTACACTACCTAGAGCTCATTACTCAAATACAAAAGGGGCTCACTACCCAACAATACAAAATAGGATTAAATTTGGAGGGTATGAACTGAGAAAATAGCTTTTGCACAAGCTTGATTATAGTTCCAATTAAGCATAGAAAACTCCTTCACTCTTCACTCTTCACTTGAATGAATCGATCAATGTTTGCACACTTGCAATCTCTCTAGGTTTTCTTACACACACTCTCGCACATACTCTCAGTCACTTTGCTGGAAAAATCACTCATATATATCCAAATCATTGATTACATCAACAACTTAGTTGGATAGAAAAATATAAAACATATTTACAATGTCGACCCAAATTTATAAATGAATTTTCAATGTGGACCTAAACACCATTAGCCAATACAATGATGCAACCCAAAACAATATTCACAAGCGTTCCAAACATTCAAATTTTTCTCTCCAAGGATCCACAACATGTCAGCCAGGAACATGAAAAATTAAACATGCACAAGAAGAATCTTTGACCATGAACACATAAATCAATGTGGATGTACCAGAATAATAGAGAATGATCTGGAAGCATCCAAGAATACCAAGTACTAACAGAGAATCATCTGTAGCAACTGAGATTACCAAAATCACACAAAATTCACTCAAGAACACTAATAGCGACCATAGAATGATCAAATCTTCATGTGGACCTCTAAAACTTCTGGTAGATGATCTAGATACTCTCACCAATAAACAATTTAGTCCACAACATTTGATCTTCAATGTATAGAACAAAATTCCTTCATGACCTACATAGTTCCACTGACAACAAGAAACTTTGTAACTCTCTCTTCAATAAATTTCTCAATATCCTCAACATATACAACCTTCAATACAATGATGCTAATAGTGTTGACATCAATGACAACCACATATCAGCAACACATCCACAACATCCAACACCTTTAGTCTCATTGTGACTTTGATTTGTTTTCCTAGTTGAGAGATTTGTATCTTTTACCTCAACCATTCTCAGAGATTGCACCCTAGGAACTTGTATTATCACATCCAAATCAATTTCAATATGAACTTATAACACAGGTCTCAAAGAAACACTAGAATATTTTTTGTTTCTATAGGAAGACTCACATTTTATCTCTATTTTTTCTAAGCTCAACTTGGGATCTAAGGAAATAATATTATTTTTCTAGGCTCTATTAAGTACTCTATCACATGGCATCATTGCTATTAGGAAGAAGAGATTAATCACAGAGAAAATAAAGTGAGAAGTGTAATAAGTGTTATTTAGATAAAAATAAAGGAGTGGTAAATGAAGGGAGAAATGTAGTAAGCAAACAATGAAAAGCAGATAGGAATGGAATCATTGTTTTGAGTAAACATATTGACTTGAATATTATGTTGCTTCATCACTGTAAAATTTTTGGCTTTGTAGTATTATGTTGATAAAGAAATCCATGATTGCTAAAATAGAGAAGCTACATATTTTTTTACTAAGCTGGGAAATTAATTCTCAGAGATAAAGTATTTTCTTTCACGTGTGAATGATGGCACCAACTTTCTTCATGTACAGAGCCCTACAAATCACTTCTCATTTACTATTTTGTAGAAGAATTTTGAAGCAATATGTGAAGTCTATGTTGTGCATTAATATGCATCTCCTTAGAGATTTTGTGTCACACAGTTTAAATTTCTTGTTTATACTCTTATAGTTTGATGTTGTGTGTTTCTTAGAGGCATTTAAGTGATTTGATGCACATGCAAGGGAGTGCTTGTTTAATGTTGATTCAAACATTAAATTGGAAGGATAAGGCACCTTTATTGGCAGCTTTCAACTACAAAGAATGAAATTTATTGTTGGTGGATTTTAACAAGTTGGAGGAGGTGCCTATGTTGTCAATTAAAGCATTTAATTTTTTTTTTTCTATATTCTTTTCTTATCCCTTGAGGGCTGCAATTTTAGTTGGTAATTGTTGTTAGTTTCCTTGACTGAAAAGGTTCTTATTTGTTTTCCCTATTTTGTCTCAAAAAATCTTAATGCCAAAAGAATGATAGAATCTAATATTTAAGGTAGTCTTATATAAAACTTTTTGCTGAGATTTTAGACATACTACTTGCAAAAAAATTCATAAATGTTATAAACAAAATGCCTTAAAATTGTTGAATACAATGGTTGACATGCCTTGTGCATACTCCTTTAAATTTTTCAATGTATGCCTAAAACTTATTTATGTTTGTTTTTTAACATTGTAGGTTGGCATCGAGAAACAACAATGGTTTTTCTCTCACATTGGAATCAAAGAACGCAAATAGATTGGAGTTGAAGAAGTGGGAATTAAATTTGAATTTGAAAATGAAAAATCATTTTTAAATGCTTAGGGCTTTCATTTTTTACATTTGTTTTCTATTTTAGGTCAACTCACTTCTTTGTGGATTATAAAAAGAACACTACAAAAGATTTTGTTTTTGTTACAAAGGGTTAACAAGAACATTAGAAAATTACTAAATTTTAATTTGGGTTCTAAAAATTTGACAATCAACTCTCACACAGTTCGATTTTGGTGCTTAAAAAGAATCCGTTCTTGTTGTGAAGGTTAAAATGTACATGTTCCTTTTATTTTTTTTAATCTCTTATCGAAAAGTAATATCATTTAAAAGATGTATGCACTTCTATCATGCCTCACAGTGATCTTGAGAATCAAAAGGTTTTTTGTGATATTAAGTTGCATAAGTGATTACTTCCACACTTCAATTTGGATTCTTAAAATTGAACAAAGCTTGTGAGTGTGAGTGGAACATATCACGTGTCTTCTCTCTTTGTTTCTGAACAAAGATTGATCAAACTACAGATGTGTTTTCTCACTTTTGTTTTATCTTAGAGGGCATGCCTTGTGGGAAAAAGTAATCACCAAAGGGAATGACCCAACTAGGAACACGCTAAATCCAAGTGACTTCCAACCAGTATATAAGTGTGGGTACTTGAGGAAAGGCAAGTATCACAAGTATTGTTTGACAAGAAGGACAACAATGGTCTCTTGCTACATGGATGATCCCTCATGAATAAAATGCCTACATTAAAACCCTTTGTTCAAAAGAACAAAATCCCTAAACTATTGGTTGGTGCAAGAATGGTTGTTCTAAAGCTTCCCCACATTTTTATGGCTTTTAGTAGATATGAGAAGTAAACCATGTGAGATTCATGGGTACTGATGCTTGGTTGACCTGTAGAAGCTACTGTCATGGAGGGGAGCCTATGTGGTCAAGAATCTAATCATCCACTAAGAGTAGGTGTACCTAGATTTATCCAAGTGGGGATTCAACAAATATTGTCTCAATATCCATAGGTTTGTGCATGTTCTTGAAATCAAAAAACTTTTCTTGATCTTAAACATTGGAAAAATAAACATTCAACATGAGCATCAAATTTCAAACCCTTTAGGTGAATTAAATATCCTTGAACAAATTTGCATGCTATTGATTTCCCTTAGGATTCTTATCCTTAGAAACTTCTAAGAATTTGTGTTTTATCTCAATTTTCTCCAACTAAAGTCAACATTAGGTAACTTTTTCCTTGATTTCCTTGATTTCCACATAATGCATTTTTTGGGATGAGAAGAAGTTAGGATATTAGACATATAGTTTCAAAAGCTAATCAAGAATGAGTTTGTGGTAAAAAGAAGTCACTAAGCAAAGCTAAGAACAATTGAACCCACACATCAGTTTCATCAAATGATTTCAAAAATATCAAAATACAGAAACCTAAGTTCAAAGCTCTTAGTCCAAAAGCTCATCAAAAGTTTCTCTCAACACTCTATGAGTTTAGAGAGAGATTTGTGTTCAACTTCTACGAAAGAGCTTCAAGGAACAACCCTAATTTGTATTCATTTTACTATTGTTAGAATCTAAGACCTTTTCAACAATTTGAGCATCTTGTATGAGAAGTAAAGTGTATTTTTTCAAAATTGAGGTCTTGTAAACAAGAGTCTTTTTAGGTAGACATAATATCTAATCCAAACTTCATCCATCTTTCAAACATAAATCAAAATCATAACACCAACAACTCTTGCATATTTTGAAACCATCCTTTATGATATGCTTTCTAGAAAATCCTTTAAATCAAAATCCTTCAACCGAACATCAAATCATCTTGTTTGGCTAGGTATGTGTAGATGCATCCTTCACCATAAGCTTAGTCAAATTATCATCAAAAAATATTGTTTGGTTAGGTTTGGGTAGATGCATCCTTCTCCCTACATTTAGCCAAATTATCATCTTGTGAGAAAATTTATCCCATAGATAACATCCAACATCTTGGGGTCCATTTTTTCATTATCCAAATCAAGTTCAAAACCAAAATCCAAAATAAAAAAAAATCCAAATCCAAGAATCCAATAATCTAAAAAGTCCCCAAAAGTCTATCATCCCCCTCAAGATCTTCTAAGAGTTAAATCATCCATATCATCCATTTCACCACCACACTGGTGATCCTTAATCATCCTAGAGATTCTATTTTTAAGCCTAAAGTTAGATCAATATAAAGAATTAGAGATTCATCTCCCAAATTCTTGAAAATTTATCCCTATTTTATGGTTCAAACAAGATCACAACACAAGAAGAACATGGAGAACAACAAAGAAACATTAACTTTGAGAGACCTAAGTCAAACTGTATTTGAGATCAATCCTATTGGACCTAGTAACCCACTACTCTATCTTTCTCTTATAACACAAGATCCTCAAGAGGAAGGGAAAGTGGAAGACATAAAAAACTCAAGGATGACAGAAGATGAGATCACCAAAATGATTCAAAACCCTAGCAACCATAGACTTGTGAAAACCATGATACAATTGAACCCTTCCTAATACATGCTTGAATTGATAAAAGGAGCTAAACTTCCTTGCAATTTTTATGTGAGCATTATTGTGGAGAAGCCTTTCATGTCACTTGTACCATTCACCTCACCTAGTCAAAGCATCATTCAACCCATTCCACAATCCATATCATCCATTTCCACCACACAACCCATTATTACTAAGGGGAGTTAATTACTCCATGCCCTTCAAAAACACCCCCTTGTCAATAATAAAAATTTGGATGTCAATACCATCATAAGAAAATAAAGTTCCATTCCCCAAAATCCCCTCCACCAGTATGTCCCACTCACATTCCATGACTCGAACAACACATCTTTCAATGCAACACTAACATATTCCCTTGACACCCAAGTTTCCCTCCCATTGGTACAAGCAGGCCTATTCAAACCAAGTGGAATTTTTGAGGCCTCATCTTTGTCTACTCTAGAGAACCTTCCATCAATTCCATCACTCCTGCCACCACCTCCGCCACTGTTTCCTCCACTACCAACATCAACATCATTTCTTGGTTTAGGGATCCCCCCTTTACCTAGCACAAACTAATTAATCCAAGGCAATATATCAAACACCAATCATATCATTGCATGTGATCCTCTAAATATACCACTTATATCACAACAACAAGTGGTATCCATCTAGGCAATGACATCAATCCAAACACCCCAAAACATGGTCTCTCAAGGACTCAACACCTCTATCACACCAACCACCACAATCATTCAAAACACATCTCAACCACTCACTAACACAATCACTCAAAAAAAATCTCAACCACTCACCACCACATCTAACATCCCAAATCCACCACCATCACTGCCAAATCCAAATGCGGCAAGCCAATATAGCATAGCACTACAAGCTGACCAAGCCTACCAAAAGGCATTCCCATAATACCAAGTTGCACAACAAACATAAACCAATCAATAAGCAGTACAAACCACTTAGGATACTCAAGCTACACAATCCACTTAGTCTACTCAAGTAGTGCAAGCCACACAACAAGCAACACAAGCTTGACAAGCACAACAAGTCGCCCAGGCACAAGCCCAAGCATTGTTGCAACAACAACAAGCCCAACAAGCCACTCAAGTTGCTCAAACTTCTCAAGCCACTCAAGCCGCCCAAGTCACTCAAGCCACCCAAGCTATTCAACAAGCACAAGCACAATCACAAGCGTAAGAATAACCACAGGAATAAGCACAATACCTCACGCAACAACAAATATACCATCTAGCATTGCAACAATACCAAGAGCAACGAGAAGCAACCCAACTAATAACCCAACTAGTAGCCCAACAAGAAGCTCAACAACAGGACCAACAAAGAGAGTTGTTGGTACAACAAAAATTACAAGCATATTTGGTGCAAAAAAATGTGCAAACACTATCCACCAATACACCAACCAATCCACCCATCCTGCCAATGATCAAACCACTTGAGAACACCTTCATGCCACCCCTTGATCCTCAAGATGATGTATTAGCACAAATCAAATTTCTTTCACAATAAGTGCTTGATCTTCAATTAGGGAAAACCATGAAAGCACCAAAGAACTTGTGCTCCTATCCATTTGACAGGAGCATTATCATGAAACCATTCCCAAAGGGATTTGAGATCCCAAAGTTTGATAAATATCATGGAACAAGAAACCTTGAAGATCACATTATGAAATTCCAAGTACACTACATGGAGGTTGCATATGATGAAACTTATTTGATGCACCTATTCCCTCGAAGCTTGGCAGGTGCCACCTTTGACCAGTTCTCTCATCTCTCATGAATCAAAAAGTTCTAGAAAATTGTGGATGCATTTGTGAAAAACTATGCCTTCAACATAGATATGGATGTGAGCCTGGAAGAACTATCAGCTATGAAACAATCCAAGGGAGAGACGTTTACTTCATTCTTGCAATGATGGTGATCAAAATCTAATAGAAGTAAATAGGACATGCCTAAGGAACAACAAGTGTGCACCATCATTGCAAATATTGATGAAATCTTGTCCTTCCATCTCAAGATGTAATGCATCACAACCGATGATCAGTTGATCCCCAAGGTGCTCAATATAAAACGAGCCCTTATCTCACAATGGGGAGCTCCTTCTTATCAAGAAAGTTGCCCATCCACCAGCTATAATGAAAAACCTCACACATGGGTGAAAAATAGAAATATTACCAATGGTGGTGTAGTTGACGCCAAAGTTGTCCTTAGTGCACCTTGATAAAACACACAAACACCTTAACAACCACAAGACAAAAATTAGAACAATTGACAAGCCAACACTGTCACAAAGTAGCCGAACAACCAAATAGTCAACAACATGGACAACCAAGGTAGACTGCCTCAGCAAAAAAAATTCCCCCAAGTGGAAGTACACAGCCCTTGGGGAATCAGCTGAATCCATCATGAAGAGACTAGTGGAGGAAAAACTCATCATAGTTCCCACCTATGATGACTCTCAAGGTCCCTTGGTAAAAATATCATGGTACAATGAAAATCACCTTTGTAATTTCCACAAAATCAAGGGACACACAACTACTAATTTCATGAGGTTGAAAATCTTGATCCAAGACCTCATCAATGAGAAAATCATAAATGTGGAACAACCAAATAGGAATCAAAATCTCAATATTTACACAAATATGATGCCTAACCACAATAAGGGAAATAATAACAATGATAAAGGAAAGGGTACATTCAAAAGTGTGAATCGTGTGTATGATCATGTCGTTGGATCCCTGAATGAAAGGGTCATAGTCATCACCATCAAAGGAGCCCAGGTTGATAGTGGAGTCACCACAAGAGGTGGAAAAGTTACCATCATAGGATCATCCCAACCTCTTAGAGCATCCACTTCCAACAAAAGATCTATTCCTAGTGGCTAAAATGTCCTCAATTAGTTGAAAAGAACCCCAGCTCAAATCTCCATTATCGAGTTGCTAAAGATCTCACCAGCCACAAGAAGATTCATGAAGAAGCCTTGACCTCATCTTCAATCCCCATTGATCTTGATGTGGACCATTTCCAAGCTATGTTCACACACCTCACAACATCTCACCTTTTGAAAATTTTAGAACAAGATCTTACAACACAACCATCTCACAATCATGTGCTTCATCTTGAGGCTTTCGTTCATAAGAACAAAGGCAAGAGGGTCCTAGTAGATGGGGGTGCAAGGTTGAGCATATGCACCCTTAAATTAATAAAAAGCTTGGGTTTCTTCGAATATGTTGAAAAAGGAAAAGGAATAACCATTAGAGCCTACGATAATCAAGAAAGATTGTCTTAGGGAACTATCCAACTCCCTATTCAAGTAGGGTTGGCCATCATGGAAACAACTTGTCAAGTTATCAACCTAGAATTACCCTATAATATTCTCCTAGGGTGTCCTTGGATCCATGGGTTGCAAGTTGTAGCTTCCACCTTCCACCAGTGTGTAAAGTTTCTATACCAAGGCCAATAGGTCACTGCCCATGGGGATCTAAACCCTTTTACTATTGCAAAAATATGGAAGAACAATATTATAAAATCCCCCAAGTGCCTAAGAATGATGAGGGCCCCTCAACTCTATACATAGACCCAACTACTCTTTCCTCCACTTCTGGGATAAAGACACTTGCCATTCCCACCATATCTAATATAAAGGTCATTATCTAGGACAATGGGTGTGGGGAATATACAATTCCAAAAAAAAAAAATTTAGTGGGAGAATTACCACAATCTTTTAGGTCATGAGGATGACCGTAGTCAAATAATGCTTCCTCATCCCAAACCTTCATAGTAGGCTCCTCCAAATTTAGGAGTTGGGGAGACCTAGGCCAATAAGTAATAGAAGAGTACCCATCAAACCTCCTGTACCAAGATAACAAACTAATAGCTAACCTACCTATGGATGGTCATAGTAAAGGCTTACAAATGATGCTCACCATGGGCTATGATAGGAACAAAAAGCTTGGAAAATATGACAATGAACTTCTAGTACCCCTCATTCTAGAGACACGTATGAAAAATATTGGTCTCAGATGTACCCCTCTGAAGGTGACTATACTTGGAAAAGGTTCCTTGATTGAGAAGGTCAAAACTCCTCCTTAGCAATCTGCATCTACCCTTTGATTATCATATCCATAGGTTGAGTCATAGACAACTTCACCTTTGATATAACTGATGTGTGTAGTAGTGACAAGGACCCCATAACTGATTTTCCTATGCTTTTCAAAGACACCTCCCTACTCATGATTAGTACCTTGTCTTTTGAGGCCAATGACCATCAAACCCATAAAATAAGCCTAGTCTATCCCTAGCTGATCGATTACAACCAACCAAGGCCAATTCTGGAAACTTTCAAAAATGATGAGGTACTCTTGGAATTCATGGGACTGTGGGACATGGTGCCATGCAGAGATCACAAGGCTAGGTTTGACATCATACTAGACACACATGTTTACTATGGGGAAACGATTGAATCCTTTAGTCATAAAAGTGAAAATTTGAGAATAATCTCTAGGTCCTTGAGTGAAAACTATATTGTGGCACTCTTTGAACCAAAAAACTAAAAATAAAGGATGTATCCAATAGTGAAAACCTCTTTGAGGCACCCAAGGATGAAGGATTCAATCTTCCTCTCAGTGCCCTAAATTAGGAAAAGTCAGTGGTTCTAGCCGAGAAGTGCAACCCAATCAATTTGGGAATAGAGGAGACTCCACATATCACATTTTATGCTAAATAATCGATGTTAGAAGAATAGGAGATCCTAGCTGCCTTCTTAAGGGAGAGAAAGGTCAACTTTGCATGGACATATGCCAACATGCCTAGGCTTGATGCAAATATTGTGATCCACCATCTAGCAGTTTACCCCGAAGCAAAGCCCACAAAAAAAAAAAAAAAGGAAAATGTATCCTCAAATTTCCTTGTTGGTCAAAATGAAATTGAAGAAACTACTTGATGCAGGGTTAATATGATTGATCGACTATTCAAAGTGGGTGTCAAATATGGTACCCATCTAAAAGCCCACTGGAAGTATTCGTATCTACATAGGTTTTAGAAACCTGAACAAGGAATATCCCAGGGATGACTTCCCACTTCCCAAAATTGATATGATTATGAGACATGAGATTCTTTCATTGATGGAAAGATTCTCTAGGTATAACCAAATCATGATAGCCAAAGAAGACCAACACATAACAACTTTTACTTGTCCATGGGGGACATATTGTTGGAACATGATTCCATTTGTCTTAAAGAACATTGGAGCAACATATCAGAGGGTCATGACTTTAATCTTTCATGAAATGATCCATAAGACTATGGAGGATTATGTCAATGAAATATTGAAAAAATTTAGAAAGACATGGGACCACATAGTAGCATTGAGTGCCATCTTTGATAGACTGGAGGAATACAAATTTTGCATTAATCCAAGAAAGTGTGTCTTCAACATACAATCAGGGAAGCTATTGGGATACATTGTGTCTATGACAGGGATTGAAATAGATCCTGCTAAAGTAAAGGAAATTCTCGAGATGGAGGCACCCAAGACATTGAACTAGGTAAGACACCTAGAAGGAAGGCTTTAGTCAGTTCACCATTTCATAGCTTAGCTAGTAGACAAATCAATCCAATATTCTCACCTAGTCCACAAGGGGGTAGCGTACAAAGTGGATGGAAAGTGTGATTAGACATTCAACAAGATCAAAGACTATTATCTCACACCTCCCATGCTTATACCAATAATCCCAGGAAAGTGTCTAATCCTTTACATATCAACAACAACAATAACCCTTGATGCTTTCCTAGCTTGGCACGATGAAAACGGTATAGAGAGGGCTATCTACTACATTATTCAAACCATTGTAGGGCATGAGTTAAATTATACCTTCATCAAAATATCTTGTCTAACAGTGGTGTTTTCCTCATAGAAGTTTAGGGACTACATGTTAGCACATAAAATCAAACTCATTGCCAAGATCGACACACTCAAGAACCCTCTTTCCCAATAAATTCTCATAGGAAGGATAGCCAAGTGGGTCATGATTCTATCATAATATGGTATCAAGTATGTAGAGGGGAAGGCCATCAAATGGCAAGCTATTACAGACCAACTGGAAAAAGCACCAATGTATTCAGAGAATCCACTAATTTTAGAGTTCCCCAATGAGTCCATCTTCAACTTAAGCATATAAGATCACTAGAAGTTGTACTTTGATGGTTCCTACACACAATATGGATTAGGAGCTGGGGTCTTCTTCATCACTCCATAGGGAGACTACATACCAAGATCATACAAGTTGGCATTTCCCTACAAAAATAATATTGCAAAATATGAGGCTCTAACCATAGACTTAGAATAGTAGTGTCGTGACATATCATGGCTCTCAAGGTATATGGGGATTCTCAATTCATAATCAATCAAGTAAATGATGAGTATCAAACTAAGGATGACAAGCTAAGTCCATACAAGAAATTGGTGGAAAGTCTTAAAGATTTCTTCATTGAGATCACATTCGAGCATATACCTAGACTGAAAAATAGAGCAGTAGATAACATGGTGACAATTGGATCCCTATTAGGCATTTTTTGCAATGTCCCAAAGCATGAATTCCTAGTAGAGCATCTCCTTGTGCCTACATTCGAGGTACCAAAGTTTGAATTTGTGTGCAAAATACTTGGTCTTGGCAATCCCCTGGTACCATGATATATACACTTATCTAAGAATAGGAGTCCTCCTAGCCGACATAACCTCAAACGTTAAGAAAATATTTT
This sequence comes from Sequoia sempervirens, assembly GCA_007258455.2. NCBI lineage: Eukaryota > Viridiplantae > Streptophyta > Pinopsida > Cupressales > Cupressaceae > Sequoia > Sequoia sempervirens. The sequence continues at coordinate 396,700,108 of VDFB02047230.1, forward strand.
TCAAGAAAGCATCCCATTTCATCATCCTAGGAGATACCTTGTACTATAGAAGAATTAAAGGAATACTGTTGCATTTCCTAAATGCTAAGGAGGCATTGACTACCTTAACCGAGGTACATAACATCATATGTGGTTCACAGATGAGTGGTATGACCTTGGCCAAGAAATTGCTGAGGATAGGGTAATATTGGCCTACAATGGAAAGAGAAGCACATGACTATGTCAGAAGGTGTCTACAATGTCAGTAGCATGGGGACCTTATCCATGCACCAACTCAAGAGCTACATCCTATTGTCACACCTTGGCCCCTTTTGTAGTTAGGGCTCGATCTTGTTCAAAAAATCACCCCCACCTCATTGTGTTACCACAATTTTATCATTACCACCATTGAGTACTTCACAAAGTCGGTGGAAGCCATACCAATGACTTACATCACTGGAAAGTAGATATCCAAGTTAATCCTGAACTACCTAATATGCCACTATGATGTCCCACAATCCATTAACTCAGCTAATGGGACACCAATAAAAATCAGGATGTTTGTGACCTATGCAACAAATTCAAAATCTAACATTGCTTTTCAACCCCATACTACCCCTAAGAAAATGACCAAGATGAGGCTACAAATAAGACCATCCTGAAAAACCAACATCTACACACCCATACATGCCACCCCCTTTTAACTAATCTATGGATCATAAGCCATACTCCCCATCGAGATCCAGCTCCTGTCACTGAGAATATCACTATAGAATCTCATCATAGATGAGGAATATCAGGTGTCAAGATTGAACGAGGTGGAACTGCTAGATGAATGGAAAATGGAGGCCTTAAACCACTTGCAAGTGTATCATAACCTACTCAAGGAGAGTTATAACGAGAAGATCATAAGACAAACCTTCAAAGTAGGAGAGTTGGTCCTAAAGGAGAACCAAAAGAATATTCTAAATCCATATGGAAAATGAAAATTTGAACCCAATTGGTTGGGACCATTCATCATCATAGCAAGTTACAAGTTAGGGGAATATTAGTTATCAATACCGGAAGGTGAGCCTTTGTAGGAGCCCATCAACAACTCCCATCTCAAAAAAAATTATGCCTAAATCTTTTAGGGGTGTAAGACCAAAAAATACAAAAAAACATGAGAAAATGTCTTGAAAAAATGGTCACCCTATTGAAAACTTGGAAAACAAGCATCTTGGTGACAATAAAGAAATAAAAATAACATAAAAGTCCAAAAAAATCAAAAAAGGTTTAAAAATAGTAAAGAGAAAAATCATTCTCTAGTGAAAACCACTTTGGTGACACTTTGGACAAGTACTTTGGTGAAAACTTGGAAAATAGGTGCCTTGTGTAAATAAGCACTTTCCATCCACTAGGATCTTCACGACTTGTTCTACATCATTCATCCATCACACTTCCATCATCCATCCATTACACTTCCATCATCCATCACATTCCATATCTCCATCCATCATTCGTCCACGACTACATCATAGCTTGGTCTTGTGTTCATGTCATAATCCCTCTTAGTACTACTCAACACATTCTCAAGGTCAGTTTTCCCTACCTTTATTAGAGTAGTTTATTGCATACATGTTGAGGGCATGATCTCTTCAGATCAGTTTCATCTATATTCTTGAGGTCCCTCAAATAGAAAAATCCAAAAACATCAAAAAATCCAAAATCCAAAAAAAATCAAAAAATCAAAAAAATCCAAAAACATGGAAAAATAAAAAAATCCAAAAACATCAAAAAATCATAAAATCCCAAAACATTCAAAACATATCAAAAATCCAAAATAGGTCAAAATGTTAGTCAAAATTTCAAAAAATAGATTCATCTTGTCAAACTACAAGTCCTTGAGCTCTGAACATAAGAAAGGTTGATTTTTGATCTTCCTCTGAGACACTTATATCAGTCCTTTAGGAGTCCATCATAATAAACTAGAAATTCATCCATTCATATCTCATTAATAATTGAGTATGTGTCATTTGAACTATGTGGTCTCTGTGTGTATAACGTAGGCAAGGATAATTTGGTTGATCAACCCTCAAGGCCCTTAGGATAAGTCTTTAGGTTAGTCTCTTGGGCAAAATCTCAGAAAACCCCAAAACATTGGAAACTTGGAAAATTAAAACATTTCCAAAACATCTTGAAAATACCAAAAACAACCTCAAAACATTTCAAAAACATAAAAAAAATCTATATATTTGAAAAAATTCACCCATCTCATCTTGCTTTCACCCACAATAAACATCACTCATAATAAATCAATCATCATCCTCAAAATTTGGTGAAACATTCAAAAACAAGTCTAGTAGGTTAAAAGTGAAAACTCAAATGTCAAGGTCTCAAGTCTAGGTGAGTACGTAAACAAGTTGGTAAATTTTTTGTGTTAATAGCCTATCATCCAATCAGTCCCAAATCAATCATTTGATGACATAATGTCCTAGGATGCATCCTTCCTACAATGGACATCAACATTAGGCATCACCGTAGTTTAGTCTTGGCTAACGGTATTGAAGAACATTACTTGTTTGTTTGAATCTTTGTCTTTTGGCTTTTCTTATTGTGCTCATTTCAATGACCTCTCGATGATGTCCTAGATGAATGGATTTAGAGAGAAAGGAATGGGGCAATGATCATTATCTTTTTATCTGTTGTGCTTGTTGGATATTCTTGTAATATAACCTTAGTCATGCATGCTTTGTTTGGGTCTAGGGAGGGTGTTCTAGGTGTCTTGTTGACCACATAGGAAGGATTTCCTTCCTATGTTTTGGTCTGAGATGTTTGGAATATCTGAACTACATTTTGAATAAGGTTTTGTATGTCAGGTGTGAATAGGGATACTCCTATTTGATTATCAAGTCAAAGTCCATCACACTGGGTGCAACACTATCCTGGTTCTCTATACCTTGATGCATCATGCCTATGTGTGTTATCACAAATTTAAGGTAAGTATCCCTTTTAAATTCCCAATTCCTGATAATCAAATCATCCATCTCTCATCATCATCTCTAATAAGCTTGGCTTGTTGGATCCTCTTTTCATCATCTTGTAGATAGGGAAAATTTCTAGGTTTAGTGTTGAAAACAATAAACTAATTAAATCCTATCAAGCACCATGAAGCACAAACTAGTATGGAAATGAAAATAAAAAAATGAAATGAAAATTGATTCTCAAACTAGACTTGATTGACCTCCATGGCTCTTCTCCACCTGCATGAGAATGCAAGATTTTGAAAGGTTGATAATGAAGGAATATCAGATGCTCATTTTTGCAGCATAATGGCTTGACAATGAAAATGACAAATGGAGAATGATAGATAGAGATGGAAGATTTATTTTGACAGAGTGAGGATGCTAGATGAATCAACCTCTTAAATGGATTGTGAGATAAGATTTGACAAAGATTCAATAAGGATTTGATTTTTGACAAAAGAGGAAATACAACAAGATGAGATAAGATGTCAAAAAGAGAGAAAGATTTTGATTTTCTCTTTTAAAGGAAATAAATCCTGAAAAAAGATGAGAAGGATAATTCATGAATTATCTTATTAAATAAATTAATTAGATACACATGAGTTCATATTTTGGAAAGAAAGTGAGAAGATATTTTTAGGATTTTATTAATTAAATAAATATTTGATTTATTTAATTAAAGTTGAATTTATGATTTCATTAATTAAATAATATAAATTATTTAATTAACAGTAGAGGATGGATTATGCATAGGAAGGGAATAAATGAAATTAGTTAAATAAATAAGATTTATTTAACTAATTAGATGATGACATGGTTACCTAGGGAAAAACATGCCACAAGATGCCTAAATGATGTAATGTCGAGACAAGTGTTATAAGAGGACATTTTTAGTTGTCTATAGTGTACACCCAATGTTCCTTTAGCCAAAATGTTGATACTCCATATAGCAAGGATAAAAAGTTTAAAATTTCTCGATTTCATATAGGTGGATAACACTGAAAGAAACTTTCTTAGGTCTTATTTGATCGAAAAATGCAGAAATGATGGTTCAAGATTGCAAGCAAGCCTCAGATGATCCTACATCAAATATCTAGGGTAGGAGAAATGTTCCATGAGTAGAAACTCATGAACATTTAGGCCAATCTAGAATCAAAATCCCAAACTAAGCCAAATTATGCACCTCCACCCAAGTTGCTTCATCCATTCATTTTCCTTTCCAACGGATTAAGTACTCCATGTACTCCTTACCACGTGTTTTCTTTGCAACTCTAGAAACAATGATTTTGTCTACTTCTTTAGTTTGGTTCATAGGTAACTAATTCACCCATTTTATATTATCAAGGATATTCATACGAAAATATGGTTGAGTACTTGTCTCTCCTTCAAAATGCTTTTACAAATCATTGAAATTGAAAAATAGGAGATATATCTACATTAGCTAGAAGCTCAACTCCATATGCATTGGCTAAAAACTTATGTAGGATCCAACAAGGACCAATATTTTCCATTTTAACTTATTGTAGGTTCCTTGCGAAAACCTCACCTTCCTTAAATGTACCCATACTAGCTCTCCAATCTAAATTTTTTGCTCAATTCCACAACAATCCAACTCCACCAACTTGCAATTCACTAGCCATTTGCATACATGCAATACACCACCTTATTCACCTCAACCTTATAACCAAAATGACCATCTCATTAACTCACTTTTGCAAATCATGACATCCCTTCAACAAGTTGCAAAATTACAATAGAACAATAATGGCCAACGTTTGCAATACATCAAGTCCACCTCATTTTCCTTTGACATATTAAGAGCACAAATGCCACAAGGAATAGAGGTCCCCCAATTTGAGAAATATGGTGGGAAAGGAGATCTTGTAAGCCATGTTTCTACATTCACAACCTTGTGTAGTGATTTCATCTTTGAGGACAAAGTGTTGGCTAAGTTATTCCCTAGATCCTTGAAGGACACTGCTCTAGAGTGGTTTTCACATCCAAATTCATATGGGTCCCAAGATGATCCTTGTTGATTTAATGACATGCAAGCAAAAAGAGGAAGAAAAAGTGATCGATTTCATAAGAAGATATCAAACACTTTATTCACAAGTGAACATTAAGATTCTTGATTCCAACCTTCAAATAATGTTCATTTCCAACTTACAAGATGAACTCCAAAGAAAACTTGAAATGTTGAGTTTTCCATCCTTCACATAGTTATGTACAACCCTTCATGACCATCAAAACATGACTGGTGGCTATGATGTCAAAATTCCCCCTAGTCATCATGAAAAGACCAAATCCACAAATCAAAACAATTATCAACCATTCAAGAAACAAAATAAGGTATTTTTACAGTTAGATCCTCCTCAAACAAGTCAACAAAACAATAATCAAGTGGCTGCTATAAAAGAGACAACTCATTTTGGGGATAGAGAGAGAGTTCACTCCTTTACCTGATACCCTTCATAGTATCATGTTGCAACTCATTGACAAAAACATGCTTACCTTACCTCCTATTAGAGAATGTGATCCTACTATACCATTTCCTAAAGGATTTAAAAAAAAATGCTTATTTGCATTACCATCAAACAAATGGACATAGTACAAAATACTATAAGTGTCTTATACATCTTGTGCAAGACATTATTGATTCTAATCATTTATTAATCAAAGTGGTGAATGATAAAGGTAATAAGTCTATATCTCCTAATCAAAATTTGAAAATCTTTACAAATCCCCTGCCTAAGCATAGTATTTCATTTTTCAAAGCTAGTGAAATGAAGATTGATGTGATGAATGTTGACACGAATGATGACATTGTGAATACCATTGAACTATTGGATTTTGTGGTTGTGTTGTTGATATGTTCTTGTCATTGATTTCAGAACTATTAGCATTATTGTATTGAAGGTTGTATATGTTGAGGATATTGAGAAAATTGTTAAAGGAAGAGTTGTAGGTTGATAGTGGAATAGTGAAGGTCATGAAGGTTGATGGAACTTCAAATTTTTGCTCCTTGTGTTCCATTCCTACCCTACCTTATGTTACTGGTCTTTCATGGTGTTGGAAATTTCCTAAGGTTGGGGTTATAACTTTGTCTTCATGTAAAACCCTTCTGTTTATTTTACACCTTGGTTGGGATCTTTTTCGCTGTTACCTTTTGAAGGGTTTTAAAATGACTTATGTCCTATCATTTCGTCTAGGCTAGGTCCCTTTGGTCTTAATATTTTAATTCCTCAGGGGGATTTTATTTTCCTAAGTCTTGGTTGGCCTCATGTTTAATTGTTTAAAAAAAAACTTGTCGTTGTTTACCATCTGCCTAGTGATGTCCCCTTATCCTTTTAATAAATGTTTAATTTTGCAGAGGGATAAAATTTGTGTGACCATTGATCAACTGTCATTTAATCTTAGGCATTCCACACCATCCCACGATGACCCCACCACACTACTTTAGTTGATTGTGATATCACAGACGAGCACCACGTGTCCCATCTAGTGAGGCTGAAGGGGACAAGTTTGTGTGACCGTTGATCAATTATTGTTAGATCTCAACGGTTGCCCGCTATCCCATGATAAAAAATTATAAGGTTTTTATTGATCGCGATATCATGGGTGGGTGCCACGTGTCTCATCTGATGAATTCAAAGGAATAAGGGAAACACGGGTATTTGTAGGATCATCATGGAAAAAATAGGCCCTTAAGTGGCAAAAAATTTAGAAAAATCAGAATTAGGCAACTTGACGTAAAAATTTGAATAAGTTATCTATATTATTTCAAAAATATCTAAGAATAGAATTTGTAGAAAATTGAAAGTAGTTTCTAAAATACTAGGTTTTTTTAGAAAAAAAAAATCTATTTGGTGAAAATTTGAAATTTCAATGCAATGGTACTTAAATTTTAGGGAAAATATAAGAAGTAGGTGTTTGTCTAACCACCCTAACCAAAATAAAATGATAATATTTTTTTATAAGATTTTAGATATAAGTAGAGAATCGTGCCCCAATGTGATGCATATTTTTTTGTAATTTTTTTCCAAGTAAATAATTAATTATGATTTTTTATTACAATTGTTAAAAATGTAAAAACTCATATGTCTGACCACCTTAACTTCGTCAAAACTTCATGAAATTCAATTTTTCTTTTTTTAATCCTATAGTATGTGAAGCATATAATGTGACACATGTTTTGGATTCAAAAAATGTGACACTGTTTGAAAGCTATAGATGATTATCAATTAGCCTATCAATTAGGACTTTAGTCATAATTTGAATAGAAAATGAATAATAATTACTTATTAAATTCAAAGTAAAGCATAATTTATATCAGTGGAAAGATGATAATCTCCTTTAAAAACCCTTTTCATTTCATCAATTTTGGGTAAAAAAATAGTCGTTAGCCACATACCCATCATATTGCCACTTTTTGGCCCATTGTGATCCTCCACATACCCACACCTTGGTAAATTAATCTGGCTTTAATACATTATAATAAAAGTTACTAAAGTGTTCTTAATATGCACATGTTTCAAATAAATGGATATGCTATGACTCTGACAGGAAAGATGTTCGACGGTTAATGATAAGGCTGGAAACTGTGTTGAAAGAACAAGATCACCGATGATCAAGATCTACAGTCGTCCACCATCACATGATCAGAAGTTGCAAGGTCTTTACTGATTGCAATATTGTGGGTGACCACCACATGGATTTCCTTAGTAGTGTATGGTATGGTGGGCCCCTTATTGCCATGTTGGCGATTGTGTCAGCTTGTTTTGAAGGTAGTCGTTCAATGACTTGATCAAATTGAAGGATCGATGGCTAAAATTTAAATCTGCATCAAATATGGTTGGAGTCATTTGTGTAGCATGTGAGTGAGTTTTAATGGTGGATGAGACACTTTCTAGCATGATTTGATCGAAATAAAATAAATTCTCCTACTTTTATTGTATCACAAAGATTCAAGTATTTTGGGAAGTAGTGAGTTTTTGTAGCCAGAATTTGGGATTTCTGCAAGCACAAAGCCATAAGTTAATTTCTATGTCTCCTAGTTATTTTGTACTTGAATTTGGGAAAATATTTGTTGTACTTGTTAGAGGGCTTGTTGATAAACGTTTTAGGGCTATAGTTTAATTAAATTGTGAGAAATTGCAGTGTTTTGTTCTGTAATTTCATATCTCTAGTTAGTCCTAGTTGTTTGAACTATGAAGTTGTAAAGAGGCCCTACTTTGTCCAAGATGGCACTGCCAAAGCAACATTCTAGCCAAATTGACTATTTAAGTAGAAACATGTATGATGATTTCCTAGATCAATTTCCCTTGTCAACAAATGATAGAAAGAAGGGATTGGTTCTAATGCGAGGAAAAATCCTGGGAGAAAGGTTAGTATATAATTACTCCAGCATAGCTGATGCTAGGGTTCCTCTCACATGCTTGGAAATGTTCATATTGTGGTACAGACAAAGGAATTTGCCTCACCCCTTTTTAAATGGCTGGATGTATGATGTGGGGAAGCTGGTGGTACCAAATGTGTTCCCTGATGTTGAAGTCTCTTTTTAGAGCTAAAATGCTTCCACCTCATCTGGCTAGGGTAGGAGGTTCAAGATTTCATATTTGCCCAAGTTACTAAGAACCTTTCAGATTAAACTATTTTGCAAATCATTTCTTGGCCACTTTTTATTCATTATGCCAGATTTTGGGTTTCAGTCCTAGTACGATGATGACCATTGCATACATGTTCATGGGGGTGCAAATACAACACCCTAACTTCTCTGTGACTTATGACTTTGCTTATTTCTTGGCTGAGAGGATACATGAAGGGCTATCAAAGTTGCAAAAAAATGATACTGGTACTCAATTATTTTGGTATTCTATGTTGATGCATATGTTCTTGTTCAAGAATGTCGATTTCTTCTCTAAAAAGATGGAATTAAGGCAATCAGTTGATGGAGAAATATTTCCAGTACAATTATGGACTGTAGATTTATGTTGCAATAAGGAAAACACCAATTATGTGCAATTTGATAATTTCTTTGCTTCTAGATTGAGGGATAGACTAATGGTGAATGTACCAAGGATCCCTGAGGAATAGCATGATTTCCTTAGACCAAAGGGGAGGAAGCCAAAATTGAAAGTCTGCCATAACTGGGGTGACATTATCCCATACCTAGTCAACAATATTTTGAGGGTATATGGTTTTCAAGGAACCCCCCATATACTGCCATACAATGTTCTACCAAGAGTGGGGTTTGCAGAAGTTATATGGAAAATAGGTTGTATCCATGAGGACAACCTCACTGGGAGGGTTAAGGGAACATTTTTCCCAGATTATATATTAGTGTCTGATTTTTCCTTTTCAAAAGGAGGCTGGGTGCATTTTGGGAAATTCTTTGATGATTATCATTTGAGGTGTGGTCCAAAGTGGCAACATGATCCTGAGGGTTTCTTTTCCCTTTTCAAACAAAGAATAAAAGGTGGCAAGTTTGTGCATGAGTTCAACTTTCCTGAGGATTTGATTAGAAATGAATTTGACCTAAATAAGTAGGAGTTGAATAAGAAGAAATGGATAGCTTATGATAAGCTATTAGATATTGTGCACAAAATGGATCCAAAATATGATCCATTGTTGTAGTTTAGTCCACACCATAAGAAAATTGATTTTCTAATGGAGAACTTCAAAGAGATTATGGGCACCTTAAGAACCAAGAAGATAAACTTAGAATTGAATCTAGGTGTATAGGAACAAGGTGCTTGGCCAATTGAAACAAGGCCAACATACCAGCCTACAGAAAGGCGGCCCATTTACAAGAGGAAAAGGGATGACAACAGTGATGAGGAAGAAGTGGATAGAAAAGGAAAGAAAATAATGAAATTTCCTTCACAACCAGGTCCAAAATTCAAAGTGTCTGGGGTAATTAAAATCATTGATTTAGAATCATCACCAGAAGATAGTCACTCATTACCACCATCCGACCCAAGACCTAAAAGGAAAAGGATTGATCAACCACAGGAGGATCTGATGGATGAAATTTTTGTTACTAATCATGACATGCAGGTTGGTATTCCTTCCCCTCCTAGGCCAACTGAATTGGTTTTATCCAATTTGGATATGAAAGGAAAATGTGTACAAGATGCAAGAATGGAAGCATGCAATGAGTTTCTAGATGAAAATGCATTTGTGAAAATTCTTGTATTCCTGCAATTGTTATGGAGGATGAAATTTGAATAATATCAAGATAAATGTAAGAAGAGAAGAGAACTAAGACCTAACGGGTCAAACTAGGAGAATGATGAGGAAGTGAAAGCTGAATTAATTGAAGAATTGAAGAACATCACTCCTAGGGAAGGAAAAAAATTGGTGAGTCAGGTTGGTGTATTAATTCTTCTGAAATGGGACATTGCAGATGCAGTAGCATTTAATTTTATTCTAAAGTCTAAGCATTCCTTGCAAGACTCTAAAGAAGAGGTCAAGGTAGCACTACAAGACTCTGCCTTCAGTGAAGAGTATGAAACCTTCAAAATTTGGGCATTGGCCCCACAAGGGAGAAAGCCTAATGTTTCTAATATTAACCCAAATTTAAGAGGAGGGTTAATAATAAAGAGAGCTTCAGAGACCTCAACCACCGAGGCCACTAATTTGACTGTGAATGTGGCCAAATTGACCCAAAAGACTGTTGAAAGGGAGGAGGGTAAAAAGGGGAGCCTAATGGAGAAGTATAACCTTTTGATTAAGGAATACATCAAGATGCAATAGAAGAATGTTGAGCTACAGACTGATGTGGAAAGGTTAAGGTATAAATAGATTGGGGAGATATCAAGTGCTCTAGGGACTAGTACATTGCCTTCCACATTAGGGTTAGTGCCTCCTGCTTCTCCAATTTTTTCCATTGTAGGGTCTCCTAGTCAGAATCTTTTCCTCACCCCTCCTTTAGAACAAATTGATGAAGAAATAGAGTGCTCTATTGATCCTACAAAGAAGCAGCTCATGCAAAAAATTGAAGAATTACAGGTATCATTGAACATAAGTGAGGAGGGATCTCTTTCAAAGAAAAAGGAGATTGTTACCATTGTCTTGAGGCCTTTAAATGAAAATGTTGATAATAAATTTTCATCCATACATTCTTTATATTCTTTATTCTTAGATGCAATAAAGAATATTGATAGGGATCATGAGGTAGTGATACCATTAATTGAAAATTGGATCCCCAGGGCCAATGATTTGGGTATAATGTATACAACCTCAAGGTTTGATACAAATAATAGGCCCCAATCATTAAAGCCTACTCATGTGTTAGTAAAATCATTGCAAGGTTTTTAGACCTTACCAGATGACTTGAGTAGGAGGATCGGGGAATTGGTGACAAATTTTAATGATTGGGGTAACACATTGTTACCTGACATAATTGATGAATAGGGGAATATCAAGTCACTCCAATAGTGGTAGGATTAGGCAAATGATGTCATCAATGATCAAATTAAACTAATTTTTGATGACTCGGATTATGATTTGTTGGTTAGCTGTTGGATAAAATCATCAGCACTAGCTCATTTTTGGAGTCTTCTGAAAAGGATGCAAATCAAGTAGTAGTTAAGTATACACCTTATAATGTAAAGGTGAATGAGGTAATTAATTTTGACTGGCCAACTAATGAGGAGTACCAGAAATGGGTAACTGAATATTTGACTGACGAAGAATAAAAGAGTGGGCTACTAATGGTTGGAAAATCAGATGCTGCAATTACAATGGATTCTAGTTTTGCTTTGGTGGCAGTCTTGGTGCAAGATTCTTATGGTCTTTGTTGCTGCATCAAATTTTCTCAATGGGCACAATGAACAAGAATATTCTCCAGGGTGATGGTTGTTGTAACATTTTTTGGAATATCGCTAGGTGTGCCAATTGGTTAGTGGCATGTGTACTTTCTAGCTTGATGCTTGTTTACTCCAATTTCTATAAGAATTATTTTAATGCCAGAAGTAGGGGTTAGCAAGTTAGATAATTTTGGGTCAAGTCTAAGTGAAGTTGTAGAGAAAATTGTAAAGTTTGATGGTTTTAGAGAAAAATGCAATTTAGGTTCTTAGTCATTTTGTAATAGGTTTTGAATTCATGTGGATTTAATGTTGTATAACAGTACTAGCATTTGAGTTGAAACAATAAATTCAAGTGCATGTCTCTCCATTGTACATGCATATCTGAATTTTGAATAAGATGACTAAGGGTTGTTTCATTCATCTCACTGTTGTGGTGTGTATGATCCTTATTTTAGCTTTAATTCAAGGAGTTAATTAAAATGATTGAATGGGATTATAGGTGGATATGTTCTGTATAAGGATTTGCTAAGTATTATTGGGTTAGAATGCATACTGATGAAATTGTAATTCAATGTTGTCAGGGATCTTACATGTTATGTGTTAAATCTGTCATAAACCCTTAGATGCTTATGAATTTGACTCCTACAATGGATATATTACACTGATCTAAGTTGTACTTATTCATATGATTTAGTATTTGTTTTTCTTTTCCTAGAGCTTGCTACAAATTGCAAATCAATGACTATCTTATACTGTGGATTGTGTCGTAGTTATCTCATGCTCCAAATAGTCGATATTATCGATGAACAACCAATTGAATTCAATATTATCCTATTGTGTTGAGCTATTAAATGAGATTACCTGTTATTGTTAATGTTGTTTATAATAATGGTACAGAGGTTGTAAACACATTAAGGGATCACCCTCTTGGGTCTTGCAGAGCCCAAAGTGTAGGAGGCTTTTAAAGTCCTCGTCAGTTGGTCCAGGTCCTTCGAGCTACCCTTGATTGGAATTGGCAATTCCATAGGTAGATTAGAAGACCAACCTGGTTACAAGTAAAACAAAACCAACAAAGGTGTCTTGATCAGTATGTTGATGATTATTCATTGTGGATTAAAGGGTTTATTGTTGAGTGTATCCAATTTATCCACTAGAAGTTTTAGAGGTCTACATGAAGATTTAATCATGTTATGAATAGTTGTGTTCTAATAGTTTTTTTGTGGCTTCAATTAGTGTTCTTGATTGAAGTTGATGTGATTCTAGTAATTTCAATTTTTTTGGATGCCTCTCTGATGATTATTGGTGCATGTGGATGTTTCTAGATCACAATCTATCTTTGTTGCACGTCCGCGTTGATCAGTGTACTCATGGTTGGTGATTTTTCTCTTGTGTTCAGGTTTTTATGTGCTTGGCCAAAATGGTGGTTGTAATAGGTTTTGAATCCTTGAATATTAAAATTTGAATTTTGGCATGCTCAAGGATGTTTTTTTAAGTATTCATTATATTATGGTTGACAATGTTCGATTCATATTGAAAATTTACTTGTAAATTTGGGTAGACATTGTGCATATGTTTTATATTTCATATTTTATTTTGGCTGATGAAGTTGTTGATGTAAATTCATGTTGCAGATATATAAGAGTGGTTGTTTATGTGAATTTAAGGAATATGTGAGAGCAATGAAGTTCCAAAGAAAGTGCAAGTGTGCAAACAGTGATCTAATCATTCGCTTTCAAAGCAGAGTGTGAAGAAGTTTGAGCGAAGGGTGAAGGAGTGTTTCTGTGCTTACTTGGAACTTTAATAAAAAAAATTCAAAAGCTATTTTCTCAGTTCGTACCCTATGGATCTAATCCAAATTTCTGTTAGACAGTGTGTTACCTTTGGGTAGTGAGCTCTAGGCAGTGTACCTTAATGCATGTGCATTCCCATTATTCTTCATTATACTTTTAATAGGGTATAATATTTTGGATTGACATCCACTATGGTTTTTCCCCTAACAAGGTTTCCACATAAAAAAATCTTGGCATTCCTTGTGTTTCTAATGTGTTGATTGTCTGTGGTTCATTGCTAATTCATCAGATCTTAGATTAAGTTAAGTTAAGTTTGAAAAGTTTAAATACTATGTGACAACTGATTCAACCCCCCTCTCAGTTGTCTATCCTTTTTTTTTCTTCCAAAAATTGGTATTAGAGCAGGTTCTTCTAAAGAAGTTTAAAAGCTTGAGGTGATCTGAGATGGTATCATACAAGGACAACCCTAGATTCGATTGAAAAAAATACTATCTGTGGAAAGCCAAAATGGAGTGTCATTTGAGGTGTATTGGTGAACCCTTCTAGAAGATTACAAAGAATAGATATGTTATTCCTCATAATGGTCCTTCCAATCTTGATGAGATTAAAGAGGTTGAGATTAACATCAATGCTATTGAAGCTTTACTGAGTGCTCTGATAGATTCAGAAATGACAAATGTGATGGATCTATTAGAAAACTCATGAGATCTAGAAGTAGTTGGAGACTTTGTATGAAGGAGATGCACTTGTGAAGGTCGCTAAGCTACAAAGTTTGAAAGGAAAGTATGAAACTTTGAAGATGGGTGAAGATGAAAATATTTCTTTTATGCAAAGAGTAAATGAACTTGTGATGGGTATTAGATGTGTCGGTGGTACCTTGGATAAACAAGAAGTTGTAGCTAAAGTGCTCAAATCATTTCCTCCCTCTTACAAATCAAAGGCTAATGCTATTGAAGAGCTCAAAACAGTAACAAATGTTGCAAGAGATATGATGATTGGTAATCTTGTTGCATTTGAGTTAAGTGAATTTGGTGATTCTACCCCCAAGGCTGAATCTATATTTAAGGCCTTTGTATTCAAAAGAAGCAAGAAAAGATATGATCTAGAAGAGAGTTCTACAAAGACATTCAAGTTTGATGAAGAGATGAAACAACTTTAAGATGAGGAAAGAGAGGTAGAAGAGCTGGAAGCACTGATTGTAAAGAAAGAAGGAAGAGGACAAGGTAAGTATAAAGGAAATTTTCCTATCAAATGTGTCTCTTGTAGTAAAATAGGTCATTTTGCTTCAATGTGTCTTGAAAGAGTTCCTAGGTCTAAGCATAACAAACCTAGATTTCAAAAGAAATTCTATTATATTGAAGAAGGTGTGACTGATGAAGAATCTTATAAAGAAAATGGAAATGAAGATGAACGAATTTTCATTGCTATCAAGGAAAATGGTTCAGTGGCTACTGGATTTACTAAAGTTGAGAAAGCTCTTTCAGCCCAAATTGAAGAAAAGGATGAGTGGGTTATTGACAGCAGATGCTCACATCATATGACCGGTGACAAAAGAAAATTTGTAAGTCTAGAGAAATATGACGGTGGGGTTGTAAGATTCAAAAATAATAATATTGGTGGCTTGCATGGTAGAGGATCTATTTGTCTTGGTCGTAAACATAACATGATGATGTCCTTTATGTTGAAGGCTTGAAGCATAACCTGTTAAGTGTTGGAAAAATGGTGGACAAGTGTTATGATCTTTAGTTCAAATATGGAAGATCCACGATACTTGGAAGCTCTGGAAATATGATTGCTTTAGGTACAAAGACAAGAGGTGATATTTTTCACCTGAGTGCTACTAATGTAAGTTGTTTAATTGCTCAAGTAGATGAAAGCTAGCTATGTCATAGGAGGTTGTGTTATGTGAATTTTGATAACATTATCAAGGTAGGCTCCACTCAAGCAGTAAGAGAACTACTTAAGCTACTGAAGCCTACTAACAAAATATGCAAGGAATGTCAAATGGGAAAATAGACTAGAGTTTCTTTCCAGAGCAAACAAAATCATTATAATGGACTACTGGAGCTAGTGCATATTGATCTATGTGGTCCCTCCAGAATCAAAAGTCTACAAGGAGAAAGGTACTTTATGCTGCTTATTGATGACTACAAGAGGATTCTATTGGTTGCTCTCTTAAGTGAAAAATGTGAAGCATTAGAGAAGTTCAAAAGTTTCAAAGCTATGGAAGAGAATGACATAGGTCTAAAATTAAAATTCCCAAGGTTAAACAAAAGTGGTAAGTTCACTTCTCGGGAGTTCAATTCTTTCTATGAAGAACATGGAATCAAAAGAAAATTATCTACTCACTGAACCCCTCAATAGAATGGAGTTGTAGAGAGAAAGAACAAAACAATTCTGGATGCTGCTAGAAAATTGATGATAGAAGGAAATGTGCCTCATATCTATTGGAGAGAATCTATAAACATTGATGTGTACACTCTAAATTGGGTAAATGTCAATGGTATTTCTAGTAAGAATCCTTTTGAATTGTGGTTGGGTTATAAGCCTGTTGTTAAATATTTCAATATTTTTGGAAGAAAGTGTTATATTAAGAGAGATGAGGACATAGGTAAGTTTGATGCAAGGAGCAATGAAGGAATATTTCTAGATTACTCTACTAAATCAAAGGCTTACTAGTGCTATAATAGAAGATTGAGAAAAATGGTTGAAAGTGCAAATGTCAAAGTTGATGAAGACTCTTCTAGATCATCCAAATACTATGGATATGATTCATATGACATGCAAGATAGTACATACAAAGGGAAGAATGCTCAGACACAAAATCAAGTTCAAATTTTTATAATGAATAAAAAAAGTCATGAAGGAGAGACAAGTGGAAGTACAAAAGAAAGAACAAAAGGACTAGAAGTGCGAGAGAATCCTAAAATCCTAACGTATGTAAAGCTAAATCATTCTGAAGATCAGATTATAGGAGATAAGAGAAAAGGTGTGTAGAATCGAAGAATGATTGTAGAAAAATATTATCTGATTTCCATAACTAAGCCTAATAATGTCAATGAAGTTTGTAATGATGAACACTGGATGGAAGGTATGAAGGAAGAACTGATACAGATTGAAAAGAATGATACATGGATTCTTGTTCCCAGACCTAAAGATAAAAATGTGATTGGTACTAAATGGGTCTTTCAGAATAAGTTGAATGAACAAGGTGAAGTGGTTCAGTAAAAAGAAAGACTAGTATGTAAAAGGTATTCACAAATGGAAGGTATTGATTTTGAAGAAACCTTTGCCCCTGTTGCCATAATTGAAACTGTAAGATTATTTCTTGCTTATGATGCATATAAGAACTACAAATTCTATCAAATGGATGTGAAGTCAACATTTCTGAATGTTGAGTTAGAATAAGAGATATATGTTGAGCAACCAGATGGATTTCAACTGACTGATAAGGAAGACATGGTTTGCTAATTGAAGAAAGCTCTCTATGGACTCAAGAAAGCCCCTAGAGCCTAGTATGCTATACTAAATAAATAATTACTAAATCTTGGATTCAATAAAGGTACTACTGACAACAACTTTTTTTTTAAAGTTGAATCATGATAAAGAGTTGATTATTGAAGCCTTCATTGATGACATTATTTTTGGAGGAGATGATGATCTATGTATGAAGTTTGCTAGTGAAATGAAAAGTGAATTTGAAATGAGTATGATTGGAGAGATGAAGTTATTTATGGGATTACAAGTCACTTAGTTAGACATTGAGATTTTCATATCTTAGTCCAAATATGTGAGATTTTTTGAAGAAGTTTGGCATGGAAGACTCAAAGCCTATCAGTACACCCATGGTAACTAGATGCAAGTTAACACAAAATGATGATTCTCCTAAGGAAAATAATATAAGATACAAGTCAATGATTGGTGGATTGATTTACTTAACTCAAACCAGACCAGACATCATGAACTCTATGTGTATGGTTGCTATATATCAAGCTAATCTAAAAGACTCTCATTTTACTTTTGTAAAGAGAATTTTTAGATAATTGAATTAAAAAGTTGAGTTTGTGCTTTGGTATCCTAAAGATGATGATCTTACCTTGAGTACCTATACTGATGTAAATTAGATAGGAGATGTAGATGATAGGAAAACCATTAGTGGAATTTCCATCTTCCTAGGGAAGAAGTTGGTATCTTGGTTGAGTAAAAAGAAGAATTCCATATTCCTATCTACTGCTGAGGTAGAATATATTGTTGCTACAAATAATTGTACTCAAGTTTTGTGGATGAAAAAAATGCTAAAAGATATCAAAGTAGTATATGTTGAGCCTATTACCATATACTATGACAACTCAAGTGCAATAAACATATCAAAGAATATGGTGCTACACTCTAAGACCAAGCATATATCAATCAAGTTTCACTTCCTGAGGGAGAAAGTGAGTGAGAAAGAAGTTAGATTGAGTATGTGCCATCCAAAGAATAGATTGCAGATATTTTCACCAAGTCATTTCCAAAGGATACTTTTGAGTATCTCAGATGGATGCTAAGGGTATTACCTCTCCTGATATGAACTAGAGATGCATTTACTTGCATCAATCTGTGTGTTTCATAGCCATATTTTGATTTGGATTGATGTTTTTGTGGCTACTACTTAGGGGGAGTAGTCAAATGTGTAGATATGTGGTTCAAATCTTATATGTGGAAAGACAATTCTTATATTTTCCATTGATGTCAAAGGGGGAGAAGAGAAATGTGAAAAATTGGTGATTATCTAGGGAGAAGAGCCTTGTGGGGAGAAGATCATGTGAAAGAGTTGAGGAAAAGAGTCATATCCTAAAGGAGGAGTAAGTGTATTTGTGTTGATGGTATGCGTAGTTGTGTTGGTGGTATTTTTCACATCATGCTTTTCCATCAATGCCAAAGGGGGAGATTTTTGGATGTTGTGGTTGTATTGTTGATATGTAGTTTTCAATTATGTCAACACTACTAGCATCGTTGTATTGAAGGTTGTATATGTCAAGGATATTGAGAAAATTGTTAAAGAAAAAGTTACAAGTTGATAGTGGAATAGTGAAGGTCATGAAGGTTTCTTTCTTAGTACGTTCATGATCAGTCGTTGTGGATTAAAGGGTTTATTTTTTAGTGTATCTAGTTTATTCACTGGAAGTTTATGAGGTCCACATGAAGATTTAATCTTGTTATGAAAAGTTGTGTTCTAACAGCTTGTCTATGACTTCAGTTCAATAAAGTGTTCTTGATTGAAGTTGATGTGATTCTAGTAATTTTAGTCACTGTGGGTGCCTCTCTAATGATTCTTGGTGCTTGTGGATGTTTCTAGATCATGCTCTATCTTTGTTGCACATCTGTGTTGATAGGTGTGCTCATGGTCAGTGTTTTTTCTCTTGTGTGTTTGGGTTTTTATGTTCTTGGTTGACATGGTGGTTGTAACGGGTTGTGGATCCTTGGAGATTAAAATTTGAATGTTTGGAATGATCGAGGATGTTGTTTTAAGTCTTCATTACATTGTGGACAATGGTGTTTGATTCACAATGAAAATTTAAGTAAATTTGGGTTGACATTGTGTATATGTTTTATATTTCATATTTTATTTTGGCCGATGAAGTTGTTGATGTAAATCCATGTTGTAGATATATAAGAGTAGTTGTTTGTGTGAAGTTAAGGTGTGTGTGAGAAAGAAGAAGTGCCAAAGAAAGTGCAAGTGTGTGAATAGTGATACAATCATTCAATTGTAGAGTAGAGTGTGAAGAAGTTTGAGTGAAGTGTGAAGTAGTGTTTTTGTGCTTAACCAAAACTGTAATTAGGCTTTTATGGAAGCTATTTTCTTAGTTCATACCCTAAAAATATAATCTGAATTTCTATAAGATAGTGTGTCTTCCTTGGGTAGTGAGCCCTCTTATATTAGAGCAGTGAGCTCTAGGGAGTGTTCCTAAATGCATGTGTGTTTCCATTATTCTTCATTATAATTTTAACAGGGTATAATATTGTAGACTGACATACACCATGGTTTTTCCCCTAATAGGGTTTCCACATAAAAAAATATTGGTGTTATTTGTGCTTTTGATGTGTTGATTGTCTGTGGTTTGTTGTTAATTCATCAGATCTGAGATTAAGTAGAGTTAATTTTGAAAAGTTCAAATATTTTGTGACAACTGATTCACCCCCCCTCTTAGTTGTTTGTCCTTGTTTTTCCAACATGAACAAGATCCCATGAATGATGTGATAGAATTTATTGAAGATAGACCTCATAAGGGCTTGACTAGACAACCTCTTGGCATTGCTTTCTCACAAAATGACATACTTAAACGTGCACTTGATGGTCATCTTTACATAGCTAGTCGAATCAATAATAATCCCCCTAATGGGATATTGATTGATCTCGTATGTGGAGAGAATGTGATCACAAAATAATTATCATATGTGCATGAGATATATCAAGATACATATGATAACCCAAAAACATGGATCAAGACACATAAAGGATTTTCTTGAACTATGATAGGCTCGATAGATCCCCCTCTAAAAGTGGGACTGAAAACATTAATAGTCTCATTTTCTATCATCCCATAATTGAATCAATTTCGTGTGAAGCTAGGATATCCATGGATTCATTCCAAAAATTTCATCCCTTTAGTTGTGCATAAATGTCTAAAGTTTCCATTTGGAAATGACATCTTCATTGTGCATCATAGCAGATTCCATCCTACCTTAGAAAAATGGAATTTTTCACTAGATTACCTTTGGTCCAAGCCTATGAAACCTACCAAACCTCATGAAGATTTCCTTTTCAAATCATATCAAAAATTCAAGGCAACAAAAATAGTGGAAATTTCCCTTTGAAACATGCCTCAACCTATGACCAAACCAACCATCCTTGACAAAGCAATGATTGAACCAAAAACACTTCCAAAGATACAAGAACAACCTCCTGTAATTTCCCACAAGAGACAATTAGATAGTACAAGCAATCTCATTGTCCCTCGAACTAGAGACAAACCAGTTTACAAAGTCAAAGAGAAAGTGGTTGAGAAACCTCCTAACATTTCTTCTAGTCCAACCAAGGAAGAGAAGGAACCTTTGATTGAAAAAACTACTCTAACACAAAAAAAAATTGATCATAAACTAAAAAAAATTCGAAGTGCTAGAGAGCGTAGTTGTAGGCATCGTGCTATTGCTCATAGATTGCAAAATCAAGAAAAAAACATTAACATAGAAAATAAAAATCCAAACCTACTTGAAGCAATGCATTATGACTCTCAATCCTCACTGCATGGACATTGTTATTCGACCTCCTATTGTGATTAATTTAGATGATGACAATGACATTGCAAAAATTGATGAAAAAGTGCATGATGAGTTGAATACAATGCTTGATTCTTCCATGAGATTAAATGAAAAATCTCCTAAAAAGAGTGTTGAACTTGGTGCATGTCCTGGTTCGGCACTAGACATTGTCCCTTTTTCTAGTTGCCTATCTTCCATTTATACCAACTGGGATTGGGAGGAAAATGAATTGCTTTAGGTTGACTTGATTGTGCCTTACTAGTCTTTTCCTTTTTCATTTATTTTATTTATGTGATTGCATGTGCATACTATGATCCCCCATGGCATTTCATTTGATGTTCCTCTCTCTTTTGTGCATTCTTCTATATGCACCTTCATTCTTGTCTATTTCATACTCATTTTTCATTTGTCTTGTGTTTTCCTTTTGGGGATGACACAAGGAGTCAAGACATTCATGTTTCTTCCATGTTAACCCGAAAGGTTTTTCTTTGTTTTCACTCTCTTTGTGTCATTCTTCCAGTTCTATGTGTATTTTGGGAGTGATGATAGTTCCATTCTTTATGAAAATATTGTAGCAAAAACATATTGACCCCAAATCCATAGATCCCTTATATGTTTGTGGGGGCAATCCTTTCTTCCTATTTCATCATGCAACTTGCTTCAGAAACATATTACTTCGCATAGGGTTTAATGAGGAAATCTCTCATCTCAAGATTAGGATAAAAAAATTGGCTACTTTAAAGAAATTTCTCATAGTAATGGTGTAGCAACCACTTTAAAGTGGGGGCATACATTGATGATATCTTTTGGAAAATTTCATGGCATGATTTTTCTCTTTTCTTGAGATGTGTCCTCTTCTTGGTGGTGTCATTGGGTTTTATGTCTTCTAGAGTGTATGATCTACTGTCATGGCATGATACAAATGAGGCATCCCATGAGTGATGATCTAACACTTTTGACTTGACCTCTCTAGGAGACATTAGGCACAATGCTTCCTAAGAGTAAGATAGTTACACGAACAAAGCAGAATCCCCTTTAAGAATTTTTTTTACATGACATTCAAAAGAATTTACCAAATCATTTTCATTGAGGTGCCTTATTGAAGTTGTCAGGAGGATAAATTTGACATGGTATGAGAGGCTAATATGATTCTCTCATTTACCACTTCATTGGGACAACCTAGCTAGTGGAAAAACTGAGGTTACACTACCCTAGAGTGAGCACACATATTTTGGGACAACTCACCTATTGGACAAACTAAGGTTCCACTAACCTAGAGTGAGTAGCCTTTGTTATGGACAAACAACCATGGCCTCACATTGCGTTGAATCGGTTGTGCTTGATCCTTTGTTTTTGTTTATTTTTCTTGGCCTTTGAAATGATATGATCATGTATCTTTTTTATTGCTACATACTTAAGTGTCTTGAATGTCTACTTTAGTGTGAGTTTGACATAGGGTCATCATTTCACTAAAGTGGGGGAAAAATGTAGTGTATAGTCATAAAATTGCACCCCTTGCAATTTCACATACATTCTTGCTTTCACTTTAGTGTCCACTCCATTAGCATCTTGAGTAAGCTCATTTTTTCTCCAACACTCCTTTTCAACAGCTACCCTTTGCACATCAACTTTACATCATACTTTGGGCTTTTCCTACATGTGTTGTTTTGTAGCGTGACATGTCCAAACACTAGCACACCGCATGGATTTCCATGCACCGTGCTAGTTTCCTATGATGTTTCAACTCTCAAATGGCCATATTTGAGCATGCTTTCCACTTTTCACCTCCTTTGGTTGATGGTAATGGCACGAGATTCCTTGAAACCACCCGAGAAGCTTCTTTTTCTTCTCTTCTCTCCTTAAAATTAGTTTTTTCACTACATATGTAGCTTCTAACTTCTGCCAAGTCTTGTTGCCACTTTTCTTGTTTCATTCTAGCTTTTAGCCTCACTCCATCACTTGCTTACATAGCTTCATACAACTTGTTGTAGTAGCCTCAAGCTCTCTCAAGCTCCCCTTACAACACCTTTTGCAACTCTACTTGTAACTAAGGGAATTTTCCTAGGGTTAGCAGATTAAATGAAAAACATAAAAACCCAAAGTGATAATGAAGTGCAAAGGAAAAACATGAAAACAAAATGAAATGATCTTACCAAATGTCTTCATTCTCCATGGTTGACCTCCATTATACCTTCTCAACTTGTTGAAAATGTGATGTTTCCCTCATATTTGATGTGAGCAATCTAATGACAATGACAATCCCTAAGAAAATGTTGAAGATTCAAATGAAAAAAATGCAAAACTATGCTATTATGCAACTAGTAAGCATCTAAATTATGTCTAAATTATGCCAAATGTGATGTAAATATGCCTATGACAAAATGACAAGAGTGCAAGAATATGAGATTGCCTGAACAAGATTGCCTAAGATTGCAAGAGCATGAAGTTACAAGATGACATGAGATGACAAAATGGGACCAAAATTTCCATTTTATAGAAAATGCATTTTTGAATGAATGGCCAAGATTAAAAATTGACAAGTGCCCTAGAATCAATGGAAAAAATTCAATATGACAACCCACAATTAGGGTTAGGGAAAAATTAGGGAAATTTTGAAATGGATGGATAAGATTGATTTTTAGAAAATCAAATCAAGGGTTGACAATGAATGTGACAATAGATTAGATTGAAACATGAAAAGAGGTGGCTGAAAAATCAAATAATAATAGAAATTATTTGATTTTTGGAGAAAAAGACTATTTTGAATTAAAAATTAATTTAATTCAAAAGGTGGGACCACATGATAGTAAATAATTAATTTGAATTATTTACTTAAAAGAGGGAAATTAGAAAATAGGACCATTTTAAATATATAATTTTATTTAAAATGAGGGAAATATCAAGGTGGCAATAATTAAATAAATTAAAGAATTTATTTAATTATAAGAAGACTTTTGAGAATTACCAACTTATTTTTTTTTAATTCAAGGGGTAAACGCTTTTGACCGGAGCTATGAACTGGATACAACCATTCAACAATACCACCCCAACGGGGTTTGAACCTTGGTGGCAAGAACAACAATGCCACCTATAAACCATCACACTATGCCAATACTGACGAGAATTAACAAATTATTAAATAAATAAATAAAACTTATTTATTTAATAATCAGGAAAAAATTAGTGGACAAGAATAATTAAATAAATTAAGAAATCTATTTAATTATAGGAAGACATCAGAAAATTAGTGACACATTAATTAAATCAATTAAATTTATTTATTTAATAATCAAGAAGAATAAAGGACATGAATTAATTAAATAATTATGAATTATTTAATCAATAGTCGAAAGTGGACTAAGGACATAATTAAAATGTCTTAATTATGCTAGAAAGAAAGGGTGAAAATAGAGCTTGTAGGCCTAGGTCATTTTTATGTGTCTACATTTTTCCCCTCTTTTTCATAATGCAGTCCATCTCATTGTGACAAAGAAAATAAGTTAAATTCATGCCCCAGTGAAGGTATAAAGTATTTATGCTCCCTCAGGAAAATTTGCAATTTTTTGGCCAGTGACAAAAAAATTTGAAAAGTGTCCCAATAAGTCAATTTAATGACAACAAAAGTGATGTTGCAGATTGTTTCAGATTTTGAGTAGTTTAAAGCAACCAAAGGTGGTCAAAGTCAGTCAAAAGAGCCTCCAGTAATAACAAGGTTGAAAAATCCCACTTTCACCCTATAAATAGGTTGAAAATGGGGTAAAAGTCAATTCATTTGCACATTGTCAATAGTAAATTTGAGAGCTTAGAGCATGGAGAACCTTGGAAAAGATGGTGATTCCAGTGACCGAGCATCACAGGGAGATCGTGTGGACCTATAGATGTCTATAGGGTTCATAGCTAGTGGTATGTATATCAAACTTACTTTGTCATTTCATCATTTTGTGTGTCGCTTTTAGGATTTTAGGTCAAGCAATGAATATGCTATGACGCATATGTGTGCATGTAAGTAGCATTCATATTTTCATTCGACACATTTGATGCATCATGATGCAAACACAAGGGGCAATTAGGATAGGAAAATAAAGTTTGATGCATTTGCGAAAAACTGAGACTCATTTTCCAAGTTGTGCTGCAAATGAGGGGTGTAATGCCGCATTTAAAAATTTGCGACACATTCACAAACTTAGGTGACACATTTGAACAGAGTGAGGCATGTGACAAAAACCGTGATGCAAGTGCCATGTTGAGATGCAAGCATGAGCTGGAATGACACAAATGTTGGATCATGACTCTAATGAAGTACGAAACTACACAAATTCCCTACTGCAACGTATTTGACTTTAACCAAGGCTGAATTTATTTAAGTTTAGATTATGCAATGCTTTTGAGTTAGATAAATGATAATGATGCTTTTCAATAAGGTGTTGATGTATGTTTTGACATGTGCAGAGACAGTTAGCACCCATTTATATGCGAGAGAGCAAACCTTCCACTTACATATTTTGGGACTAGTTGTGGGAGAGGGAGTGATGATGAATGATGTGATTAGGACTCTATTATGTTACCTATATGCCCATTGTTTGTGAAAATAGGGGACTCTTGATGCACTATGCGAGAGGTGGCACTTAGAGACATGCTCCTTACATTTGCTGATGGGGGAAGCTATAGTCACACTTGAGGATGTATACCGGATCCTGCACCTACTGATCTGAGGGGAGTAGATCGTGTATGATCCATAGCATGGGTATCAAAATTTTACAACATGTTATCATAATCATGGTGTAGGAATGGGGATTGAGGGATATGAGATCCACTAGGAGTTCTTGGCGGAGCATTATGTGCGATTTGATTCCCTATTGGCGACACTGATTGGAGGGGTATTGATTCCTGACCACTAAGGACATGGATTTCCTATTAGCTGGGGAGATGTACTTGTTAGGTTGAGATGGGATAGGACCGTGTATGCCTGGGGACCTTGCCTATTGGGGATGTTATATCATTAGCTTCATGAGGTTTCCTATAGGAGAGCTAAGAGTATTGGTTGTAGGATGACACTCCTTATGATTTGGGCATGCGAGCACATCACTATCTTCTGTTTTCCTATTCAGAGACCACAACTAGTAGATGGTATTCCATATGTTTACTATTATGCAAGTGCTTTGCAATAGACCCAAGTTGGTGAGACATGTTGGTGGTGTCATTGTATTGACACCATGATATCTTTCATTTGGAGGCCATACAGGGACTGGAGGTAGTGGGAGGATGAGGTCAATCACCTCAGTTTTTATAGGTAGTTAAGATACTTGATTGGCCAAACTATGCAAAGTTAGCTAATTATTGAGATATACCTACCTTAGAGGGTACTACGATAATTTGGCAAGTAGTAGGGTGTTCCTACGAGTACAACTGAGTATGTTGGGTCACCCCGAGAGTCAGCATGGGGTCCAATGATATCAGTTCCATTCATCGAGTAGAAAATTGATGGACTGGTAGCCTAGTAGTGGGGATGGAGTAGAGGGATTGCGGATCCAGGGACCACAATAGACTATGATTTATGGTGGTAGACTCATAGGCTAGTCATGGTCAAGGAGGTAGTTCCAAAGATAGGGGGAGAGGTAGAGGCCAAGGGAGAGATGGAGATGATGGAGATGATGGGGGAGGTGGTAGGAGGAGGAGGAGAGGAGGAGATGGTGGGAGGTAGGCCAGGAGGGTGAGACAACATGTGGATTGAGTGCCCTTGGTACCAATCCCCAAGGCAGCCGAGGAGGAGAGAGAGGAGGAGCTAAGACAAGAGGACGGGAGACAAGAGGAGCATGCAACAGAGGAGAAGGCCGAATAGGAGGAGCATATGATAGAGGAGAGATTTCTAAAGATGGAGGTGGAGGTTTCAAGAGAGGAGGGAGTTTTTGGGGGAGAGAAGGATGTGGAGGATGATGAGGCCATAAATGAGGTGGAGAGGCTCCTAAGGTGGTAGATGGTAGAGGGAGATGATGAGGCACCTACAGGACCACCATTTCTAGATGATGCAACCATAGATCAAAAAGTGGGAAACCTTCAAAGGAGGTTGGATGAGAGCATAGCACAGGTCAGGTCTTTGCAGGTAGAGCTAGAGGTGGTTAGGGTAGAGCAGGATCAGGCAGTGATCTACCAATAGGAGGCAGGTTAGTGGTGTATAGAGTTTTCTCAACTATGCTTAGGACCATCAGGTGGCTTAGCATGAGAGCTAGCTAGGGTTAGGACTCGTCTACAATGGTACAAATTACTATATGATCAGGCAGTGCCACTTGAGAGGTGAGATCGTCCCTTGACCTAATCACAGATGAGGATAGGAAGTGGTAGTACATCAGGGAGTGGCAGCAGTAGCAGGAATCAGAGCAGTGTAGGGGGATCTACCTCTTTAGGCCATTCGTCAAGGCATAGGTCTTGCCATTCTCATAGACATGTCTCAAGTCATAGATCAGGTCATAACCATAGCTCATCTGGGTAAGATCATAGGTCATCTCATAGCCAACCTCTAGTGACATAACCATCAACTTCTCAGAAATAGGAAACAGTGTCATCCCAGATGCATGCTATAGTTCAAATGATGCCCTCAGTGATAGTACCATCAGCCTCATAGACACAGGTTTCCATGACTTCACAGGTTATGCCAGTGTTGGGTTCTGATCACCAGTCACCATGCTCTTCTCCATGAGGGGATGAGGAGAGCACCTCCTAGAGGCATTTGACATACTTACTTTATTGACATTCATTTTTCAAACATTTATGTTATGATACTTTATGTATTGACTATCGAGCCTATGAGCTCCATTTTTGGGATATCTCATGACTCTATCCTTTGACATTACATTTTTTGAGATGATATATTTGATACAGTTTTGATACGGCCTATATGCATTATGTTATGTGATGATGCATGATATATGTGTATGATGTTTGGATGATGTGTTGACTATGTTTTATGATGGATGTTTATCTGATGATGATTATGATGATGACTATATAATGGCTTATGCGATGACTATGTGATGTGATTTATGCATTTATGATTCCTATGATTATGTCATTTATATGTCATGCCATGTATGCATTTATGATTGTTATTTATGATAAAATTCCATGATGACGTGATGTTTATTTATAATTATATGTCTTGATGATGCTATGGATAATGCTTTCATGAGAATGATGATGATATGCATAATGTTTTTGACTATAATGGATGCCCTATTTATGATTATGTATGCATTAATGTAGGATTATATATGGATGGACAATGCAATATGTGATGAAATGTATATAGTTAATGATATATATGATGTATGAATGGACCTAATGCAATGCCCATATGATCATGTACACACTTATGTTTTTGTATGTCATAGGATATCATCGTGAGATGGATGAGACAAGATGACAAGACAAAAGGAGATGAATGTAAGATGGAGACCAAATCCTTCAACATATTACCATAGGACTTTAACAATTATTTCTCTTAATAATCATTGGGTGACTTATTTTAATGGCCAACAAACACCATGATATGACATAGATCAAGGTGTGAAAGGTCGTACCATCACATGAGACAAGTAGTCACAGATAAGGATGATCATGACTCATACTAAGAGCAAAATTTCCCTAGTCTTTTTTTGACAACCAACCACAAGCATAAAAAGACCAAAAAGACAAGTCATGAAATGTCATTACTCCTCTAAATCCTATTATTAGAACATCCTCGAGGAACTAGCAACATGACTACCAAAAGGACAAGACAAGATAATCATCATGATACATCGTTGCTTCTCTAAGTCCTATTGTCTGGACATCGCTGAGAAACTAGTAACATGACTGCCAAAAGGATAAGAAAAGATAATCATTATGATATGTCATTGCTTCTCTAAATCATGTTGTCAAGGCATCGCTGAGAACTAGTAACATGACTACCAAAAAGAAAAGACAAGACAATCATCATGATACATGACTACTTCTCTAAATCCTATTGTTAGGACATCGTTGAGAAACTAGTAACATGATGAGAGAGCCAAAGGCAAGTTCCAAGTGTTTTCCAAGCATGTATGAATGCCAGGTTTGATAGTGTCGAATGCCAAAGGTGTCATATTTGATGATGTCTAAAAGTCAGTTTTCCAAATTTAGGAAGGACACATCCTGAATAATGTCAATGTCAAGAGGATCCCTTAAAATTCCAAATGATAGTGATGATACCTAGGAAGGAAACATCCTAAGGTATAAATGACAAGCGTTGTTCTTAAGGACTCATCTAAAGAATAATTAAGAGTTGATAGTTTAACTGGTTATGAAAATTTGACTTGTTTTGACTAAAGTTTGACTAAGGTTTGACTATTGTTGACTACATGTCAATGTTGACATGCTGATGTGTTTGATGTGTTTGTTAAATAATTGCCAGAGTTGGTGGCAGGAGCTTTTCCTATTTTGGGATGAATTGTTTGAATTAAAGACATTTTGGCATGTGTTCCAGTGTAGTGTCATGAACCGTAATGGCCCAACATAATATAGCCTTGAGGGCTCATTGGTTGATGGCCTTGCCTATGCCATACACTCAGAGACCTCATAGTTTGAAATGACCTATGAATTTGTCTTGATGACCAAAGACTGAGTCATTATTTTATGATGACCAAAGACTAAGTCATAATTTTATTTTGACAAACCTATTGGAACTTCAAATTTTTGCTTTGTGTGTTCCATTTCTACCTTGCCTGGTGTCAACTAGTTTTCCTTAGTGTTTGGAAAATCCTAGGGTTGGGGTTTTAACTTTCTTTTCATATAAAACCCTAGTGTTTGTTTTCTGCCCTGGTTGAGGTTCTATTTGGACGTTACCTTTTTCAAAGGGTTTTAAAGAAACTTGTGCCCCATCATTTCATCTAAGACTTTGGTCCCTTCGGTTTTATTTTTTGCAACCTTTGCAGGTTTTATTTTTCCCTAGGTCTAGGCTGACCTTGTGCTTCATCGTTTAAAAACAACATATGTCATTGTTGTTCTATTAGCCTATTAATGCCCCCTTGTCCTATTAATAAAGGTTATATTTTTTAGGAGTATGGTGTTTTCACTACTGTTGATCATTTGCATTTGAATATCAATGGTTTCCCACCATCTTGTGATCGAGAATTGAAGGATTGTAGTATCGCAGGCAAGCGCCACGTGTCCCTTCTGGTGGATAAGCTTTGCGCAACCATTGATCAACTACCCCTTGGATCAAATAGCTTGCTTGCTATTTCCCAATCGAAAGGTGTGCACTTTTTATCTATTAGGAAGTAGCGAGATTTTGCCATGTGTACAAGGTGAGCCCCGTGGAAATTCTAAGCGATGTATTTTAAATGTTTCATTGCTTCCATAGCAAAACATGTAAAATAATATATTTGATAAGGCCATGGAAATTCATTAAATACACAAGGATGGAGAAAATAGGGCCATAGGTCAAGTCAAAGGAGATCAACGGTGGTGATTAAAAGCTAAATCTGGTTGCATCTTAGCCATTCCCCACCATCCCATGATCCAAAATTGCAGGATGGCGATATTGTGGGTGATTGCCATGTGTCTCACCCGATGAAGCCGAAGGAGCATAAGGATGGGTTACTAAAGCACTTATGGGATGCACGTGCTATAAATTGACAGAAATGTTTTAATCTTGGCAGAAAAGCTACTCAATAGTTATGGATGAGGCCAATACTATTTTGAAGGGACGTGATCATTGATGCTCAAGATGACAGTCACCCGCCATTGTG
This sequence comes from Sequoia sempervirens, assembly GCA_007258455.2. Taxonomy (NCBI): domain Eukaryota; kingdom Viridiplantae; phylum Streptophyta; class Pinopsida; order Cupressales; family Cupressaceae; genus Sequoia; species Sequoia sempervirens. Next base: position 396,730,755 of record VDFB02047230.1, read on the forward strand.
CAATTAGAAGTTGAAGGATTGTGATATCGTGGGAAACTACCATGTGAATTTCCTTCACAATGTATGGTGTGAGGGGTCCTTATCTGCCATGTTGGCGATTATATCAGCTAGTTTTTGAAGGCGACCGCTCGATGATTTGATTCAACTAAAGGATTGATAGCTAGAATTTAAAGTCTGGGTCAAAGTATGGTTGCAGCCATTTGTGCAGGCAAGTGGGTGAGTTTTAATGGCAGGAAGGACACTTATTGGCACGATTCAATCAATAAGTTAGATGTTGTAGTTGCAACAGTTTCCAATTCTGATTTAATGGCAATCTTGGCATGGGTTTTTGGTGATCTTTATGGCTACATCAACTCTTTTTTAGGTGTGCCAATTGGCTGATGACATGTGTATTCTCTAGCCTGATGCTTGTTTGCTCCTTCATTCTCTATGAGAAGGATTTCAAGGCTAGAGGTATGGGGGAGGAAGTTAGACAAAATTTTGTCAAGTCTAGAAGAAGTTGCAGATCAATTTGTAAAGTTTGAAAGTTTTAGGAAGAAGTGCAACCTAGGTTTGAGTCATTCAGTTATAGGTTTCGAGTTCATGGAGGTTTAATATTGTATAACAGTACTAGCATTTGATTTTAAATGAAAAATTCAAGCTCATGTCTCTCCATTGTACTTGCATATATGAACCTTGAATGAGATAACCAAGGGTTGTTTTATCCATCTCACTATTGTGGTGTGTATGATCCTTGTTTTGGCTTTAATTCAAAGAATTAATTAAATTGCTTGGATGGGATTATAGGAGGATATGTACTTGTAGACACTAAAAATTGTCCTAGGCTTGCGATTTCTAAATTCACTATCATTTCTCCTTTTCTCTTTGCTAATTAAATAATTTTTAATTATTTAATTATTTTCTAATGGCATAAGTCTTCTATTAATTAAATAATTTTAATTATTTAATTAATTCATTTTTTTATCTTTATTCCTCCCTGATTAATTAAATAAATTTTATTTATTTAATTATGTCACTAATTAAGTCCTCTTCTTTCTAAAATTAAATAAATTCTTATTTATTTAATTTTTGTCCACTGTCCACTATAATTAAATAATTATTTTAATTATTTAATTATTCATTGGCCTCTTCTCTCATAAATTAAATAAATTTTATTGATTTAATTTGGTCCACTCTCTTGAATTTTGAATTAAATCATTATTTAATTTAAAATAATTACTTTTGTCACATTCCTCTATAATGAAATAATATCTTTATTATTTAATTATTCATTTGCCACCTAAATTAAATAATTTTTATTATTTAATTTCTCCTATCACCTCTTTGTCTATGCCAATCTTATCTGCCACATCAAATCTTATCTCTTGACATCTCATTTAATTTCATCCCTTGATTAAATTATCTCATAATTCAATCTCAACCCTTCATTTCTTGTCAGTGCCCTAATTTTGACCTAACCCTAGTCCATACTACAACTTTCAATTTTGGCCATTGATTTAGACATCTTATTGACATTCAATCTCAACCGTCAATCAAAATCAGACATTTCCTATAAATAAGCTCTCTCATAAGCCATTAGGGGGGGTTGATTCTTCAAGTGTCCTTATGCTGTCAAAATCATTCTTCAGTCTTTCATCCATTGTTATCTATTGTCATTCATCTATAATCCCCATGTGAATGTTATGCTATTGAATTGAGCAACCAACATTCCTCCAACAATCAACCTTCAAAATCTAGTATTCTTATGCAGGTGGAGAAGAGCCATGGAGGTCAATCAAGTCTAGTTTGAAATCTGGTTTGCATTTCCTTTGTTTATTTGCATTTTCATTCTAGTTTGTGCTTCATGGTGCTTGATAGGGTTTAGTTAATTTGTTGTTTTCAATACATTAAATCTGAATTTTTCCCTATTTACATTAGTGAACCTGACATATTTTAACACATTTTGAGAAATCTTGGAGTTGGATTCTTTTTGTTGCAGATTTTGTCTGCTTTTTGTTGTAGGTTTTGCATCATTTTGGATAAAGCCCTAGTTTTCAAAAATTCAACCATAACTTTCACACGGTTGTAGATATTTTCACAAAATTGTTCTTGCAAGTTGGAGACAATGTCAAGAGCTTTTATTCAAAAAATCGGATTTTTTGGAGCTAGTTTGAATTTTTAATATTTTTTTTACTATTTTTCATGAAAAATCAAGTTTGAGATCAAATTATCAAATTTGTTAGATATTTTTACATTTCTGGATAGCTCTCTAAATTTTAATAGGGGTCTATTCTTTATGTTTTAAATTCAGATGCACAATTATTAGTCAAATGGTAGATCTTTTAAAATTAGGGTTTCAAACATATTTGCTTATATCTCACAAACTGTTATAGATCTGATCATAAAAAAACTTTCTGCAAATTTTGGATGACATCATATGACTTCAATCCAAAAATCAGAATTTTTGGAGTTGTTTTGTATTTTTTATAATTTTTTTATGATTTTTCATAAAAAAATAATTTCAGGTGCAAAACAACAAAGTTTTCAGATTTCTTTATATTTTTGGAAAGCTCTTGAAATTTTAGACAAGTTCTATTCTTTGTATTCTTATTTTTACTATAAAAAACATTTCAAAAAATCAAATTTGTCTTGACTAGCTAACCCTCTAATAGTAGTGATTAATTATCTTGTTAGGGTTTTGGATTTGTTTTTGGTTTTGTGCATGTGCAGAAAATAAACACTTCAAAGGACACATTAGATCAAGTGGACAAAGATTTAGAGTTAAATAAATTCTAGGTGCAAACATTCCACCTTTCATCTCTTAATCATTGCTTGTCAAAACACTTCAAGTTGGGCTTGAAAAGAACATCTTGTTTGTTGTCACATCATTGAAATTAGGCTTAACAAAGATCCATTGTCTTCAATCACACATCTTTGCTTGGGGTTAAAAAGAACAAGTGTTTGAATTTTTTTACACACATTTCAATTTTCTAAAGGGAAATTAATCACTACGAGTGTGAATCAAGTGTGTGTGTCCTCCATAACACCTCACTTGGTTTGTTTTTGTCATACCCTTCTTAGGAGGCCTGCTTGGAGCACACACCCCTCCAAGGGATGACCTCAATCGAGTTTGAATCCAATGACATGATCCTTTGGGAGTTGAAATCTTGTCACTCTAGGCTAAGCCCCAAAGAACTTTATACCTTTAGGAAGTGACAGTGAAGGGTGGGTTACCCCTTTCTCCCAGCTTATTGGCAAGATTTTGCTTCCAAATTATACCTAGTCAACCTTGTGAAAAATCACTTGAGACCTAATTGGACATACCCCACTTGACTATTCATAAGGCTTGTTGTGTATTCAAGTTTTTGCTTAATCATAGGGTGTTGTCATAATAGTGGTTTACAATTCTTGAGAGGAATGAATTTTAGCTGAAATCACATATTTTTAGAAAATATAATAATTTAAGCCTTAAAAAGTTCCATTTTAAGGATTCCAATTGAAGAGGGTTTGATCAAATCACCTTAGATCAAACCCCCTTGGATAGAACCTCGCTAGTTTTAAACCATACCTATAAATGCGTCTCCTTTACACCTATCAAAATGCTGATAAAAAATCACTTTTGATTTAGATTTTGGGGGATCAAATGATTATAGTATTCCTCATAACAAGCGATCCAATGAATATAATTTTAATATGTTTTGGTTTTGTTATGTATTTGTTTTTTAAGTTTTATTAAACATAGGTTTTTCATCGAAAATGAATTTATCTATTCTTCACATGTGGAAAAATAGAAGATTATAAAAAAAAAATTAAAAATATGAGTGCACCAGATATTAAAGTCCTTGATCCAACAAAAAATTAAATTAAATTTTGACATATACAAAAAAGTTAACAAATGTATATGTCTGAATTGTAATTCATTTGACTTTGAAACTTGATTAAGGAAAAATGTTCAATAAAACTATCTAACCAAGTGGAAGCACTAGATATCAAGTTACAAATCTAAATTTGAAAGAATTAGAATTTTATCCTTCATGGAAAAAGTGTTATGCATTATACGGTGTGAGTCACTTTTTAAAATGTTGTTTTCTAAAAATCTATTTTCGGGAGATAGAAAAGAAGTGCAATTTGATTCCAAAATTTTGAAAAAATATTTTAGAATCTGAGACAAAATTTGATGAGACTCTAGTTTGCACCATCTTCAAATTCCTCACAGTTTAGCCGCTATAGGTGCCCGAATGTGAAGATTTAGTTAAAAATAATAATTTCAGTGTCTAGTTTGGCCAAAAATTGTAAACCACTATTATGGGATCACCCCATAACATTTAATCTTGAAAGACAAAATTATCATTGTTCTTGGTGTGTGTGTTCATGCATTTACATGTGATATCTTGTGTTTGATATTTCCCAAGTCAAACTTCCAATAAAAACTTACCACATCATCCAAATCATGCAATCTTTTCATTCCACATCATCATCTCTTTAATCCAATCAATATCATTTTACACCATGAAAACATTGGAAGACATAGCACAAGAGCTTGTTCACATGCTTCACATAGCTCAAACAAGTCAAGCACCTTTAAACCAACAAATCATTCAAAGAGTCCATGACATGATCCAACAACTTCAAACAAGCCAATCACCTCAAATGCAACAATTCATAGCACAAATCCAATACCTCATGGCCAATTGTAAAATCCAATAAGTACATCATCAATTCCAATCACCACATCAACAAATTTCACATCAATCTTATGTGTCACCTATATCATCATATCAACCTCATCCATACACATATCAAGTTTCCCCTTCATCAACCTATCACAACTCTTCCAATGTCAATCCTTATCCATATCAATCAACCTCTCAACAACCATTATCCTATTCAACCCCTCCATCATCATCACAACAACAAATCATATCACAAGTCCAAAAACCACTCCAACCTCAAGACATTCAACCACAATCCTATGTGTCACCTTCATCATCATGCCAACCAAACCCATTTACCTATCATGTCAATGCCACATCAATATGTCCACCCATATCACAACAAGAACATAGCTTCCCAAGTCCACCTTGGCAACAAAATCAAGAGAATTTAAGTCTTAATGCCACCTTTGACAAGGGGAACACCAATCTAGTTCATGCACCCTTACCACCATCCAATCAAATTCCTATCCCTAATCCACCATGTCCTAGTCCTAATCCACTGGCCTCTCCACCTTCTAACCAATCAAACTCTTCATTACCCCCACCATCATCTAATCCTCCATCAAATCAATGTCTTACATTTAGATATTTAAAACATAAATTGATGCCATTACATAAATCCACCAATCCACCTACAAAGGATGTGATCCAAGGGCTAAAAGAAAGGAATCAATTGTCGCCATGTCATTCAACTCATATACTTGAACATACAAAAGAGTCCTCAAACATCATGCCAAGTCCTTCAAGTCAACCATGTCATCCTCAACCCCTTGAGCCAATTCAAGAGTCTTTCAGCGTAAGTCCAAGTCACCCTCTTTCATGCTCCTATGTTGTTGACCATCAAGAACATGTCAAGTCTCTCCAAGAGTCATCCCCTTGCAATTCCATTCGAGCAACCCAAGAGGTATGCCAAGAGCCTACTCCCAAGCATGTGGAAACATTAAGCCCTAGTCCTAATCAAGATCAAATCATTTTCATCCAACCTATCCATAATCTATATCTTTTTTATGATCAATATGATATCCATAATGATGAAGAGCCTATCCATGAGAAACTTGATCCTATACCCATCCATGAGCAAGATATTCCAAATTCACCTCCACCTAGTCCTATCCATGATCCATCAAAATCCACTTCCCATGATGAGAAAAGTGCCTCCCAAGCACACATAGAAGATCAAGAAAATACCTTAGATCTAAGATAGCACAATGATAATCAAGATCCTACTGATCCTCCATCACCCACTATCGACCCCATTGCAAGTCCTCCATCATATCCTATTGGTCTTTCCACCCTCATTCATGAATGTTCCTCCTTAGAACAACAACAACCATTATCTTCCCTTGCTTCATTTTCTCCATCCAATAAGAAACTCGTGTCTAGTGTCCCACCTACACCTAGTCCTATTGTCCATTGCATACTCCAAAACATGAACCACCAAGGTAAAGGTTTAGACCTTCATGAACAAGGTATTTTGGAGCCCATCCATGTCAAAGTCCCTTCACAATCTTATGGCCTTGGAAATACACCCCAAGGACACCAATCTCAAGATGTTGGTATTTCCTCCATGCATCCTAAGTCCACTTTCCATCATAAAGCCTATCATACACCTAAAACATATGTTGTCATTCCACCACCGTCATCCTACAAATGTCAAAAGCATGTGACCATACACTTCTTTCCAGCACCAACTTTTCCACCATTACTTCCAACTCCTATTATCCCTCCATCCACTCTACCACCATTGCTTCCAACTCCTAATATCCCTCCATCTAATCTACCTCCATTACTCCCAACACCTAATATCCCTACCATCCAATCCTCTTTTCCATTTATCCATAAATCCTCTAAACATCTTAATCATGACCAATCAATGCACACATTTTCTAAACATAAAGCTTCAACTCATTCCACCAAACCCAAGGGATTCCAAAATAAAAATTTGGATGCCTCTATACATAAAGTCAAAAATTCTAATGGTCCTAATGCCTTAGCATACAATTGCAAGAAGTCAAAGACAAGTACATATAAAAAGCTATATAAGCCCATACCTCCAAAAGAAAAGTCTAAAACTAAAATGGTTTGGGTCCTTAAGAAAATAAAACAAGTCAAATGAGGCATCTACATCACAAAAATGCCAACCATCCCCTTCCACCTCACATTCCGACTCTATTCAAAAATTACAAAAATACCACCAGACAAATAAAAGTCATAAAAATACTAAATCTATGTGGGTACCTAAAGCACTTTGTCCACCATCTTCTAAGCAAACATCTCCATTGCTTCCTACACCTATCCACATCAAAAGCTTCAGGTTTATCACAATATGTGCAACCATTTATCATGGTTCCCTTCCATTTCACAACAAGCCCTTATACCTCCATCTCCTCACCCTTCACCCATTATCCTACATATCTTCCCCATCACATCCCTATGGTCCATGCTTTTGGCTAAGCCTTCCCATTCATATTTTGCATATGTCCCATATAATCCACCATTTTCCTCTATAATCCACATCATAATCCATCATCTACCTACTCCATCTCCCTTTCATGTCATCCCTTACCAACATCTATGAGCATAATGAAATTTGACATGGTCCATGTGAAAACATCCATCTCTATTGAGGCTATCACCTTTCATGCAACTATACACTTGATTGCCTCCTATCCAAAAGTCAAAAAGTCAAAAAGTCAAGAAAATTAGAAAAAAAAAGAATCAAAAAAGAAAAGTAAAGAGAAATCCCTTTGTCCAATGGTGAAAACCAAGTAAACAAGCACCCTGGATAAGTACCATGATGAAAACCTGGCAAACAGGTGTCATGTGTAGGTTGATCTTCTATGTCACTTACACTTGGGGGCACAATGTCTTATCTATTCAACCTATCATTTTCATGTCATATCATTTCCATCATACCTACCATCTTAGCCATCATACCTACCTATCATATTGGGTCCACTTATCCACCCTTCTCCTTTTGATCTTGATGAAGATATAGGGAAAAAATGTTGAAACATGTTTTGGGTATCTCTTGACATACCTCATCCTTTCTAAACCAATCATATCATTATCCTATTGTCATAAGCTTTGTCATGAAAAATCCTAAGTCTTGTACCTAGAATGGGGCATGTCATTCCTATGCGACATAGTCTTTGGAGATCACATCCTTGCTCTCTTATTATGGATACATCTTGTCCATCCATCCATTTATCATGAGCCTTTTATCCCTTATCCTATCACCCACCTTTGCACCTAGACTTGGTTTTCCCCTTTTCATTGGTATCTGGCACAAAGGCTACCCAAATTTTCATCCATTGACACCTCAAAATATTCTCAAAAATCTAAAAAAAATAAAATGTCAAATATCCCAAAAAAATCATAACATGTCAAAAATCCAAAAAAATTAAAAAAATGTCAAAATCCAAAAATAAAAAATCAAAATATGTCAAAATCCAAAAAAAAAATCATAAAATTCCAAAAAAATAAATCAAAATATCCAAAAAAACACAAAAAAATCCAAATAATTCTCAAAAATCCCAAAACAAAGTCAACATTTGACACATCAGTCAAATAAGTTAGACATAGTCAGTCATTCGAAACGTCGACATTTAAATCATTAACCAGCATACAACATAGTCCAATTAGTCATCCAGTCAAAATCAGTCAAATTGCCAAAACAATGTCAAATCAGTCTTCAAATTATCCCAACCACATCAATTCTTCTATTCAATTCATCACATCCTCTCATCGATGTCAAATCATCTTCAATCATTCCAAGCAATAGTCCAAATGCAAGTCAATCCTTAGTCCATACCAATCAAGTGGATCAATCTTGCCAAATTATCCAATCACATCCTTTGGTCTTGATCCTCATCTTATTGTAAACCCATTCAATCAAAGTCAATTAGTCAAACAGTCAATCATCCTTGTGTTGATCTAGGGATATGTCTTTACCCGCAATGACAACACTATTAGTCATCATCAATCAATCAATCAATTACTCATCAGTTTATAGCTTGACAGGGGCAATACCTTGCTTGCTTTTGTATCATTTGTGCATGCTTGCTTGCTTGCTTGTGTGTGTTATCATTTTTATCTTGCATTGGCATCAAGTCTGACTTATTCCAGTTAATATTCATATCTTGTATCTAGACAGGGTTGTATTATGTTGGGGCACGAGACACATCATCACCTTGGTCCTTATACCTTGGTGCATCATGTCTAGTGTTACATCAAACATCATGGTTGCTCACTTTCTTGTAGCATAATGTATCATTCATCTCCTTCATCTACTTCCTATCTTACATCATTCATCTTGTCCCTCCTTATCATTTCATTTCGAGAGCATACTCGTGTTCTTTCAACCTGCCTATCCTCTCGAGGGGGCATCATTATTCCATCTTTCTATCATCATCCATTTTCCTCTATACATACCTTAGCTTCTTTGAAATGATGTTACTCAATACAAATCTCATCATCTCGAACATCATCTCAAAGAGGGGGAAAATGTAGACACTAAAAATTGTCCTAGGCTTGCAATTTATAAATTCTCTATCATTTCCCCTTTTGTCTTTGCTAATTAAATAATTTTTAATTATTTAATTATTTTCTAATGGCATAAGTCTTCTATTAATTAAATAATTTTAATTATTTAATTAATTCATTTTTTTATCTTTATTCCTCCCTGATTAATTAAATAAATTTTATTTATTTAATTATGTCACTAATTAAGTCCTCTTCTTTCTAAAATTAAATAAATTCTTATTTATTTAATTTTTGTCCACTATCCACTATAATTAAATAATTATTTTAATTATTTAATTATTCATTGGCCTCTTCTCTCATAAATTAAATAAATTTTATTGATTTAATTTGGTCCACTCTCTTGAATTTTGAATTAAATCATTATTTAATTTAAAATAATTACTTTTGTCACATTCCTCTATAATGAAATAATATCTTTATTATTTAATTATTCATTTGCCACCTAAATTAAATAATTTTTATTATTTAATTTCTCCTATCACCTCTTTGTCTATGCCAATCTTATCTGCCACATCAAATCTTATCTCTTGACATCTCATTTAATTTCATCCCTTGATTAAATTATCTCATAATTCAATCTCAACCCTTCATTTCTTGTCAGTGCCCTAATTTTGACCTAACCCTAGTCCATACTACAACTTTCAATTTTGGCCATTGATTCAGACATCTTATTGACATTCAATCTCAACCGTCAATCAAAATCAGACATTTCCTATAAATAAGCTCTCTCATAAGCCATTAGGGGGGGTTGATTCTTCAAGTGTCCTTATGCTGTCAAAATCATTCTTCAGTCTTTCATCCATTGTTATCTATTGTCATTCATCTATAATCCCCATGTGAATGTTATGCTATTGAATTGAGCAACCAACATTCCTCCAACAATCAACCTTCAAAATCTTGTATTCTCTGGAGGTGGAGAAGAGCCATGGAGGTCAATCAAGTCTAGTTTGAAATTTGGTTTGCATTTCCTTTATTTATTTGTATTTTCATTCTAGTTTGTGCTTCATGGAGCTTGATAGGGTTTAGTTAATTTGTTGTTTTCAATACATTAAATCTAAATTTTCCCCATTTACAGCACTATATAAGGATTTGGTAAGTAGTATTGAGGTATAATATATATTGATGAAATTTCAATGCAAAATCATCAAGGATTCCATATGTTATATGTTAAATTTGTTATGTCTTTAGATGCTTATAAAATTGACTCCTGTCCAATAGATATATGGCACTGGTCTATGTTGTGATTACCCATATGATTCAGTAGTTGTTTTTCTTTGGCTAGAGCTTGCTCCAAACTGCAAAATCAATGACTATTTTATATTATCTTGTGTTATAGTTATCTTATGCTCTAGGTAGTTAATATTACTGATGAACAACCAATTTATTTTAGTATTATCCTACCATGTTGAGCTATTAAGTGAGATTATATGTTACTATTAATTTTGTTTATGATAACGGTGCAGAGGTCATAAACACATTAAGTGTGTTGGCTTCTTTTTACATTGTAACCAGGTTTGTCTCCTAATCTACCTATGGAACTGTCAATCCCAATCAAGGGTAGCTCGAATGACTTGGACCAACTGACAAGGACTTTAAGAAACCTCCTACACTTTGGGCTCTGCAAGACCCAGGAGGGTGATCCCTTAATGTGTTTACAACCTCTGCACTATTATCATAAACAACATTAACATTAGCAGACAATCTCACTTAATAGCTCAATACAATAGGATAATACTGAAATAAATTGGTCGTTTATCAGTAATATCAACTCCTTGGAGCATGAGATAACTACAACACAAGATAGTATAAAATAGTCATTGATTTTGTAGTTTGGAGCAAGCTTTAGGCAAAGACGAACAACTACTGATTCATATGGGTAATCACAACTTAGGCCAGTGCCATATATCTATTGGGCAAGAGTCAAGTTTATGAGCATCTAAAGACATATAATAGTTTCAACACATAACATATGGGATCCTTGATGATATTGCATTACAATCTCATCAATATATATTCTACCTCATGAATACTACTTAACAAATCCTTATACAGTACATATCCTCCTATAATCCCATTCAAGCATTTTAATGAAATATTTGAATTAAAGCCAAAACAAGGATCATACACACCACAATAGTGAGATGGATAAAACAACCCTTGGTAATTTTATTCAAGGTTCAGATATGCAAGTACAATGGAGAGACATGAGCTTGAATTTTTTATTTCAAATAGAATGCTAGTACTATTATAAAACATTAAACCTCCATGAACTCAAAACCTGTTATAGATTGACTCAAAACTTAAGTTGCATTTTTCTTGAAACCATTAGATTTTACAAATTGCTCTACAACTTCACTTAGAATCAACAAAATTTTTCTAACTTGCTACCCTGTACATCTGGCCTTGAAATCCTTCTTATAGAGAATGAAGGAGCAGACAAGCATCGAGCCAGAGAGTACACATGTCATTAGCCAATTCGCACACCTGGAAAAGAGTTGATGCAACCATAAAGACCACCAAAAATTTGTGCCGAGATCACCATTAAAATAGAACTGGAAACCGCTACAACCACAACATCTGGCCAACTAATTGAATCACACCAGTAAGTGTCCCTTCCGCATTAAAAATCACCCGCTTACCTGCACAAACAGTGCCAACCATACTTTGACCTTGACTTTAATTTCTAGTCATCGATCCTTTAGTTGAAATAGATCATCAAACGATTGCCTTCAAAAACTAGTTGACACAATTGCTAGCATGACAGACAAGGTCCCATCACACCCTACATTGAGAAAGAAATCCACATGGTAGTTTCTTGCGATACCACAATCCTTCAAATTCTGATCGTGCGATAGTGGTCAACTGTCAATCTTGAGCATCGGTGATCTCATCCCTTCAACATAGTCATCAACCTTATCATTAACCATCGAGCACTTTTTTCATCAAGATTAAAAAATTTCTGTCAAATTTCAACAAGTGCATCCCGTAAGTGCTTTAGTAACCCACCCTTTTACTCCATCGGCTCCATCAGTTGAGACACGTGGCAGTCACTCATGATATCACAATCCTTCAAATTCTTATCACGGGATTGCGGTGACCGTAGATCCTAGCAATACTTGATCGACGGTTACAAATTGTATCCCCCTCGGTCGCTCTGGATTGGACACGTGGCGTCAGCCTGTGATATTTTGATCGACCAAATCACTATCATGGGATGGCAAGGAACGACTAGGATGCAGCCGGACTTAACTTTAAATCTCCGCTGCATATCCTATTGACTTGACTTGCTGCCCTAATTCCTTCACTTTGTATTTTCTCATTTAATGAATTCCCATGGCCATATCAAATATTTTATTTTAAATGTTTTGCCTAAAGCAATGAAACATTTAAAATACATCACTCAAACTTTCTTTGGGCCCCACCTTGGAATTCCACATGGCACTCACCTATGATCTCACAATCAACCAAAGCACCATCGCGGGATGGCAGGAAATGGCTCAGATTAAAAGATAGTTGATGAACAACTGCACAAAATTGATCCCCCAAATGGGATACGTGGTGCCCGCCCGCTATTATGCAGTCCTTCAATTTCTAATTGTAGGATAGTAGGCAACTATCGATATCTGAAGGTAAATCATCAACAGTAGCTCGAGCATCATCCCTCTACAAAATAAAACATTCCTTAATAGGACAAAGGGGAATTACTAGGTTGACGAAAAATGATGACATAAGTTGTTTTTAAATAATGTAGCACATGGTTGGCCTAGACTTAGGGAAAATAAAACCCACGGGGGCCATAAAAATTAAAACCAAAGGGACCAAAGCCTAGACGAGATGATGGGGCATAGGTTGTTTTAAAAGCCTTCAAAAAGTAGCATTGAAATAGGACTCAACCAAGGCTTAAAAAAAATACAAGGGTTTTACATGCAAATAAGTCTAAAACCCTAACCCTCAGGAATTTGACACCATGAAAGACTAGTTGACAATAGGCAAGGAAGAAATGGAAAACAAGGAGCAAAAATTTGAAGTTCCAACAAAGGGATCACTCTCTCGGGTCTTGCAGAGCCCAAAGTGTAGGATGCTTCTTTAAGTCCTTGTGAGTTGGTCTAGGTCCTTTGAGCTGCCCTTGATTGGAATTAGCGCTTCCATAGGTATATTAGAAGAAAAACTTGGTTACAGTGCAAAAGAAACCAACAAAACCTAAAGGACTGACCTAATGTCTCGGGGGCTCGAAGTTGAGCCTTTCATATGTAGCAAATGCGCAGAGACAATGTAGTTCAAACAATGACAGAATGACATGATTGACTTGACTGACTTAATTGACATTGAATTTTCTTTGCTTTTGTGAGATATTTTGATTGTTTTGGATTTCTTTAGGACATTTTTTAATTTTTAGGTCTTTTCTTAGGACATTTTATGATTTTTTTTGTCTTTTTTAGGACATTTTATGATTTTTTCTGTCTTTTTTAGGACTTTTTCAATTGTCGAGACCATGTGTGATACCCATTGTTGTCACATCATAAATTTTTTCCCCTAGTTAGGTCCAGGACTAGCCAACTAGATAGATGTAGAAAAGACATGTGTGGGGTAACAGATGAGTGATGTGTAGGACTTGATGCCAATCATTATTAGCCATGGGAGACTGACAAAGTTTTTGTGATGGGTATCAAGGTGATGTCAAAAAAGTGAGTGGTTTATTATGGACTAAGGTAGATATAGTGATAGTAGATGGCAGAGCAATAACCAACTATGCATGGCACTTGTTTGCCAAGTTTTCACCATGGTACTTATCCAAAGCGCCTATTTACCAGGTTTTCACTTTTGGATGAATTATTTCTCTTTACTATTTTTTTCATTTTTTTGTTGTCACCAAGACGCTTGTTTGCCAGGTTTTCATCAAAGTGATGATTTTTTTAGTTTTTTCTTTTTTTTTTCATATTTTTTTAAGGTTTTCAGCTCAATTTTTTGATGCTATGCATAGAACTTGTGAATATGTAGGTTGTTGATATGATCTATTAGTTGTTCACCATCTAGAGTAGCTAGCTGATATGCTCTAGAACCAAAAGAGGATATGATGATGTAAGGACCTAGACAATTTGGTTCAAACTTGCTAGGTTTTTCTCTTTCAGCCTAATTTTTTAGGATTTTGTGTGACGACTAAATCACCAATGTCAAACTTCCTGACCATGAATCTCTTGTTTTAATTATGACATAGATGGTTCTAATATGCCTATAGATGGTTTAGGGAATCTGCTCTTCTTTCAAGTAACATCTCTAGCTCATGTAGTCATGACTGTTTGTATTCTTCATCATCTATTAGACCCTTCATGGAGACTCTTTGGGATGGAATTTCAACCTCAATGGGAAATATGGCTTCAGCTCTAAAGACCAGGGTGAATGGAGTGGCTCTTATAGGTGTGGATGTTGGTGTGGTAAGCCCACAGAGTAGGGTTATGTTGGATGTTCTAGTCATGACTAGCGTCATTGATAGTCTTCTTAAGAATTTGGAGTATTGTGTTATTGGATGCCTCAACTTGATCATTTCCTTGTGGGTAGTATGGTATAGAGAAATGGTGTTGAATGTGAAATCACTCACATAGCTCACAAACATCTTGATTTTTGAATGGATGTCCATTGTCTGTGATGATAGACTATAGAATACCATACTGGCAAATGATGTAGTTGAGGATGAATTTGGAATTTTTTTTGCCAGTTATGTATGTAAGGGGTATGGCTTCAATCCACTTAGTAAAGTACTCAATCACAGTGATAATGAAGTTTTGGCCATTGGAAGAGGTAGGGTGTATTTTTCCCATGAGGTCGAGTCCTCATTGTTCGAAGGGATAAGGAGATGTACTCGGTCGAAGTTCCTATGCCAATGCTTGAATCAAATCACTATTTATCTAACATTGGCGACAAGTCCTGAGAAACTAAAGTGCATCCTTTTCAATGGTCGGCCAGTAATACCTAAGTCTCATTATCTTCTTGGCTAGAGTAGGAACACTCAAATGAGACCTGTATATACCCTTATGTACTTCACGTAAGGTTGTGTGTGCCTCGTTATTGTCAAGACATTGAAGTCCAAGTTGTTGTCAAAGCTATGACGGTAAAGGGTGTCACTGACGATGGTGTATCAGACGGATTTTTGGATAAAAGAATTTCAGTGGCTGTTGGATAAGTTGGGGGGAAAGGTTTGGGACTTGAAATAGTCATAAATTTCTTGATACTAGGGAGAATCAGGAAAAACAAGCTCACATACCATCTTTGATTCTGGGATATCATATGTAGGGACCAACAACTATTCTATCAAAAATTCAAATTATGGCACATTACTTGGGATGTCTAGCAGAGAGCCAAATGTGATCATCACATCTACTACCTTATTTTGTGCTCTTAGAACTTGCTCAAAATTCAGCATGTGAAATTATGTTAGAAATTTGTCAACCATTCATTTGTAAGACATTAATTTCTTGTCCTTGGTATTATAGTCATCATTTACTTTGTTAATGACTAACTGAGAATCTCCATAGACATGAAGTGTCCTGATTTTCCATTTTATAACCATTCTAAGTCATGTCACAAGTGCCTCATATTCTGCCACATTATTTGTACATGGGAAAGCTATGCAGAATGACTTGGGGATGGAGTCTCCTTGTGGTGTGATAAACAATATTCTTGCCCCTAAGCCATGACTAGTATGAGAACAATCAAAGTATAGCCTCCAAGGTGACTTAGGTTTTGTATGTAATATGGACTCATCCAGAAATTTTTCCACTAATGGATGATCACTTTGTATAGGTGCATCTATCAGTTGGTCTACTATGACTTGTCCCTTTATAGCCTTTCATTCTACATATTGGATGTCATACTCACTCATAAAGCATGACCCATTTTTCCAAATGTCCTATCAATGTTGCACAACTCAAAAGATATTTCAAGGGGTCAAATTTTGCTACCAACTATGTCTTGTGATTCAACATATAGTGTCTTAGTTTTTGAGCTATGAAGATGACTGCTAGACAAGCACATTCAATTGATGTGTAATTTATCTCATATCCGACTAGTGTCCAACTAATGTAGTATATGGCCCTTTCCTTCTCATCATGGTCACTTTGTGGCAGTAATGCCCCTAGTGGTGAAGTTGTTGCAAAAATGTATAAGATCAAAGGCTTACATTTGATAGGTAGCATTAAAATAGGTGGTGACAATAGATAGTCTTTTATTAGTTGAAAGGCCTCCTGACATTTATCTATCCACATAAAGGGGTTGCCCTTGTGCAAAAGATACTGAAATGGTTAACACTTGGCCAATTGTGATATGAAGCATCAGATAGATTGTGACCTACCTTGCAATGTCTTGAGTTCACTTATCCCTTTTGGAGGAGGCATGTCTAATATTTCTTTCACTTTGGCTGGATCAACCTCAATACCTCTTTGAGAAACTATGTATCCCAAGAGTTTTCCAAATGTTACACCAAAGACACATTTCTTCGGATTCAAGTCGACCTTGTATTCTTCTAGTCTCTCGAATATTTTTTCTAACACATTCAAGTGGTCTTTTCATGTCATATATTTTTCCAAAAGGTCATCTACATAATCTTCCATTATCTTATGCATCATGTCATGGAATATTATTGTCATAGCTCTCTGATACATGTCTCCTACATTCTTAAGACCAAATGGCATGACATTCCAGAAGTATGTACCCCAACGATAAGTGAATGCTATTTTATGTTGATCTTCAGGGGCAATACAAATCTGATTATAGCCTAAGAAACCATCCATGAGGGGCAACATCTTGTATCCTGCCATTATATCAACTATGATATCTATGTTTTGCAATGGAAAATAATCCTTTGGAAAAGTTTTGTTTAGGTCTCTAAAATATGTGTAGATGTGGATATGACCATTTGGTTTTGTGACTGGTACAATATTGGATATCTATTTAGAATAGTTGATAGACCATATGAATCCCACATTGAGCAATTTCTTAAGTTCAACTTTGACTAACAGGGTAATCTGAGGTTGCATTTTGCATAGCTTTTTTTTACTAGTTTGACATCTAGAAGTAGTGGCAAATGGTGTAAGACCAATTATGGATCCAACCTAGGAATATCGACATATGACAATAAAGAAACGTGCACGGGCGGATGGACATCGCTGCTGGTACGGGACATGCCGGATACGCGGAATGTTTCGCTGCGTTATGCGCGGTTTGCTGGTTTCTTTCTTTGGTTGGCGGATTCGACTATATTCGCTGAGCACTGGGAAGGTTTTCACCATGATATCGCGGCATCTGGTGCCAGTTTCCACTCGCGTTCGTTTGGCGCGGGATTTCAACTGGAAGATACCAGAACTGGAATCTCCGGAACCAACCGAAAATCTGTGCTGCGGTCGCTGCCGGTAGCCACTCCGTGCTTACGGGCATCGTGGAGCATGAGCATTTTGCGAACTGGTTTTCGCGGGTTGGAACCGTTGTTGGATAACCGTTGAACGGACACCCTCGTTGTTTGCGTTCGCTGGATAAAGCATGAAAATGTATTTAGAGACATTGAAAATAAAGTTTTCATCATCTAATTCCCAATCAGAGTCTATCCAATATTCTCCTTTGCTTGACTCATACTCATTGTCAAAATAAGGCACAAAAGGACTATCATTATAGTTGATAGTGTCATGTGACAATTCAGATAAATCCACCTGATGGTCATTAAGTTCAGATGGTTGGGAAGTTGTGTTGGGGTTATGGATAGATGATTCGAGTTTTTCATTGTTCCTTGGTAAAATGAGCCTATCCAAATTTTCTTGTTTCTTTGGGATCTTTGAATTGTTAGCTGTGTCAAATTTAAACATTTTCCAAAATATTCTTTTAGAGGTAAGTTCTCCAGGTTCAAGGAGCAAGTCATCAAGATAAAATTTGCTTAAGGATCTTTGGGATCCAAATTTCCACTCATGGGAGTTAGTTTCGGTAAGGGATTCCTCAATAGTCTTGACATTTTCTGAAGCATTCACACTCTCACTTGAAAGTATAGTGGTACATCGATCATCATCTTTGGATAGACCATACCCTAACCCAAGATACTTTGGTCATTTGGAAGGTGCTATAGGTTCTCTTCATCTAGTTTTATTTCTATCAAGGCCACTAATTCCATCCTAGCCTTTTCCCTTTAGCATGTCATATCCTTTGCCATATATCTTAACTAGTAATGGGGGTAAGTCTTCCATTTCCTGATAAATTCATCCTATTATATCGATGATTTCTTTGTTGTTCATGTCTCCCCATTTTATGAAAATTATTTTTGGTGGAACCCTAAAAATTTCTTTAGGTTCCATTTTGTACATAGACCTTAGGAGACTTGGGTATTGTTGTGATGCTATATGTCGTATTCAGTTTGAATTCTCCACAGCCTAGGTCCTAGATCTTCACATTAGACTCAACCTTAGGAAGTGAGGAAGATGATATCATGGCAGAAGATGTTGAAGGAGCAGATGTGGATGATGATGGGAGTGTGGACAAGTCAATGAAATTGGAAGAAGGAGAATGAGGAGCCTCTCAGTTGATGGGCACTTGATGTTCAGAAATACCCCTTAGGTTAGTATAATACTGAAATGGATCAGGGTCTCAATATATGGTGATTTTTGTGCCATCAAAGGGAAATTTCAGGCATTGGTGATAGGTGGATGAAACATCTTTTAGGGCTTGGATCCAAGGTCATTCAAGCAAGATCTTATAGGGTAATTCAAGATCCTAGAGTTAGCAAGTTGTGTCCATAATGACTGGCCCAACTTTGATAGGAAGAGTGATCACACCTTGAGAGGAAAATTATTCATCATCATATGCTTTTATGACTATGCTCTTTGTTGCATCTATGCAAGCATCAAAAAAGCCTAGAGCCTTAATCAGTTTTAAGGAGCATATATTCAGTCTTGCTCTACCATCTACTAAAATTCATCTGACATTGTATTTATGGATAAAAGCTTCAATGTGTAATGCATCATTATGGCTAGACTTTGGTGATGAATAATCTTGGTTTGAAAATGTTACATGATGGGTGCTAGTGAGGTAACCCACCATGGCCTCAAAATGGTTGACATCAATGTCTTGATGGACGAAGAACTCTTGCAAGGTTTTGTCAAGCATAGCCTTATGCATGGGATAAATGTGAATCAACTCAACTATGGATATTTGCACAAGGGTTTTTCCTAGTTGATCATTAAGGTTCAACAGACTCTTAGGTTGAGACTACTTTACAGAGGGGCTCGGTTATGATTGCTTAGCAGATGGACCGAGTATTGTAATTTCTAGATGTCGAGGAAGTGGACCAGCTATGGTGATTTTTCCACTTCGAGTAGTGGCATTGCATTCAGGTGCTCTTTTGATAGTGATGGTATTGACATATTCATCATCGATTCAAAAATTATTAATGATGGTTCCTCCTGAATAATCAAATGCAGTATAGGCATAATTAGTTTGATTATTATTAGTCTTGGAACCTAATGTGGAGGCTCTATTGGAACAATGATCTTGCAGTGGGTTTTTTTGAATAGTATGGTCTATATTTGAAGCAAATTGTAGCCCACCTAGTTCAATTGTGCAATTTTCAATGAGGTCTTATATAATGTTTCTTAGTTGCTAACAAGAGGATTTCTTATGCCCTTTATTCTGGTCGTAATCACAAAAAGATTTTTCATCCCACGATGATGGTTTAAACTATCCTAGGCCATATGACTTAGGGTCTTCAAGCATGATGAGAGCATTTTGAAGGAGCATCTTAAGGACATCCCAAATTAGCTCTCCCAAAGCGGTGTATGTTCGTCTTTTCAAAAATTGTCTTGTTTGGTAGGGTTATCCTTGAATATGACTATTTTGACCATTTTGATTATTGGTGGAGGGTGTCAGTAGTTGTTGGTTTGTTTTGTGGCTAAGCTCCTTTAAGAGTAAGCATTGGTCCCATTGTGTTTATAGCCTTGGCATCAACAATGTCATCATTGGTAACATTTTTAATTTTTGACCCAATACTTATTTATGTCTATAGATGAATTTGCATTTGTGTTCTTAGGACAATATTTTAGTTCACCTTTAGAAATGAGAGTTTTTTAACTTGGACACCCTTTTTGACTAGGTCTGTGAAGGTTGTGCAGCAATGGAATTGCAATCCAGATTTCAATGGGCCTAGGAGTGTTTCAACAAACATGTCAAACTTTTTCTTCTCAGGTATGTCAATGTGGCAATGTCTTGCTAGACTTCTCCATCTCTGGAAGAATGGGATAAAAGTTTCAACAAAATCTTCTTGTGTAAGAGTGCATAAGCTAGTGATGGAGGTGTCCATGTCAATGTTATATGCATAATTTTTCACAAATTTGTCTTTAAGTTTGTCCCATGTTTTTATCCCTTTGAAAGTGGAGAACCATTCAAGTGCAGGTCCTATAAGAATCTTAGAGAAAAGCCTCATCAAATAAGTTTGTTAATAGGAAATTTCCATATAGTTGGTCATGAATTCTCGAACATGCTCAATAATATTTGTCTTTCCCTTATATTTGGTGAAGTTTGGTGCCACATATCCAGGAGGGAATGGTGGCATGTATATATTTTTGTCAAAAGGATATAAGCATAGGTCATATGACATGTGTGACTCCTTTTTGAACATTTGCATGTTTTCTATGGTCTTTTATAAGTGAGCTACTTGAGCGGTCAAGGCATCAATTATAGGATTATTTGTTGCATCACACAGATGAGTGATAGGTATACAATGGGTCCCCATTTGTTGAGATGAGATGTATGATGTGTTTTGTTGTGGAATGTGTTGTTGGGAGATGTATGATGTGTTTTGGTTTGCATGTTGTTGGTATTGAAAGTTTGGATTAGGGACTTGTTGATGGGTGTGAATATGTGATGAATATGTTGGAATGTGCCCTCCATCCATTTGAGTCAAAATTTGGGGACTATGTTGACCATGAATATTTTAGTGGCCAAATGATGCTATGTGATGTGTATTCCGATTGCCTTGTCCATGGGGACTGTTCATGTTTCTCCCTTGGGAAGTATTGGTATTAAGTTGTGATGACGTGTTAACATTTGGTTGTGGTCCTCGAATAAATACACGGCGTTTACTTCCTCCAAAGGGATTGAATGAGGTACCAATGAAAGGATTTGATGATGATGCACCCATGGAACTAGATGAAGTTTCAAATAGAGGATTTGAAGAGCTTGCCCCTATTGATGAGGACCCAAAGGTGGCTCCAACTGATTGTGATGATGTTGTTGGCATTGTTGGCATTGATTGTGACATGGCTTGTGACATAATTGGTGTCCCTCCAACGGATGTTGCATTGATTGAATTGGAATTGTTTTGACTAGTTATGTCATTGGAGGTGGTATTAATGGTACTTGTGGTAGCTTGCAAGGTAGCACCAATAGAAGCATTGCTTGCATTGTTTTGAGGTTGACTAGCGTTGGGCAAGTTGTTTGTATTATTGACATTACGATCAGGTGATCTTGGTCTCAAAGTGTTAATGTCAAATCCTTGTGGCAATTTAGCTCCTTGACTTAGAAGTATGGTCAAATATATGTCTCTATCGTGTAAAACCATTTCTTCCACAAAGAAGGGTGCTTCTGGATTTTGGGCTGCAACTTCTAGATCTTCCTCAAATATTTTTCCATGTTCATCCCCACGTATGAATGGTTCAAAGGGATTATATGATGAGGATGGCATGTTCATGTTGCTGAAAGGATTGATGAAAAATGTGGCTTGGTTCATTATTTGACTCATATCATTGGAAAATATGTAAGTGTTGTTGTCTTGTCCAAAATTAGCCATTTGTTTTCTTTTTCTTTGAAGCCTATTCTCAACCATATAAAGAATTGCTCAAATTAGGAAGAGGATGAAAAATGACAACCAAATGACACTATGTTTTTGGATTTTTTTGATAAAGGATGAAAATACAAGGTGATCATGATGTTTTCCTAAGGAAAATGACTAATGCAAGGTAGCAAGGTTGTCAAGAAAAGATGTCAAATGCCAAGGTGAAAATGAGGACTAATATGAAAATGTTGACTAACCAAATGACCAATGGCAAGTCTAGATGCCAAATGGGGACTAAGATGAAAGTTATGAAAATATATTAAATTTTTAAGGATAGGATATGCAAGGTGAGGACTAAAATTATTTGAATGTCTAAAGTATGTGAATGAAAAATTCTAAATGATTTGGAAGAGGGTTGCTCAACCACCCTAAGCTTGATCTACGTCTCAATTTTGGAATATCAAAGGATTTGTTCTTTAAGGACTAAATGACAAGGATAAGATGACTAAGTGAGGTTTCCTAACTTGACTTATGAGTTTGAAAGGTCTCACAAAAGGACAATGACTAAAGAAGACAATGATGACTAAGTCCAATGATAACCTACTTTTGAAAGCCAAGATTTTGCAAAGTATGGTAAGGTTTCCTAATCCAAAATCTGAAAATGAAATGAGTATGCAAGGATTGGTTTATTACTAAAAGTGAAGATGGTGAAGCCTAAAGATGAAGCTAAAATTTGCAAAGATGAACCTATGGTAAAATGAAAACTAAAGATGCAAATGGTGAAGAATTTGAGCAATTTATGATCTGGTTTTTGATAGAATCTTCTACAAAAAAATGTTTGATGACAGTTTGGATAGATTTGAATTTGGTTTTTGGTCTATGATAGAGTTTTTGTTTTTGCCAGGAAAATGCGTTGATTCAAGTCACAGATACATCACAGTGTGGCAAATGTGGCTCAACTTTACTGAATGTAGTTCTATAGAAAGAAAATGTGACTCAATGAGATGATTGTGGGTTTTTGCAAAGAAAATGTGGTTTGATATAGAAAAATGTGTCTCCAAGAATGGAAACTATAGTTAAGTAGAGCAATTGTGTTGCAGGAAATGTCAAATGTGGCACAGGAAATAAGATGCATTTCAGGAAGCAAAAATGAGCTATGGAAATGTGACTTAAAATGATTCAAATGTGGCTTAGCCAGGCACATGTAGTTTAGAAAGCAACAAATTCATTGCAATAGAGTGAATGCGACATAGAAAGCATCAAATGTGTTTCAACAGAGCAAATGTGTTGTAGCCAGAATGAATGCCTAGTTTGTTTGGAAGTTTGACCTAATTTTCAAGTTGAATGTTTGTTTCCAAATCTTTGTAATGATGTTTGTTTATTTAAATTTTTGAGGAAAACCTTAGCAAACACAATATTTTTTCTTTGATTCAAGCACAATGAAGACAAGCACAATCCAAGGTTAGGAAAGGACAATATTCACTAGATTCCATGTGGGTTTCCCCAACCACACTTATTATTAGCATGTGAATCTAGAAGCTTGGTTGCATGGGATCCCCCTTATAGTACACTACTTCTCAATCCAACCAAGCTTCCAACCCCCATAAATCTCCCATGGCAGGTTGATTACCTTTACTAAGAATTGTGAGAATGTGGCTGCCTTCACAACGACCATTGTTGTGCTAACAAATAGAGGGATTTTGGCTACTATACAAAGGTGTTTAGTTTGGGACCCCTGTTTGAGTGGTCATACATGGGGAAAAGATTAAGCTTCATTAAATGAGGAATTACAAGCTAAAGAGGTTATGCTCAATAGGGTTTTGGGGAATCCTAATTTGTCCTAATGGCACATCCGCACTCGTAATCCTAGGCTTTCCCTTAAGATTCACATTTATATACCAGTCGGGGTGGCTTGACCAAAGAGATTTGTTGCTAGTTTGAGTTGCCTTGGGGAGATTAATTTTTCCCACAAAGGAAGGCCCAATTTCTAGAGTCAATAATCATTTATCTTACACCTAGGATAACACAAGTGTGCAAGGGGAGAGGATACTTTGATTATTGAATTGGGGTCAACACAAAAATAAGATGGGTCTAGTTTTTCTATCACCTAGTTTTCACAAGGTGAGAGAATAATCACCTACCACCTTCAAACACAATCAAGAAAAGGACAAGAAAAGTTCTTTTTAATGCACCAATTGAAGTGTTTTCTAATCTAAAAATAAACAAACACAATGTTTCAAAGTAATAGCCTTGGATAATCGATCCTACAAAACCACTTGTTAGTAGTTTCAAAGATATGTTTTGGACCCATGAAAGACTCAAAGCCACATGCTATAAAAAGTCATTAGTAACTAGAAAATATCTAACCTAACAAATTGTAGAAAACAAAAATAGAGTGCAAAAAGAAATAAAGAAAAATATGGAAAAAAATTGAGAGTAAAAGTTTACCAAACGAATGCATCGCAATAGAGCAATTGTGTCTCTTCCTACAACAAATGCGGCTTGGTTATATGTACTAGAATCTGACATACGAATGCGGTAACCTACAATTCAAATGCATCGCATCTAAGCAAATGCATCGCTATGCAAGATGTATGTGTCACAATAGAGTGAATGCATTGTTTGGAGAAGCAAATGCATCGTGAAATATCAGATGTATCATTCTACATAGCAAATGTGTTGCATTTGTACTTATACCTAAAAAATAGAAAAATATTGTATGAAAAAATAAAAAATGCTCAATTTCACATCAAGTTCACCAATGTAACTAAGGAAATTTTCCTAGGGTTCGCAAAATCAAATGCAACCCAAAATGATAATGAAGTGCAAAGGAAAAACATGAAAATAAAATGAAATGATCTCACCAAATGTCTTCATTCTCCATGGCTGATCTCCATTATACCTTCTCAACTTGCTGAAAATGTGATGTTGCCCTCAGAATTGATGTGAGCAATCTAATGACAATGACAAGCCCTAAGCAAATTTTGAAGGATTTGAATGACAAAAATGCAATACTATGCTATTATGCAATTACTAAGCATCTAAACTATGTCTAAATTATGCCAAATGAGATGTAAATATGCGTATGAAAAAATGACAAGAGTGCAAGAATATGAGACTACCTAAAGAAGATTGCCTAAGATTGCAAGAGCATGAAGTTGCAAGATGACATGAGATGAAAAAATGTGACCAAAATTTCCATTTTATAGAAAATGCAATTTTGAGCGAATGGCCAAGATTAAAAGTTGACAAGTGCCCTAGAATTAATGGACAAGATTCAATATGACAACCCAAAATTAGGGTTAGGGAAAATTAGGGAAAATTTGAAATGGATGGACATGATTGATTTCTAGAAAATCAAATCAAGGGTTGATAATGCATGTGACAAGAGATAAGATTGACACAAAAAAAGAGGTGGCTAGAAAATCAAATAATAATAAAAACTATTTATTTTTGGAGAAAAAGACTATTTTGAATTAAAAATCAATTTAATTCAAAAGGTGGGACCACATGATAGTAAATAATTATTTTGAATTATTTACTTAAAAGAGGGAAATTAGAAAATAGGACCATTTTAAATAAATAATTTTATTTAGAATGAGCGAAATATCAAGGTGGAAATAATTAAATAAATTAAAGAATTTATTTAATTATCAGAAGAATTTTGAGAATTGGTGACATATTAAATAAATAAATAAAACTTATTTATTTAATAATTAGGAAGAAATTAGTGGATAAGAATAATTAAATAAATTAAGAAATTTATTTAATTATAGGAAGACATTAGACAATTAGTGAAACATTAAATAAATAAATAAAATTTATTTATTTAATAATCATGAAGAATAAAGGACGTGAATTAATTAAATAATTGTGAACTATTTAATTAATAGTCAGAAGCGGACCAAAGAAAATTAAAATGTCCTAATTATGCTTGGAAGAAAGGGTGAAAATAAAGCTTGGACGCCTAGGTCATTTTTATGTGTCTACACTACTTCCCTTGATTTATGCTTGTGAGCATCTTGGGATTCCATATCCCCCACTATTTGCATATTTACTTTGTGATGAAGGTTGTCCTCCTTGAGTAGGGATTCATTTTATCACCTTTTTTGTGATATGATTTCTCCTCCTTGAGCAGGGTTTGCTTTAATCACTCAGGTACTTGGTGGTGAGGGTTCTACTCTTGAGCTGGTTTTACTTTCACCACATGATTTGTTTGTTTCTCTCTCATTCTCTCTCTCTTTCTCTCGCTCTCTCTCTCTCTATTTCTATCTAGTTGTCCATTGAGGTGGGAACACCAAAGCATGGGTTCAACCAAGAAAAACCACTATACAACCCCAACACTTTCTCCAAATATCTTAAAGACTCAGGTGTTGAAGACATTCATTTGGTGGAGGCTTCATCGATCACATGGTTGTAAGTATTTCATTCCTTTCTTCTTCTTATCTCTACTTCATTTAATTTCTACCACTTTCTACTACTTTATCTCATTTTGTAAATTCTCAATAATAAGAATAGAAGTAGGCATTTAGGCATTCTCTATGACATTCTCGCTTTTTGGTCCATACAAGATGCTAGTGTGCCTTTAGGATGCCAACACACTGCGTTGTCATTCGTTTCCTGCGTTGACGTCCTTTGGCCGAGAGCTTGTCAATTTTTCTAGAGAATCTTCATGACCTACTCTTTCGAATTCTAAAACTATTGCTACTATTCCTAAGGTATATTAGGGTAGTTCATCCCATGAGGCTCTCTGAATGAAGAGAAATTGTGTGTAGCGAATTCCCCTATTCTACATGTGGTAACACTATTTTTTGGCAAATTCCTAGGAGTAGGATTTGATGATGCCACAATAGGGAGAGAGGAAGTGATAGGTGGGACTACAATCATAGAAGAAGAAGAGTGTTGAGCATGCTTCTCCTTTTCTCTTTTTCAACCCAAGGCTGCATCACTATCAACCTTTAGACAAGCCTTATGAGAGGTGGCTTAGGGATTTGGAGGGTATCTCACTTTAGGTGTTAAGTGCCCACTCTTTTACTTCACATAGGTCTGGTACAAGAGGTCCATCCTAGGAGGAAGTAGACCAATGAGTGCAGGAAAAAAGTGATCTAGAAAATAACTACCACGTACAACCAACAATTTATAGCTAGTGTCATGGATTACATGCACTAAACCATCATGGATGAATTTTAGACACTTATTCATGATCAAGGGAACTGCATTCATAGCAACTAACCAAGGGATACCAAGTTTCACCTTGAAGAGTTCAAACCCCAAGATTATGTCAAAGAGCAACAACCAAGGGGAGGTACGGAAAGTCTGCTATGTGTACAAATGGTACTTTCAAATGCATCATACCCATCTTTGTGTAGGAAATTAATCAACATAATCTTCTCAGTAATGACATTCACTTGACATGTTGGGTCAACAAGAACACCTATCATAGTGTTTATATTGATTCACATACGGACATATAGAGGAGATGGCTCTCTATTATAACCCATTGACAAGTCCTATGAGGTGAAGGTTATGCTAGGAAAACTATTCGAAGATTACACGGTTGGGATGGGAATGTGCAAAAAGGAAGCCATTGCATACACTAGACGAGACTTTCATAGATCCCCCAAATGTTTCACAATTAGATAGTGAACCAATTAAGGTTTTGTTTTGCAATTCCTATAGAACCTTCCAACTACACCACTAGGGGTTGTAGGTTGGGTTGTAAGGCTAGGAATCTCACAACACTCACACCCACAATGCTCTTATGATACAAGGAAAGGACCTTTCAACACTGCTAAATGGAACTAAAATGGTTCACATTAGGTTCACCAAAATGTAAGGTAGGGGGACCAACCACACCAAGGCTCTAGGTCACAAAGAGCCAAGAGCAAAGGGCTGCCCTATCTTACCTCAAGCTAACGGGTGCTTAAGGAAAGCATAGAGAATGAAGAGCACTCTCAAGTGCTTATGTCACTCTATAGATCCAAAAACCTGAATGGGGCTAGACGATTCAGTTTTAGGAATTTGAACTGCACCTTAGACAACTCTCTACCTATGGAAGGAAACATGGGTCAAGAATGACAACCCAACGTACTGGTGTCTCTCTAGTGTGTTGGTATACCTATGACCAGAAAGTGAAAAGTGCAACGCAAAAAAACCAAAAAGCCTACTAACAACATAGCTAACTAAGTTTAACAAAATGAACTGAATGATAAACTATGAGAACTATGTATATAAATGATAAAGAACGTAGATGAAACTAAGGGTGACGAAGATTAACTCATTAAGGCTCCAATTCGCTAGCAAGCTCCACATGTACATTTACCTACACATAGCCAATAGAGGAAAAAAGTTGGGTTGTATAGGGGTTTTCCTTAGTCAAACCCCAGCTTTGGTGTTTCGACCTCCATGAATAGCCAAGAAAGTCAAAAAGTAGAAAATTCGATAAAGAGAACAAAGGAAAGAAACCGAACAATAACAAAGGAACTATTTTATGTTAATAATGGGTATGTGCAGGATCATGATGGGCCAAAAAGTGGCAATATTATTGGTATTTCTAGGGTATGTGGTTGACAACTTTTTTTTACCCAAAATTGATGAAACAAAAAGGGTTTTTAGAGGAGATTCTCAAATTTCCACCAATATAAATTATGCTTTAATTTGAATTTAATAAATAATTATTATTCATTTTCTATTAGAATTACGACTAAAGTCCTAATCGATAGGCTGATTGAAAAACATCTATAACTTTCAAGCGGTATCACATTTTTTGAATCCAAACATGCACACATTCTATGCTTCACATACTATAAGATTAAAAAAAAAAAATTAAATTTCATGAAGTTTTGACCAAGTTAAGGTGGTCAGACATATTTTTTATATTTTAAAAGTTGTAATAAAAAATCATAATTAATTACTTACTTGGAAAAAAATTACAAAAAAAATGCATCACATCTGGACATGAGTCCTCTACTTATATATAAAATCTTATAAAAATAATTATCATCTTATAATGGTTAGGTGGTCAGACACACCTACTTCTTATTTTTTCCCTGAAATTTAAGTACTACTACATTGAAATTTTAAATTTTCACCAAATAGATTTTATTTATTTTTAAATAAACCTAGTAGTTTAGAAACTACATTCAATTTTATACAGATTCTATTGTTACATATTTTTGAAATAATATAGATAACTTATTCAAATTTTTACGTCTTGAAAGTTTCCTAACACTAATTTTTTCTGAATTTTTTGCAACTTAAGGCCTTGTTTTTTCCATGACGATCCTGCACATACCCTAACAAGCAATATCACCTTCCAAATCAAGGTTCCCTCAAGCATGTAGACGAGGTTACAAGCTTGGTAAGGTATATGTTTCCACAACAATGAAGAAATAGTCCCTCAGGACACCAAGTCACAAATCCAATGGTGGAAAAAGTGTAGTGAGATGGATGGAATTGCTCAATGATTAATGTTGTGAAAATGCTAAGAGAATGAAGTAGAATTCCCAAGAGTTCCAGAATTGCTAAAGATATTGATTGAATTAGCCTAATAGGAATTTCAAGACCAAAATGGGAGGGAAAGAGCCATTTTTTGGCTGGTTGGTCGACATAGAGGCATTACGCTTCATGCCCAATAGATAACGTAATGTCTCTATGGACACTAGAGGCAAGAATCTGTCAGGGATCGTAGCGCACTATGTAGATGTATGTGCACCATGCTCCCATCCTCGATAAATATTACCCCACCAACACAAGAAAAGGTGCCAAATAGATGTGTTTCAGATGGGTGATGTGGAATTTCACATTTCTAGTTTGATATTCTAAGGTGGAGGAATGCAAAAGGAGAATTTACACAAGGGGTGAAAATTTTCTCCTATACAATACCAATATCACTATGTCCTCTCAAAACCTTCCTATTGAGTAGTCTCTTTGATATGTTCACAATTTTATCCCACCAAGGTAGAAAATGTTATCATTTTATTGAGGCGACTAGTATTGTTGTTTTTCTGATATGTATTCTTTCGTTCGATGGAGTCCTCCACTTTAGTTATTTTCTCCTTTTTTTTAGAGATATCAAAGGGACTGATGTTTGGGTTTCACTGATATAGATCCTTATCCCTAATATTCCTTCAATTGAAGTTTCCCTTTTCCTTTTCGATGTGACTGCAAATCACCTTACTTCAATATTATGGAGTCCTTTCGAAAACCATCTTGATGTCCTTTGTTAAATTTTGTGATAACTAACATCTCCTTATCAAAGAGACAAGTTTCCTCATCTCACCAATGTATATTTTTCTCTTCAATGAACTTTACCACTTTCATAATATTGAATGGACTCATGAATCACTCATCTTGATATTATATAATCTCTTTGATTCATCAAGTGTGTATGTTATGCATTGTCCCTTTGACCTTTTAGTGTCATTGTGATACATTGATGAGTTATGTCTGAGAGATGTTTTTATGTCTCCTGAATACTAAGGTATATTTTCTATGAAAGTCATGCCAGAGTAATTAAAAAAAATTATGCCCCTTGGTGGTTCATCCTTTGGTTTATCAAAGAGACCCAAAATTCCAAGGTGTCTTTGATAAGACTTCATTCGGATCATCGAAGAGACACCAAGATAACTTTATTCAATAGGATATTCTCTCCTTGATATTGTTCATAGTGCCTTGAGTTTTTGCTTCTTCGAAGGGACCTTAAAGTGAATTCCATGGACATAGTATAGTCTCTTTGACATGACTTTCTTCCTTTGCAAGTAGGGTGAAAAATGCAAATTTTTTTAGGGTGATGACTTAGATGACAGGTAAATGAAGTATTTAAAGTTTTAAAAATGGCATGGTAGGTAATAGGATTTTTGAAAATAAATGGATTTTTGTGGGTAATTGGGGTAGAATTTTCTAGTCCTAACAAATCTATGCTCTAAGGGTGGCCTATCATATGGTCTAGATTAGGTTGGCCCTAAAACACCACCACTACTCTATGACTTGCTATGTGATCATCTGCTCTATGACTTGTAACTACTCAAAGCCATTGATGCACTAGGTTCCCTCTACTCTAGTGGAACCTCGATGTCATATTAATCTCTATAATACTACTTGCATCATCCAACTATTAAAAGTGAATTGGCCATATTTTCACTTTTCCCACTAAGGGTAGCTATAAAATTAATAAACTGTTGATCTACCTCCTACCTCACAATCACTGTTAAATCTCACTTTGATCATAGTGCCCCTACCTCATGCTCTAGTGCTTGAACCTTGTTCTGTAGCTCAACTATTTGCTAATCGGTTAATCCATCTCCACCCATGCCTATGATAGGAACCTCCTCTATTCCAACCTCCACATCAACCCCCATAACTATCCTCTCTCGGAGGACCCACTCTGCGTCTCCCATATCCTCCTCCTTTCATCTCTCCTCCTTTTCCTAGTGCTACTCCTGGTGCACCTCCCCACAACCACCTCATCCAATCATCCCAATAAGGGTAGATATAGAATCAATAACCTAATGAACTTCCTCCTGCCTCGCAATCACTATCAGATCCCACTCTGACCATAAGACCCCTACCTCAGCCTCCAATGCCTAAACCTTGTCCTATAGCTTAGCTATTTTTTGATTGACTGATCCATCTTTGCCCCCACCTCTGATAGGCACCTCCTCTAGTCCAACCATCATATCAACCCCCATAACTATCCACCTACTCTACCTCTCCCATATCCTCC
Organism: Sequoia sempervirens; assembly: GCA_007258455.2. Lineage (NCBI taxonomy): Eukaryota > Viridiplantae > Streptophyta > Pinopsida > Cupressales > Cupressaceae > Sequoia > Sequoia sempervirens. Next base: position 396,762,517 of record VDFB02047230.1, read on the forward strand.
TCCTCCCATATCTCCTCCTCATGGTGCTCCTCCTCCCCAACCACCTCCTCCATCTCCACATCCTAACATCCCACCTTGAGAGAAGACATCTCCTCATGCCTCTCTTCCCTAACTACCTCCTCCTCTAAAACCCTCTCCTCCTTGCCTTCCTCTCAGATCGGGGAAAGTGGTCTCCCCCACTATCTCCTTGTCCTCCTCATCTCTCCTCTCCCTAACTAGGGGAATTTTCAAAATAGTCAAGTGTTTTGTGTAATCAAACAGTTGCATCACATGACCTCAGTACATCAATTATGTGGCCAAAATTCAAAATTTTCACATATTTTGCAAATACTTCACACAAATCAATTGGATCATTACCCTAAATAATTACATCACATATCCATAGATGTGACTCATAAATTTCACTTGTGCCACAACCTTAATCACTTATGTGATACTTTAGCAATTGTGTCATTTTTTATAGCAAATGTGATGTTATAAAATTTGTGGTGCACTATAATTGACCCAAAACCTAACCTAGAAATTACTTTTACACTTGTGGTGAATTGCAAGCAATTGCATCACTCGTGATTGCAATTACGAAAAACCGTGTTCACCACAACTAACTATTAAATTTTCTTAGGCCCTAGAAATGCATGAAAATAAAAAATTGACCAAGTAGGTAAAAGGTACTTACCAGGTCTCATGTGCCATCTGGTCATCAAAAAGTAAAAATTTAGTACTCAAGATGATCGGCATGTGGAACAGGTGACATATTGGCAACAAGAGCTCCTTAATCTCCAAAGTCAAAATGCATAAATGAGAAATTTAACCCTCCAATTTCTATTTTTAGCCATCCAAATTCTAGGGTTTCCTTAGGGTGTGTACTGGTTGCAATGCCTAAAGGATCTGAAAGCCTTAATACCATCACCCCAAATATTTTGAAAATCATTTCTTTCATTACTAGCATATTCTTGACTATTAAATTGAATTATCGAAACAAGTTCCAAATTTTTTGAAATTTTTCAAAAATTTACAAAATTTTCCCAAGGAGGTATAGGTCCACCCTGTTATCAATAGGGCATGTTTTGACTAATTTTATTTGACAAAATGCATAAATGACATTGTATGAAAGAGGGAAAAGATGTAGACACTAAAAATTGTCTCAGCCTGTGACTTTATTAAATCCTCTTTGATACTTAATAATTAAATAATTTTTAATTATTTAATTAACTCATTTCCATCATTCTATTTCGTCTCTTGAAAAATTAAATCTTATTTAATTGTGCCACTAATTTTCATGTCTTCTATAATTAAACAAATCCAATTTATTTAATTAGTACTATCTTGTCTATTTAATTATTCACTTATCCTTTTCCTCTACAATTAAATGAATATTATTTATTTAAAACGACTGTCTAAATTGACTTTCCCTCTCACCTTTTGAACTAAATTACTATTTAATTCTAAAAATCAATTTTCCTTTTTGCCTCTATAATTAAATAATGCTTTCATTTTTTAATTATTCACTTGCACATTCAAACTAAATGATTTTCTTAGTTCCTCTCTCAGTCTTATTCTTATCTTCACTTTTCACGATCGATCTCAACCTTTGATTAATCCTTTTCAATCTCATTTGTCAATTCAAATTTGGTTCTTGTATAAAAGATGCCATTCATGGTCATTTTATGATATCTAGTTTATGCTAGTACATGTTGTAGAGACAACAATACTTCAATATTTTTCTTATCATTTAGGCTACATTTGCACACAAATCTAAGGGCATTGATCAATCAAATAAAAATGGAGAAGGGTAATAGAGGTGAATCAATGGACACTTGAAGCTTTGGTAATGTTGTTTTATGCTTTGTTTTTCCTTTGTTACTTATTAATTGATTAGGATCATTAGGATTGTTGTTTAATGCTTTATCACTGATCCTGATCTTGTTTCCTAATTACACAATGGACCCATAAGGTAGCAAGTAACCCTTTTTTATTTCCCCACTTAGCCCAAAGGAAGCTTCTAATTAAATAGGTCAATAGATTGTGGAATTATTTAAAAGGTAACCAACATGAGGAAATGTAGACATGGTGGGTGAAGAGGATTTTTTTGGAAACATGAATTCTTCTAGCCATGGAAAGAATTGGTCCAATTTAGGAGTTTATTTCTAGTTTTGGTCAAGAGCCACTTCCACATTTCTATTAGAGAAACTCCAATTCCAAAAGGTATCCTAAGATATCTTGTGATGGTACCATGTTTCACCTCTCTTCACTCACTCAAAATCCAAGGATGACAAGGGCTGGATCTGGTCATTATAAATTTAGTTTTATGCATAGCCAACTTAGATACTAAAATAGAACAATGAAGTTCCAAAATATGAAGCATATTGATCAAGTACTTCCTCACCGAAGTTTTGAATGAATATCATACTATCATCAACAAAATAGGATTAAAGAGTCAAGTTATTTCCTAGGAGCATGATTTCTATTATAAGATTATTAGTAAGCACATGTTGGAAAAGATATCTGAAAGCATCAGTAGCAAGAACATACAAGAGTGAAACTAGCAGACATCCTTGACAAATGGAATTTTGCAAGGAGAACTAAGGAGAGAGAATAACATTCATAGTAACTCTAGTATTTGCATCCATAAAAAGAATTATGACTTTCTCACAAATTTTTGGGTTGGAAAACTAATCCATTTTAACATTTTGAGAATAAAAGGCCAATGTATGCAATTGTAGGATTTATTGAAGTCTAGTTTAATGATGAGAGCTCATCTTGAGTTTCTTGTTGATCCCATTCCGTAGTCTCTCAAGCTAGAACCAAGTTTTCTAAGATGATATTTCCACCAAGGAAATCAGTTTTCTCTGAATGAACCATCTCTTGAGTGATATGTTTGATTATTTGAGCCAAATATTTAGCAATTATTTTATAAAACTTGTTGAGGAGATTAATAGGTCTCCAACCATTAAAAATGTCTACCTCTTTCTATTTGGGGATAAGCTTAATCAACCCTTAATTAATAATTCTTCCTATAGACCCATTTTATATTCCTTCAAGGTAAACATTAAAAAAATCCTCATGGATGTGAGGCCAAAGAGTTAGATAAAATTCAATTGGAAGGCCATGTATGAAAAGTCTTTGTTCCAAGGCCATGCAAGGGAATGCTTCATTAATTTCCTCTATAGTGAGGGGGTGGTAAAAAAAAATGCTATAATCAAGGTCAATTTTCTTAGGAATATAGCTTACAATACTATCTTATAGAAAAGGAAGGGTATGTCATCTTTGGATTCATTAGTAAAAAGTTTCTAAAACAATCATAAAAGGTGTTCATGATGTGAAAATGGTTTTTTTGTAGGCTACCATTATCAGTTTTAATAGCAAAGATGTATTCAATTTTATTCTTGTATTGAAGGTATTGAAAGAAGATTTAGAACTTTGATCTACATCTTTGATCCATTGTAATGTAGCTCAAATTTGAGAATCTTTACCTCTATAATCTACCATTTTACTAAGAAATTTTTTGACATTATTCACATATTTTTGTATGGTGTTATCATGGGGGTTGTAGGCTAAAAGGGAGTTTCCATGTTCTAGTTTCCCTTTGAGAGTTCTAAAATGGGTGATCCCACAATAGTGGTTTACAATTTTTGGCCAAACTCGACATTGAAATTATTTTTTAAAACTAAATCTTCACATTCGGGCACCTATAGCAGCTAAACCATGAAGAATTTGAAGATGATGCAAACTAGAGTCTCGTAAATTTTTTTCTTTAGATTCTAAAAATATATTTTTCAAAATTTTTGGAATCAGATTGCATTTCTTTTTCCATCTCCCACGAAAATTGATTTTTTTCAAAAAACAACATTTTTAAAACATGATTCACATTGTATAACGCATAAATTTTTTTCCGTGAAGGATAAAATTCTAATTATTTCTAATTTAGATTTGTAACTCCGATATATAGTGCTTCCACTTGGTTAGATATATTTTTATTGAATATTTTTTTCTTTAATAAAGTTTTGAAGTCAAACCAATTACACTTCAGACATAGCATGACTGTATAACACAACTTTTTTTGTATATATCAAAATTCAATTTTATTTTTTTTGTTGGATCAAGGACTTCAATATCTAGTGCACTCATATTTTTAAATTTTTATTTTTGATAATCTACTATTTTTCCACATGTGCATAACAAAGATTGTCCTTTTTTATAAAAAACCTATGTTTAATAAAACTAAAAAAACAAATACATAATAAAACCAAAACATATTAAAATTATATTCATTGGATAGCTCATTCCGAGAACTACCTGATTCTAGTTGGGTTTGTGAAAATTCATCCATTTTCATCCTCAACCCGAGCTCTGAATCACCAAAATTTAGGCTTTTTTTTGTCTCAAGGGGGGGATGAGAAATTAGGGGGGTTCGTATGAACCCCCAGGGGTTCGTTTGAACTAGGGTTCATTCAAACCAAGGTTCATTTGAACCCCCCTTCTCTAAGGGGATTTTTTTTCTTTTTTGGCAGAAAAGTATTAAAAGGGTTCACCCGAACCCAAGTTCTAGCGAACCCTTAATTGGTTCGGTCGAACTAGTAGGTTCGTACGAACCCCTAAAATCAATTTTTTTTCCATGCATTCATTTTTTGTGAGTTTTCCTTCCTCACTTAAATTTTAAACCACTATTGTGGCTTCACCCAAATCTATGATGTTTAACCACTACCCTCCTACCATAGTCTTGAAGAAAGTAAATGCATCTAGCAATCACATTTTCCCACTAGCTAATCCAACTGACATGATGAGGTTTGGGTTCTTAATTCTAAATTTCTAGGAGGCCATCTATATAGTCTTGATTTGTAAGGTGGAAAACATTTAACTTGAATGAAAGGTGTTTATGGATGGAGGTGGATTTTGAGAAGGAAAGAGTGGTAAAGATGGGAAGGTGATTAGAGAGGGTTGCAAAAAAATCTAGAGAAACAAGACAACCATCTAGAGAAGGAAGAATAGGGAAGTTAGTAGATATAAAAAATCATTTTGTCTAGCTTAGTTTCCTAAGGGGACCTTTCCAATAGTTGCAATTAAAGGTTACTTTTAAGATTCAAGCTTTGGGTTTAATAAATGTTAGTGTTAAGTTTAATTTAGGGATAATTATTTTAGTGGTTTTATTTCTCATATCGAGTAGTTGTTCACCCATCACCTTTTTAAAAACTTTAAAAACCTATACAGTATGCAATTCATCTCATCTCAATTTTCATTCACTTTTGATAAAATCTAGCATATTGCTTCTCTCTATTCGTGAAGGGTATGTGCAGGATCATGATGGGCCAAAAAGTGATGATATTGATGGGAATGCATAGGGTATGTGGCTGACGACATTTTTTTTACCCAAAATTTGATGAAATGAAATGGGCTTTTAAAAGCAATTCTCAACTTTCCACCAATATAAATTATGCTTTACTTTGAATTTAATAAATAATTATTATTTATTTTCTATTTGAATTACGACTAAAGTCCTTATTGATAGGCTAATTGAAAAACATCTTTAGCTTTCAAATGGTATCACATTTTTTGAATCTGAAACATGTGTCACATTCTATACTTCACATACTATAGGATTAAAAAAAATAAAATGGAATTTTATAAAGTTTTGACCAAGTTAAGGAGGTTATACATATGCGTTTTAATATTTTTTAAAAGTTGTAATAAAAAATTCAAAATTAATTATTTGCTTGGAAAAAAATTACAAAAAAATATGCATCACATCGGGACATGGGTCCTCTACTTATATCTAAAATATCATAAAAAAATTATCATTTTATTGTGGTTAGGGTGGTCAGACAAACACCTACTTATTTTTTCCCTAAAATTTAAGTGCTATTGCATTGAATTTCAAATTTTCACCAAATAGATTTTTAAAAAAATAAAAAATAAACCTAGTACTTTAGAAACTACATTCAATTTGCTACAAATTCTATTCTTAGATATTTTTGAAATAATATAGATAACTTATTCAAATTTTTACGTGAAGTTTCCTAACTCTTATTTTTCTAAATATTTTGCCACTTAAGGGCCTATTTTTTCCATGATGATCCTACACATTTTGCATAGGGTGCTCTTGGGAGGTGGTTGACACCAACATGGTATTAGAGCCAACCATTTTTCTCTACTTCCTTTGAGAGTTTTAACCAAAATTTCTTAAGATGATTTATTTGTTGTTTGGTGGTTGTGATTGTCGCATTTGTTCCCAATGGAATATTTTGATTTGGTTATACCTTCAAGATGGATATTTAGGTTCCAAGCTTGCATGTAAGAAGTATGGCCACAAATAATCCAAGATCTATATCATAGGACGATTCGAGCATGATCGAGATATGAAAAAGTACAAACTACATAACCCCTGCTGAGACCCCTAAAAGGTTCAATTGACCACCCCTTGAGTTCCCAAGTTATTCTAAACCCATTTGAAGAAGTGTTGTTTAGAAAAAATACCCTTTAATAACTTGCCAAAACAACATTGATAATTTCATCAAGTAAAGAAAATGAGATCACTTTACCTTCCTACATGTTAGTGTTTGATGTGGTTTAATATGGGTCTATCGAAGTGGTGACATCAATGGTTTTCATGCTTTTGTTTTCTATATGCAGAATTTGCTAGGAAGATCTGTGGGGGCCACCAGATATCACATTTTCCATGCTCTCTATGCTAGACATCACATGTAGGGTGTGAGATCCGATGTGGTTACTCGAGATATTTTTTTGCTTCAAACCCACCTTTCAAGATCCCTAACTTTTTTTCCACATTCCTTGGCTTGACTTTCAATAGTATGAAACCATGAAACTTAAACTATTCACAATATAATTAAACATGTTTAAAACTTAAATTTAGATTGTTCACTAACAACATGGATTTAGGCTTGAAACCATTTAAAAATTAATTAAATATTTCTCTTTTTCAATTCATATGTGTATATAAACAACTAAATGAATAGAAATTATGATTGGATTAATGCCTCTTTTTGGTGGCTTGAATGTATCTAGAAACTACTGAATTTGCCTCCTTTGTACGAGTTGAGACATGTAATTTCCAAGAATTTTCTATACGATTATTTTCCTCGAGGAAACAAGGAAAGTACTAAAGTTTCCTATTGTATGATCTATTTAATTCACTCTACCCTTCCTCTCCCACAATTGTGTGGTAGAAATGTGCTATCAATTTAATGCATTTGCTAAAATTCAGTTGTCATAGCCCACAAAATAATAATCACCTAAATATAACTAGAAATTCCACTTTAAGTGTGCAATGGGGTACACTAAATAGTTGTATGGCTTTATTTGAATATGAAATAAATAAAATGAAAATGAGTATATGAATGAAGAGTATGAATTTGACATTTCATTCAAACGATTTGCTTATTACTTCTTGCATGCGAGTTTACTTTCGAAGAATTTGAAGATTAAGAACTCTTAAAGTAGCTTTGAATGTTAGCCCTTGTCAGTCAATGTTGTGAATGCCGCTTGTGGCTCTTGGAGGTGTTAGGCCTTATTTAAACTTGTGTAGACATATTCGTTGAAATAGATCAATGTGTATATAAGTTATAAAAACAACACATGAAATAACTAAAATGGAAAAGAGTATACAAATGAAAGAGAACTTCAATTTATTGGATATAAAAATATTCAATTTGGAGATATATAGAATGTTGAAAATCTAGTGTTTTTATGGAATGTTTAATTGCAAGTATAAGAATGTATGCAATTGAATACAATGGTATAGATGTATTTTATATTTTGTGTAATTTTGTCACACAATCAATTTGAACTCCAATATATCTGTAATAAACAATAGATCTATTTAGTATTTGAAAAACAATGGTATGTCGATGATATCACGATACTCTGAAATCAATATAAAATAGTATGTCGATGATATCACCATACTATGAATGACAAGACCATAATCTATCCATGCTATTGGGCAGTCCATCCACCATAAAAATAAAGAAAATTAATATACTTCTATATGATTGTTGTATCCAACAAAAGAAGGAGATAAACCTTTTAGTTTTGAAATTATAGAAGCTAATAAATGTACTTAATATATATTAGACATAGTAAGGTCTTTATTTCTTTCTTTTTACCCATTTATCTAGCTTTAAGCCTTTCTCAGGTCTATGCATCTAAGTGGAGTTGTGAGGTTTGTTTGAAGTATCTATAATTTTATTTTCATACAAAAACAAATAGAGGACAAACTAAAATATATTTTTTCATCTTGATTTTGACCTCATTTAAATTAATTACACAAAGGTAGCCCAATAATACCTAGTGCACGGTCGATAAGGTTGTCTTGATGAAAACCTAGCAAACAAGCGTCATGATGACAGAAAAAGAGAAAAAAAACAAAATAAAAATAAAAATATATAAAAATGAGGACACAATAAAAAACAAGTGATGAAAACCTAGCAAACAGGTGCTACTTGTGATTTTCATCAGCTCTTCTATCTATTGGGTACAGTTTTTTTATGATTGTTTCCTTTCATATCATTTCCATCTATCATTTGAGATAATTAGTATCATTATCCATATCATAACAAGGATATCATGTCTTACCCTAGCTTGGGGGCAACGTCCTAGAGTTATTTGGTACAATGGACTTTCGGCTTAAATGGGGAGACACTCAAACATGACAACATCGAGTGACGATAATTGAAAAATCCTAAAAACATCAGAAAATCCATCAAAGTCCAAAAACATCATAAAATCAAACTTCAAAGTCCAAAAACATCAGAAAATCCATCAAAGTCCAAAAATTCAGAAAATCAAACTTCAAAATCCAAAAACATCAGAAAATCCATCAAAATCCAAAAACATCAAAAAATCAGAAAATCCATGCAAAAACATTCAAAAATCGCAAAATGCAAAAATAGATTCTGTATCAGTCAAACTACGTGGTCTCTGCATGTATAATGTAGGCAAGACTAATCTTTGATCAGTGCCCAAGACCCCTAGGATAGGTCTTTAGGTTACATCATTTGGTCAAACGTCTGAGAATATCATGCAAACATCAGCACACACATTTCAACATCGATGATCTAATCTGAATAATGATTTGAAAATACATTAAGTAGAATTTGAATTGTTGTACTTTTTATTTTTTTCATTTTCTTATCATTTCTTTGGAGCTACTTGATGATGTATTAAACTAGAGAAGTAAGGAAGGAGAATGATACCTTTTCTTTGTTTGATGTTTGTGAGTTAGTCATTATTATTTTGTGAATTGTCGTGGGAAGTGCTCTACCAAGTAGCATGGATGACATTCCAATTCACTTAAGAAAATGATTAATTCTTGTCTGTTTATGCAAGAAATGCTCAGGTCATCTCGGTTTAATTATACCTTGATGCTTGTGTTTGCTTGCAATATCAAATATCATGAAAGAAATACTCAGGTCATCATTGGTCTATCTCATATCATTGATGCTTGTATTCACTTTCAACATTTTCAAAAGCTCAGTGATGATACAAAGCAAAATAAAAAGATTGTTGAAATGACACTTAGGTTTGCATTGGTAAAATAGGTTTGCATGGTAAAAATAGATTGCATTCATAATAATACATCTGCAGAGTATTGATTACACAAGTTACAAAGATTCATTTGCAAATGACGTTATATTTTCTTATTAAATATTAAGTATACTTGACACATACAATTTTCATAATGACATGCATGTAAAATCATTTCTTCACCTCATCATAAATTTCACAATAAACATCTCATTTCGTGATATCATATACACGTTATGCTTCATCATTCATTTACATCTCATCACATAGTCATTATCATGTAGTTGCAAAATCATCATTCATTGCATACATATAGAAGACATTTTACATCTCATCATATATATCATATATTGCATTTCATCCATTCATCATTCATTTACATCTCATCATATATATCATACATTGCATTTCATCCATACATCATTCATTTACTTTCATCCATACATCATTCATTTACATCTCATCATTTATATCATACATTGCATTTCATCCATGCATCATTCATTTACTTTCATCCATACATCATTCATTTACATCTCATTTTATCTATCAGATATTGCATTTCATCCATACATCATTCATTTACATCTCATTTTATATATTATACATTGCATTTCATTAAGAAAATACACACATCATCAATATCATATCACATCATCATCAATGCATCTATCCAACTAGTATAATAAAATCATCATAAAACATAAAGATTAAAATACATCCATGACATAAATCATGTAGAACACATCATGGATCAAATCAAACCCACTACACATATATATCTCATCAAGTGTCAAGTATACAATGAAGTCTGAAATAGATAAAGATAACATCATATCAAAAAAGAAATGACTGTATACATCTCGTAAAATACATCAAAAGGTACACATATGACCTCAAGTAGTGCTCGCACCAGTATCACCACCACCGGCTGCCCCAGGATCTCCTGGATCACTCGGATCTCTCAGGAGAGGCTGTGTCACACCTCTGCTCACTATCCTTGAATGAGTCCTCTCTGATCGAAACTGGGCATAACTGACTCTCTGCTCTGGGGGGCATAGCTCATGATAACGACTCCTGTAGAACTCAATCTCAACACCTGCCCGCATGGCCTCTCACATGTAATCTGCCATAGAGGTCCCATCCGCCACTCTCTGTAATCTCTCTATAGTATCCTGTGTTGTCTCTACTGCCTATCTGACAGTATCTCACTCTGTAGTCAAGGCTATAATCTGTGCCTACATAGTGGTCAACTATGCTTGTACACCTACTAGCTAAGCTTATGCTATCGCTGCTGCCTGTCTGGCCTCATCTCTCTCACCAATCAGAGAGGTAATCTATGTCTGTGCAGTAGCTAGTTGTTCCTGCATCTGGGCCTAAGTTTGTGCTAATAATCCCTGCACCTGTGCTAGCTATCCCTGTAGGGTCAAAACTTCTGATCGCTCTACTGGAGAGGGAGAAACGGCCTACCTCTTATGAGGCACACTCGTCGAGGGCTCTGAGGTACCTACTATGCTCAGTCTCCCCTCATCTCCGCCATCATCTCCACCATCATCATCACTGTCATCATCACTGTCATCATCACTCTCATCACTGTCACTCTCATCACTACCCTCCACATCTACATCCTCCTCTCTCCTCCGTCTCTGACCACCACGACCACCCCTTGTAGCTGCTGGTGTTGGTGCTAGTGTTGGTGCTGGTGCTAGCTCATCTGGAATGGTAGTACGAGGAGGAGGGTGTAGAGCCAAATATTGTCCATAATCGGGAGTAACGGGTGCCTCAACAATGTCTCGCCGCATATCCCATGCCGATGGCTGAAGGGCATGATAACCCTCAATAAGTGCCCCATAAGGCAAGCATGGACCCCAATCACTAGCATCTATCTGTCATCATCCATAGTGCACTACTCCCTGTGGAATACACTGAACAATCCCATATTGCCTATAGACGCGGTGAAATAGGAATCGCTCCAAAATCTTGGAGCTCTTCCCGATCAAATACATCGAGTCAACCAAATATCCCAACTTGATATCATCCTCATCCCAGTCATCACAATCTAAATAGGGATGCCAGGTCACTATCTCCACATCATCAAGAACCCATCTCCAATAATCTAGCTTACCCATCATATGTTGGGTAGGCCTACCTCTATAGCGAAACACATAGGGTCTCATCGCTGGTCTCGATAACACCGGCATAGGATGCGTGACAGCAATATGCTCCCATGCACATACCTGAATAAGTGGAGTTCCTACTAATAAACTGCTACCTCTGAGGTACACGATCCAGTGTAATTCATGATATAACTGAGCAAGCATACACATGCCCCAAACATATCTTATCTTGTGTGCCACCATACCCTCTAGTACCCAACCCCATCCAAGAGATAGACCTTTTGACCTCTTATCAGGACAAAGGAATCCACCAATAAAGCCTGCCAAAACTGAAGGAAGTGGAGCATAAGAATTATACATCTCTACCCATGGGATCCAAACTCCCACAATATGAGGATCCTAAAGAACTCTCTAAATAGACTCTATCCCACCCCGCTCCTCTGAATCATGCACGACAATCTCCCCAACAAAAGGAATGTGAAGGATACGCCATACATCCTTTGGCATCACAGTCATCTTGCCAGTAGGTAAATGGAAGGTGTTGTGGTCACTATGCCACCACTCTGCTAAAGCTATCAGTAGACCCCTATTAAGTCTAATATGGGGCATATCTAGTAATGATGCTAAACCACAATTAGTAATATGCTCCCTCTCATTCGGTGAAAGTCATGGTATCATATCAAAAGGCCAGGGGAACTACTCCCGCACCTGGATAACATCTAAACGCTCCTGTTATCATAAAAACATTTTATAGATCAATACGTTATCAATCAGAATATCAAATATCATGAGGTCATCAATTTCTAAAAAATTGTGCTTTACCTATCAAACAATCAATTTATCAAGAATGAACCCTCATCTATCAATCAGGTTCATTCCTTCAAAAACTTTAATTATTCCTCGCCTATCATGAGGGTAATTATTATCAATCAATAGATCTCGCTCATCATGAGATCATTTACCATTTATTTAGTCAGATCAAACTAAAATGGATGGAGTCAACAACAAATTGACGAAATAAAAATCAAAGTGCACAATTTTTTTCTTCATCAATCTATTTTTTTTACACGCTATAACAGAGCTCAAGGGTGCTATTTCTGGTGGGGCACTAAAACAGACCTATGGTGCACTACAAAATCTACCTAAAGTGCTAAAACTCTCATGCGCTGCACTATCCTACTGGCGCGCTACAAAATCTACCTAAAGCGCTAAAACAAACGACGAACGAGCTATTCCAAGCCGATTGGGCGCTAAAACAATACAAAAAAGTAAAAAAAAATAAACTAAAAGGTACAAGCAAAAATTACAAGGAGGATTTGGGGTACATATCGGAGGTCCAGAGTCGGTCAGACACTGGTGACGTCGCACACGCTCGAGTCAGTGGGTGTGGTAAGGGATCGGCATCCTGATGCTCTAGCACTCTAAGGGTCTCTATCACAAGTTTCTCAAAGTCAAATGCACAAATGACTTTTGAAAGTGACCTTTTTCACTTTTATAGGTTATTTTTGTGGGATTTTTTTGGGATTTATTTAATTTCTTCCTGCGAAATTAATTATTATCTATCAGTGGGGCATCTTTGCACAATTTTATCGGGAGATAAATTGTTTCATCATTGCTTGTTCATCAAATCGTCATCAAATCATCATAAAAATTTGAAAAAAATTTGAAAAATTGTAAAAAATTCAAAATTCATCAATTTATCTTCTGTGGGGGCATATATCGCTATCATTTCAAAATTCAACATCTGGGACAAATCAGGGGCATACTTTAAACTTTTCATCAATACTGGCAGCTGCAGCAAAATTTTCTTTCAAGCAATGTGTAAACACATCACTTCAAAGAGAGGCAAAATGTAGAAACCTAATTTTGGTCTAGAGAATCTAATTAATTAAATACAACTTATTTGATTAATTAATCTTAAATTCATCTACTTAGTAAATAAATAGAAATATTTATTTATATTAAGTTCATTATTAATTCTTCTATTTTATCATATTATTTCCCTCTTAATTAAATAAACAAAATTAAAAACTTTGTTTTATTTAATTATTATCATTTTATCATATTATTTCTCTCTTAATTAAATAAACAAAATTAAATACTTTGTTTTATTTAATTATTATCATTATTATTTCTTCTATACTTTATCCATTAATTCTATCTTAAATTAAATACACAGCTTCAATAATTTGTGTTATTTAATTACCTTATCATGTTTCTTCTTAATTAAATAAAGATATCCTAGAATCTTTTATTTAATTATCATTTTCCTTTTATTTTAATTTAATAAACAACTGCTATAGTTTGATTTATTAAATTATTTAATCCTCTTTTGCTAAATTTAAATAAACCAAAAATATTTAAATAAATGCAAAAATCATTTACCTCTATTCACTCACCAATAAAATTAGATTTTTAAAATCTAATTAATTCAACTATCATTCATGGGAAGAGCTTCGGGGACAAACCTATAGAAAATCCTCTAAATCTCTTTCCTCTCATCTTGCCTGGTGTTTTCCTGGGGAGGAACAATCCTTCATGATCAGCTCCACCTTCTCATCTCATACCATTCAATTCTCCAGATTGAATCTCAACCTCTGTTGTGTTATCCCTTCACAAATGAGTGCCATGAAAGCTATAAATACAGGTTGCTGGCTACAGGAAAAAGGATCCTAACTTGTGCAATCTTACTCTGCAGGTTTTCCAAGCATTCAAGCAATCAAGCAAATAGAAGCATCCATCAAGCATTCATCAAGCATTTTAATTCATCAATTATGGCTATTTACAGTAGTTTCTTTCTCAGAAGCTTTGTTGTAGAATCATCTTAGTTGCATTTAGGAATCATGTTAGTTTAAATCTCATTCTCTAAGTGTCATTTTAACAATCAATTAGCTTCTAAAATCTGAGAGCAAGTTGATTAAACAAATCTTTAGAGTTAGAGAGCAATAAGATAGATTTTTGAAGATTCTTAATTTAAATTAGCTTAAATCTCTTGAATCTTAGATACAATGTCTTATTTAGAAGTGTAGATGCATTGTTAATTTGTTTACCTCATTCTTTACGCTTCCATACACCATGTTTGACATTATAGATCTAGCATGATCCAACCGCCGCCCTATCTGTCGGTCTAGGTACAACCTCCCACACATCATTCTACACTTTTGATGTATATTCCTCAACCATTGCATCTCGCCACACCTACTACCATGTAGCTTCCTAATAGATGGAAGGCACACTATCTACCAACTAACTAAATAATTTCATATAGTCATTATACCTAGCTAGTTGTCTCTGTTGTCTACTGCTCATTCTAGGAGCTCCTACAAACTCGTTAGTATCCCTATGTGTCTCTTGAATCTCATGGTTTCTGTTGCCAATTGTAAAGGATGAAATATCAATCCGTACATGTCTTCTTGATGCATCTCTTAGATCTATTTCATTTGTTGCTCCATACTATATGAACTCTCAACACTTGAGCCTATCCTTGTACTAGTAACTATACTTGAGCTTCCCTACACTTGATTCAGTTGAACGATCCTTGGAGCTTCTGTTACCTACTTACTTTGATCATCTACTTGAAAATATATGGACCTCCTAAATACCTTGTCCTCCATTAACTTGACATCATGCCTAACTATAACCCTTCTGGCCCTTGGAATAGAAATCTAATATGCCTTTAATGTTTCACTATACCTCACAAAGTACCCTCTCTCTGTAGTCTGATCTAACTTGTAAAATGTAGGCCCTAGAATGTGACAATAAGCTAAACTCCCAAATATCTAGAAGTGGCTAACATCTGGATTCTTCTCTAAGAATGCCTCCTATGGTGTTGTCTTGCTCAATACCTTATGTGGAACCCTGTTGTGTATGTATACTATTGTACCCCATGCCTTTACCCATATGTAATGTGGCATATCCTAGTCATATAGCATAGCCCTTGCTGCCTTTGATATAGAATGATTCTTCTTCTAAACAATCCCATTATAATGCGGGTTGTAAGGAATAGTCCACTCTCTCTAGATTCCTTCCCTACTATAGAACTCCTAGAACACTTTCCCTTTGTACTCACCTTATTTTCTGACTGAAGAAACTTTATCTTCTTGCCTGTCAAATTCTTCACAAGAGCTTTGAACTCTTGGAAGTGATTGAAGACCTCATCCTTGGTCTTCAAGAAGTATATCCAAGTCTTCCTAGAGAATTCATCAATAAAAGTAACAAAGTACTCATATCCTCTAAGATACTTCATTGACATTGGTCCACATATGTTTGAATGTACTAGATCAAGTGCACCCTTGGGTCTGGTGTCACTCCTTGGAAAAGTTGCTTTCACAAACTTCTCCAATACACATCCCTTACATGTATCATCATGCTTTGTGCTCACCTCTTGAACACTTGTCACTATCTCACGTAGAAATTTAAGTGCTACATGATGTATATTTCCCATTCTCATATGTCATAGCTCTCCTTGAACTCTAGGATTACTACTGATCATGAGTGCCTTATGAGTATCAAACTACAACTTGTAAATTCAATTGCTTCTAACTCCAATAGCTATGGGCAATTTTCAATCCTTATGCTTGATTAACACATGCACCCCACTAAAGAGTACATTGTAGCCTTTATCTTGAAGCATGGATAGGGAAATCAAATTCATACCCAAGCTTGGCACATGCAACGCATAATTAATGGGAGATATCTTGTCATTCTCCCTTTGAAATAGAATAGTCCCTTTCCCAACTAGATTGAGTTTGGACAAGTTCCCCATAGAAATCTAGATTTTGATGTCCTCATCCTTATAACTGGAAAGGTACGCTCTGACTCCTATCATATGAAATGATGCACTACTATGTATATGTTGGAATCAAGCAACATTGAAAGGGGGGATAAATTAGTGTTTTGCAAATTTTTACTTCATCAATCTGATCATTAAAGTTTTCATAACATTCAACCAAAATAAAAATGCATGCACATAAAACAAATAATGTCAACATGATAACAAAATGATCTTTTACGTGGAAACCCTGTTAGGGGAAAAACCATGGTAGAGGTCAATCCATAATATTGTTCTGGGTATACTCAAAAGAAACGTTTACAAAATGAGAGGGTATGTGTAAGATCATCATGGAAAAAATAGGCCCTTAAGTGGTAGAAAATTTAGAAAAATCAGAGTTAGGAAACTTGACATAAAAATTTGAATAAGTTATCTATATTATTTCAAAAATATGTAATAATAGAATATATAGAAAATTCAATGTAGTTTATAAACTACTATATTTATTTAAAAAAATCTATTTGGTGAAAATTTGAAATTTCAATGTAGTTGCACTTAAATTTCAGGGAAAAAATAAGTAGGTGTTTGTCTGACCACCCTAACCACAATAAAATGATTTTTTTTTTATAAGATTTTAGATATGAGTAGAGGACTCATGTCCTAATGTGATGCATATTTTTTTATAAATTTTTTCCAAGTAAATAATTAATTATGAATTTTTTATTACAAATTTTAAAAAATATAAAAACTCGTATGTCTACCACCTTAACTTGGTCAAAAATTCATGAAATTCATTTTTTTTAATCCTATAGTATGCAAAGCATAGAATTTGATGCATGTTTAGGATTCAAAAAATATGATACCATTTGAAAGCTATAGATTTTTTCAATCACCCTATGAATTAGGACTTTAGTCATAATTCAAATAGAAAATGAATAATAGTTATTTATTAAATTCAAACTAAAGCATAATTTATATTGGTGTAAAGTGAGAATCTCCTTTAAAAACCCTTTTGTTTCATCAATTTTGGGTAAAAAAAAGGTTGTCAGCCACATACCCTACACATACCCATCATGATCTTGCACATACCCAAGAGTGCACTTGCATTCAGGCACATTGCCTAGAGCTCACTGCTCAAAAACTTAAAGGCTCACTACCTTACAAAATTTTGGAATACTTCAAAGGATGTGAACTGATAAAGTAGCATCTACAAATGCCTGATTACAATTTCAGTTAGGCTCAACAATCGAATTATGGACCTTATGTCTAATTCTGCTCTTTGCTCTACTCTGCCTTAATTCACTTCACAAAAATCCTTAATGCACAAGTGAAACTATGCATAATCGCTCTGTTGACCTTCTAATATTCGCAACATACATCAAGTCACATCAAACACACACAAAAATGATATAATCGATCACTTATAAATATCTACCATCAAGAATTCAATCACTTCATGTCAGCCTCAACAAAATAAGAAACATTCACAAACTATCAACTCAAATCATTCATAATATTCAATGCACATCCATAAGATTTGGCCACAACATAGTGAGGACCCAATTCAAACACAAAATTTTTTAAACAATAACTGCTCAAATATCTGCGAAAAATTATTTTCACCAAGTCAGCCTTCATACACTAATGAACAAAAAATTAGTTCACCATACCTTCTAAATTTCACCCAAATTGATACGAGGCACCAAGATTTACAAATAACACAGATCAAGCATCAAACAATACTCCTTGAGATCTACAACACAAAATATTAACAAAAAATTTTCATATGAATTGAATAACATGAAATTACTGAATACTTTGTTCTAACTAAATAGATAATCACTAATCTTTAATCTATCTGCCAGTATGAGTATATGATGAAATGTAGATCGACTAGCTAACAAGGGTTTCCATCAATGAAAACACCAAAAAACATGTACAGTGTCTCTTGCCAACAATCTCCCCATTTGGCAGTGATGACAACACTTAGTGAAAAATGACTAATTGTTGGATTAGTACCAACAAAAGTACACTGCCAACCAAAACTCCAAAAAGATCTTCATCCATAGCTCAAAACTAGAACTCCCCCTTACAAGAATATACATTTTTCACTATTCTATTCTCCCCCTTTGACATCAATGGAAAAGATGGGGAATCTGCATTCAAAATTTCTACAAACAAACAAAAACTACAAACTGCGTATGTACAAACTTTGTTTCAAACAACTTACACAGAGTTGAAAATATCTAGACAATTTTTCTTTAATAGGTTCAAGCTTGTGTCCCAACACTTCTTGAGACTTTCCAAAATAGTTATGTGACCACAGAGTAAATAAGATTTCACTTTTATAGACTCAAGGTTCACCAGATCACTGACCACCATAGCATCTTGTTCTTCCTTCAAAGAATTCAACATGGTCTCCATCTTTGGACCAATTAAGCATCAAATTTCACTAGCTCTTTCCACAACTCTATCATTATCACGCTTCAAGCTCTTTATTTTGTCAAATAAAGATATCACTTGACCTTTTTGTTGAGAACCCTGATCCTAGTACCTGCAAAACAATAAGAATAAACATGTTATATTAGAGATTGCAAGTTAGAATAAGGATTCCCCATGAAATCCATTCACCAAGTTCAAATTAGGAAAGAAAACAATGAAGAACATAATGAAAATAACAAACTAAAGATTGAATCCTAATTAGACTAGCAAACACATGATCCCATGGGGGAATTGGTGCCAATTTGATGTTAAAATTGGCCTTTTCCCAATCCTTATGATGCAAGCTTGATGTGTTGATGATAATTGATCCACTTTGATTATGTTGAAGAGTACTCCAAGCCAAAAACCTACATAACCTAGCTAAGATTCAATGGTGGTTTATGAAATTTGATAGATATTTGAGCATGGTAACTTTGCATAATTTGTGGATGATCAAATGAAGGATGAACCTCTTTATTTATAGATGACATTGAAGGATGAATGTCCAAATTTGAGCAATGTGGGACTAACATTCATCCAATGGGATGATGCTACTTGTCAATCCATGAGTGGATGAAGGATGTGCAAGTTTTAAGGATTGTGCCAATAAATGCCTATTTTTGAATTTCAAATTTGTTGAAATGACATGCAAGAGGTAAGAGAAAATGCAATAAATGCCACTTGGCTCAAGACAAAGGACATGTAAGATAAAGTAAATGCCTTGTTGGATGTACATCTCCAATTGGAATTTTTGAACTCAAACTTGGAGAATATTCCAAAAGACACCTTGTGAGGAAAATAGAGATTTAATAAATGAATTAAATCTATTTTCATGTGCAACTTGCAAAATCTAGAGGATGGGACATGGTAAGAGATTAAATTAATTAAATTTCAATTAATTTAATAGGAGATTAGATGATGTGACTTATTTGACTCAAATTTATGGATTTATTGAAATCAAATAATGAGAAGAATGTGATAGGAAATTAATCTAATAAATATTTTGATTTATTTAATTAAAAAGAGATGATTGTTAGATTAAATTAACCAAGGTTTTAATTTATTTAATTTAATAGATAGACTTGATAGATTTAATTAAATAAAATTGATTATTTAATTAAATAGGGATAATTAGATCAGGATGATTCATTTAATTGTCGAGAAGAGATGACTTAACCAGATAAAATGATTTATTTAATTAAGAGAGGAATATTGATGAATTTAATCAGATAAGGGAATTTGATTAAATGGTTAGACCAAAGGATGATTCAAGATGAAACATTGTTAGTAGTCAGGATCAGATGCACAATATCAATTAGTACATTTTATATGTCTACATTTTTCCCCTCTTTGAAGCAATGTACTTGTTGCATAGGTTGAAAGAATAACTGATCTTGGTCAAAGCCAAAAATTTCACTATTTAAAAGTCTTGCCCCAATGCTACCCTACAAAGAGAAAATATGCCATTATATTGCCCCCTCAAGAGATTGGATGAAAATTCCAATTTTTAGGTGAGCTCACAAAAAAAGAGGACAAGGTGCTCGATAGGTCCAAAAAGGATCCAAGAGGCAAAAAATGTGTCTAAACACAATAAAATGATGTAAAATAGGCCTCAACTAGACAAAAATAGGTTTGAGGGTCGAAAACCCTAGCAGGACAGCTAATTAGGGTGAAAAAACCCTAATTTTCAAGCTTAAAAGGGGGCCCGAGGGGTCACTTTCAATTCATTTTCACACCCAACCGTCTAGCCACCCTGAGATTTGAGCTCTGACCTCTTGAGGATAAGGCACAACAACAGCTCTCGATGCACATTTCTAACCGAGTTCGGATGTACCAGTGGCCACCCGACATTGGGGCACCAGTAAGTGATCCTCACTTGACCTTTATTTCTCATTTTTCATGCATATTTATTGCTTGAAAAGTTAGTCCATCTGCAACGACACTATATGGCATCACTTAGAAATCAAACTGCACCGCTTAGTGTGAAATTGTGTCGTGGTGATGTAGTTTGGAGTTTGAAAACTCTGACACTAAACTCGTGGCCGGCAGGGGGATTTAAATAGTGCAATGCAGCGGTATTTTATCTGCTTAAAGTGTGCTGCTAGGGAGAAAAGTGCACCGCGGTGGTTCTATTTTTCCATTTTTTTCCCTACGTCAAAGTTTTATTAAAAATCAAACTGCAATGCCCTCACAGATTTTGACACTAGAGTGGTTTCTTGGATGCCAAGTGAAGAATTTTTCAAAAAATTTAACATGGTGACCTTCCTTGATGCAGAATGCAGGAGGGAGCTCTACTCTTGAGAGCACAGATCAGGGGATCTATTTGGTTACTTGCGAGATCTCAGTGATAGAGATCAAGACCGACTTCAGGACACGGGGCTATGGTTCATCGCTTACACAGTGCCCATTTGTATGCACCTAGGGATGATTTCAACGCTTGTCAAGAGATGGAACAACGAGATCTCCTCTTTCCACCTTCTGATTGGTGAGGCCATCATCACCTTGGAGGACATTTTGTGTATCCTGAGATTATGGATTCATGGTCAGTGCATGATTTTTAATATGGAGGAGGGGAGTAATGCCTTCCATAGGGTCCTCGCCATAGAGGACATTGTTATTTGTGAGGGGCAGATTGAGTTGGAGTGGGACAAGACTCTAGCACCTCCCTTCTAGTTAGTTGTTGTAGCGATCATCTCAGGTCTCATTGCCCTAGACCGGCGAGGTCGATACTTCAGTCCTAGTTGGGGACTCTCCTGGGAGTGGATGGTTCGCGATAGGCTAGTTTGTTTTGCTTGGGGGCTGGTTCTTCTTGCCTCTTTGTACATAGATTTGCACGAGTACGTTTATATGGAAGACAAATCACTCAGAGTAAGTTTGATGCTCCTCCATGTATGGGCGTGGGATCACATTTTTGTCCTTTGACCGTGACTCATTTTAGTTTCGATGTTGCTAGATGATCCCCTTGTGTGGCACTACAAAGGCAGTGCGTCCTATACACACACAGAGGTGAACACGGGATCCCCTATTCGAGGAGAGTCTTGGATGAGATGCAAGTGTTTACATGGCGCCCTTACCTTGGTCAGCCTGGATGGGTCGGCGATACAAATCAACTCTTCTTTGCTCATCAGGACCGCTTTATGTAGGGGTGGGAGCACACCATGATGACCTATGATCAGGGGCCTGCAGATCCAAGCACGACACATGAATACCGGGATTGGTTCGGGCCTCCCCTATGATTGACCATTCCAGGTGTAGTCCCTGATTGATGGAAGGTGAGAGGTAGAGGGGGAGGATGAGGATAGAGGGGCGATGTATGACAAGATCAGCTAGTTGGGCCTCCAGTATAGCCAAATTAGCCAGATGTACACATGAAGAATCAGGAGCAGGTGCCAGGAAGTCCACCACCATGGGTCAAAGGTGAGGATCAACCTCAGGTATAGCCTCCAGCTAGCAAGGCAGCCAGTAGGGCAGGTGGATCCCTGAGACACATTGATTGCACAGTTGTAAGCCAATGTGTAGACTGTGATAACTGAGAGGGACCAAGCTAGGATTGAGAGGGACTAGGCCAAGGTTGAGATGGATTAGGCCATCTAGTAGAGGTAGGTTGTAGAGTCACAGGTGGCCATAGAGCTCGGCCAGAGATAATAGCTAGAGAGCATGGCAGCCTTGTCCTCCTAGGGCATAGTGTCAATTCGATCTTACAGAGAGGTCATTTGAGAGGCCAAGTACTATCATATGCATTATCATGAGGCTGTACCTAGAGCAGGATGGGTCCCCGAGTACTTGCAACGGACCAGCTTTAGACTAGTAGAGGGTCACGAGGACAGAGGTGAGGGAAGCAAATAGGAGGGTTAGGTCTCCTTTTGATCAAGATGACATCATTTTTTTGCCTTATGGGCTCCTTTTAGATAGTCCGATGGGCCTTTTGTATTGATTGAAATACATGTATAGTGATCCGATTATTTTGTACTATGACAGTTATATTATTGATGATATAAATATGAGCTGATGATTTTGATTATGATGTGATGCGCACCATTTAGTTATGCATGATTCTACTTCTATATGTTGTGCAATGATGTTTATATGATGAGTTTATGGATGCATTTACTTTTGATGATATATGATTATGTAATGATTATGTCATTAATTTATGGTATGCATATGTATTTATGTGAATGGATAATATATGATGATGCATTTATGATGACTTATTTATGCAAATGATGAAATGTGATATACAATATGAAAAATAATATGGAAATGATCTATGGTGTTTATGCAAAATGATGTGAATCATGCTTATATATGAAATGATTATGGATGGATATATATGCTTTGCATGTGATGGGTTTTTATGTTCCTATTTATGTTTATAATTATGTGGAATGGTTAATGTAATTGAAATGCAAGAAATGATTGTGCTGCTATTTATGAAATAGTATGGATGTTTAATGGATGATTTAAGGTGATGTGAGTGTAATGGTCATATTTTATATGACATGATGCAAATGAGATGGTTTTTGAAGATGCTTAGAATAAAAAATATTATCTTAAACATGTTAAATGATAATATAATGTATGTGATGCATTTAATGTGGTGTACTATATGGAATGGTATCATAATGATGTGCAAAGTGGTATGATGATGTTTAATGTAAAATGAATGCAATATGGGAGATGACCCTATGATGCAATGGATTATCTATAATGCTTATGTACCTATCATGTATGGTTATGTAATATGCGGTAATGCTTATGCAAATATGAATGAAAATGAGTGTTTATTGCATAACTAATGTGATGAATGCAATGTGATGTAAAAATGAATGTAATGCAATGAGAAAGGGATATGCTAATATGTGAAAAAAATTTATAATAACATGGTTTATATGATGATGGAAATGCAATGCATGTGTTTCCTATATGATATTTTTATGCAATATGTTGATGATTTGTGGATGCAAGGTCGATGATGATGATGATAACTATCATAGTACCTTGTTAACGTGAAAAGAAAGAAGGAATGAAAGAGAAGAAGTCATTTCAACAAGACACAAGATGACAAAAATGAAAATGATGATGATTACTTACTGAGGGATTGGGATTTTCAAAGGGCCAATTTTCTTATGTTTGATAACATGTAGTACGATGCATCAATGTATAGAGAACTAGGATGGTGTTGTACTCAATGTGATGGAATTTGACTTGACAAACAAATAGGAGTATTCTTGTTCACACCTAACATACGAAAACCTTGCTAGGATGAATTTTAGACATTTCAAACACCTTGGGCTAGAACACGGAAAAGTATAACCTTTCAATGCAATACTCAACAAGTTGTTGAAAACACCCTCCATACATAACTAACAAGGAAAGTATTCACCAAGGTTATATTACAAGAACATCTAACAATCATAGCAAACAAAGGATATTGATAATGACAAAGTAAGCAAACAAGTTGATGTTCTTCAATACCGCTAAGCAAAAGGAGATGTGTTTTTAAGGATAAAAACTGAAACTATTGCCAAAAGATAATGTACATTGTAGGAAGGATGCATCCTAGGACATGTTAGTGGATGGAAGCATGCCATATTGTTTATCCTAAGGTGTTCTTTCAAATGATTGATATGGGACCAAATGGATGATAAATTATCGACACAAAGAGTTGACCAACTTGCTTATATACTGTTGTAGATCTAAGACTTGGCGTTTTGAGTTTTCACTTTTCACTTACTAGGCTTGTTTCTAATTGTGTTACCAAAGATTGAGGATGACGATCGTTTATTATGAGTGATATTTATATTAGGTGCAAGTGAGATGAGATAGATGGATTTTTTCAATGTTTTGAGTCTATTTTTGGGTTTTTTTTCAAGATTTTACCAATGTTTTGATTTTTTTGATTTTCCAATGTTTTGAGGTTTTCTGAGATTTTGACAAAGAGACTAACCTAAAGACCTATTCTAGGGGCCTCAGGGGCTGATCAATAGATTAGCCTTGCCTACGTTATACACATAGAGACCACGTAGTTTGACTAACAAGTTGACCGATTTATAGATGATGATATACATGATGAGATGTTAGTTTATTATGACAGACTCCTAAAGGATTGACCTAAGTGTCTCGAGGGATGATCAAAGAAAAATCCTTTCCTATGTTCAAGTTCAGAGATGATGTAGTTCAACAAGATGACTCTTTTTTTGACTTTTTGACTGACTTTTTGACCTATTTTGGGATTTTGATGATTTTTTGGTGTTTTTTGGATTTTCTGATGTTTTGATGTTTTTGGATTTTCTATTTTTAGGACTTTAAGACATACACAAATATGATCTGATAAGAATATGCCCCCTGCATGATGTAATAGACTACTCCGACAAAGGTAGGACAAATTGACCTTGAGGATGGGCCGAGTAGTACTAGGAGGTATCATGATACGAAAAGAGGACCAAGCTATGATGCAGATAGATGAGTGATGGATGGAGATCTATATGTGATGGATGATGGAATATCATGGATGGATGGTATAGAACAAGCCATAAAGATCCTGGTGGATGGAACATGCTTATTTACATAAGGTGCCTATTTGCTAGTGTAGACACATAAAATATACTGATTGACATCATGCATTTGATCCTGACTTACTAACATCGTTTCTTCCCGAATCATCCTTCAGTCTAACCATTTAATCAAATTCCCTTATCTCATTAAATTCATCAATAATCGTCTATAATTAAATAAATAATCATTTATCTAATCAAGTCATCATCTCCTATTAATTAAATAAATCAATTTTATTTAATTAATTATGTAATCCCTCTTTTAATTAAATAATCTATTTTATTTAATTAAATCTCTAAGTCATTCTATTAAATTAAATCAATCTTTATCCAACATCATCCCTCTTTAGTTAAATAAATCAAAATATTTATTTAATTAAATCTAAATCATTATTCCTCTCTTTTTTATTTAAATTAATCCAAAAATCTAAGTCCAAAGTCAAAATTAGCTAATCTCCTTTAAATTAATCAAATCCTGATTAATTTAATCCTAAACACTCAAACCCTCTAGATTTTGCAACTTGCACATGAAAATCAATTTAATTGATTTATAAATTATCTATTTTCATTCAAAAAGGCATCCAAGTGGGAACATTCCTCAAATTTGAAATCTTCCCCCCCATAAAGGACTTGTCCCTTTCAACAAAGCATTTAAAATCTCTCACATGTCCTTTTCTTGAGCCATGCGCATGGGCTCATTCTTCAAGCCATATTTTGAATTTGAATCTCCCCCCTCTTTGCACATTCTTCAAAATGTGCTCATTCATCAACCATTCACATGATGACATGCGGCTTCTTCTCATTTGTTGAAGATTAGTCCACATTGCTCTATTTTGATCATCTCTTCATCCTGGCATTCTATAAATGAAGAGCTCATCTCCTCATTTGAACATCCACAATTTGAGTAAACTTACTCTACTCAAATCCATAGCAATTTATCATCAATTTCATCCAAGCATAGTTAGGTTTTATGTAGATTTTCATCTCGGAGCATACATCAAGCATCAACAAAGTGGATCACTCTTCATCACATATCAACCTTGCATCATTGGAGTTGGGAAAGGGCCAATTTTCACATCAAATTGGCACCAATTCCCTCAAGAGATTAGGAGTTTATATTGCACTAGAACAAGATTTGATTTATTTTGAGTTTCTTGGTGTTCATCTCATTTCCTTTCTCTCTTGTAATTTAAATGAATTTCTTGAGGAATCATGTTTCTAACTATGCATTTGATCTAATTTATTAATTGTCTCTTGTGTTTTTGCAGGTTGGGAATCATGGTTCATAGCTAGGTTTTCACCAAGGTACTTGTCCAAAGTGCCATCGAAGTGGTTTTCACTAGAGGACAATTTTTCTCTTTACTATTTTCAATCCTTTTTTTGATGATTTTTGGATTTTTTGGGTTGTCACCAAGATGCCTGTTTGCTAGGTTTTCACCAAGGTAACCATTTTTTTAAGAATTTTTCTAATTTTTTGGATTTTTTGGTTCTATACCTTGAAAGACTTAGGCATAAAACTTTTTGAGATAAAATCTATTCATGGGCTCTTGCAAAAGTTCCCCTTCAAGTTTTGATAACTAATATGCCCCTAATTTGTAACTTACTGTGATGATGAATGGTCCCAACTAATTGGGTTCAAACTTTCCTTTGCTGCTTGGGTTTGGGACATTCTTATGATTCTCCTTTAGCACCATCTCTCTGACTTGGAAGGTACTACTTTTGATTTTCTTATTGCAGCTCCTTTTGAGTCTATTCTAATAGACTTGCAAATGATTCAAAACATCCATACATCACTCATCCAGTAGCTCTAGTTCGTTTAATCTTGATACCTAGTACTCTTCATTCATGATGAGGTTTTGCAGTGATATCCTAAGGGATGGAAGCTCGATCTCAATGGGGATTACCGATTTTGATCCATAGACCAAGGAGAAGGGGGTGGCACCAGTGGGTGTGTGGATGCTGGTTCGATAGGCCTAGAGGGTAGGACTAAGCTGCAAATGCTAGTCACTACCTACATCATTGACAATTTTCTTGAGGATTTTTAGAATGGTCTTGTTTGTAGCTTCTGTTTGGCCATTGCTTTGGGGATAGTATAGGGTGGAAAAGCGATGTTGGATTTTGAATTTCTCGCACAAGTTGTGAACATCCTAATTTTTGGATGGTGTCCTATTATTTGAGATAATGGCTTGTGGGACACCATAACGGAAAATGATATAGGTCAGGATGAACTTTGAAATTTGCTTCCTAGTTATGTACATCATGGGTCTGGCTTCTACCAGCTTAGTAAAGTACTCCATGGCAGCTATGATGAACATATGGCCATTAGATGAGGTTAGAGTTATCTTTCCAATGATATTGAGACCCCACTATGAAAAGGGTCATGGTGTGATGATAGGATGAAGCTCTTGAGCTAGAGCATGGATGAGGTCCTCATGTTGTTGACATTGTAGACACCTTTTGACATAGTCATATGCTTCTTTTTCCATAGTGGGCCAATAATACCCCATCCTTAGCATTTTCTTGGCTATGGTCATCCCACTTGAGTGTGAACCACAGATACTATTATGTATTTCAGTTAGAGCAGTCAATGCCTCCTCAACATTTAGGCAGCGTAGTAGGGTTCCTTCTATGCTTCTATGATATAAGGTATCTCCTAGGATGACAAATCTGGATTCTTTTTTTACAAAGGTTCTTTTAAGTTTGATTGTAGTTCAGTTGGTATGACTCCTATTCAAAGGTATGTATAAATTTCATGGTACCAAGGGTCACTAGGACCAACGAATTCGCACATGAATTCTAATTTTCATACCTCAAATGTGGGCACGAGAAGCTACTCTATTAGGAATTCATACTTTGGAATATTGCAGGGGATATCCAGTAAGGATCCAATTGTTGCCATGGCATTCGCTGCTCTATTGTTGGCTCTAGGAATCTACTCAAATGTAATTTTGATGAAGGATTATTTTAGAGTCTCCACCAATTTCTTGTATGGAGTGAGCTTGTTGTCCTTGGTCTGGTATTCATTGTTTACATGATTTATTATCAATTGGGAATCTACATATACTCTAAGGGCTATAATATTCCACTACACTACTATTCTGAGACATATGGTTAAGGCCTTGTATTATACAATGTTATTAGTGCAAGGAAATGCTAGTTTGTAGGACCTTGGTATGCAGTCCCCTTGTGGGGTGCTAAACAAGATGCCGAATCCTAATCCATGTTGTGTGTATGAGCCGTCAAAGTACAGTTTCCAATGGTCAATTACATTGAGATTGAAAATAGATTCATTTGGAAACTCTGAGATTAGAGGATTCTTTGAATAAACTAGTGCTTCTGCAAGTTGATATGTGATGACTTGACCTTTGATTGCTTTCCTCTCCACATATTCAATGTCGTATTTTGACAATATCATCACACGTTTGGCCATTATTCTCATAAGCATTGCTTTTGATAATAAATATTTGATGGGGGTCAATTTTGGCAATGAGTTTTATCTTATGTACCAACATGTAATGTTTGAATTTCTGTGATACAAACACTACTGCTAGGCATGCTTTCTCTATGAATGAGTAGTTTAGCTCATGCCCAACCATTGTTTTGCTAATGTAGTAGATAGCCATTTTGGTTCCATTTTCGTCATGTTGAGCTAGGAGAGCTCCTAGGGCTGTTGTTGTTGTTGATACTTAGAGGATCAATGGTTTTTTTGGGATTGGTGGTATTAGGACTAGTGGTGTCAATAGGTATTCTTTGATTTTATTGAATGCCTCTTCACACTTGGTATCCCATTTGTATGCTACTCCCTTGCAGAGTAGGTGAGAATATGGGTTCTATTTGTCTGCCAACTGTGCTATGAATCTTCAAATGGATTGGAGCCTACCTTGGAGACCCCTAATTTGCTTTAATGTTTTTGGTGCCTCCATTTCAAGGATTTCTCTTACCTTTGTTGGATCTACCTTGATGCCTCTCATTGATACTATATATCCTAGCAGTTTTCCTAATTGTACACCAAAGACGAACTTCTTTGGGTTTAGTCTAACCTTGTACTCCTTGAACCTATCAAAAATGGCACTTAGAGTTGCCATGTGATCTTTTCTCTTTCTGGATTTGGCTAGAATATCATCAACATAATCTTTGACCGTCTTATGAATCATATCATGGAATATCAATGTCATGGCCCTTTGGCATGTTGCTCCTACGTTCTTTAAGCTGAATGGCATCGTGTTCTAGCAGTAAGTCACCTATGGACAAGTGAAAGCCATCTTATGTTGGTCCTCTTTAGCTATCATGATCTAATTGTACCCTGAGAACCCATCCATTAGTGATATCATTTCATGTTTGCCTATCATATATACTATCATGTCAATGTTTAGAAGTGGGAAGTCATCTTTCAGACATGCTTTATTCAAGTCTCTGAAGTCTGTGTAGATCTTGATGCCTCCATCAGGTTTTGAAATAGTTACCAAGTTTGACACCCATTCCAGATAATCTATCGGTCGGATGAATCCTGCATGTAATAGATTTTTTAGCTCCATTTTGACTAATAAGGTGATCTGAGGGTGCATTTTTCAAAGCTTTTGTTTAACAGGTTTTGCTTTTGGATATACTGCTAAGTGGTGGAACACGATTTCTAGATTAAGGCCTAACATGTTGGCATAACTCCATGTCAAGTTTATCTATCTTTTCCTTAGGAATGCTACTAGGAGCTCTTGTTCGTTTGATAGTAATGACTCTGCATAGAATGTGATATGCGGGGTTTCCTCTATTCCCCAATTGACTGGGTTGTACCTTTCTACCAGGACTGTTGATTTTTCCTGATGAATAGCTCTAGAAGGAAGATTGAATCCCCCATCCTCGGGTGCCTTAGAGAGGTTTTCACCATTGGATGCATCCTTTCTTTTTTACTTTTTTCTAGTCAGAGAGTGCCACATTGTGTTTTTCACTCAAGGACATAGATATGATTCTTAATTTTTCACTTTTGTGATTGAGGGATTCAATCATTTCCCCACAATAGGCATGTGTATCTAGCTCAATTATGAACCCTGCTTTGTGATTCCCACACAGAATGTTATCCCGCAGTCCCATGAATTCTAAAAGTGCCTCATCATATTTGAATGTATCAAGAACTGGTGGTCCTTATTGGTTGTAATCGATGAGTTGGGGGTATACTAGGTGGATTTCATGATTTTAGTGGTCTGACTCAAAAGATAGGGTGCTAATAATGCAAAGAGTGGTGTCCTCAAAAAGCCTAGGTAGATTGGATGTGGGATCCTTGTCATCACTACTATTACAAATGTCAGTTATAAAGTTACCTATGACTCTACCTATGGATACTGGTAAGTGTACTTCTGCTACGGTTAGCTGAGGAGGAATATTAATCATTCTAACTAGAGGATTTCGGCCATGTGCCATTATACTTAGAGGGGTACATCCAAGGCCAAGATTTTTTATTGGTTGTGTCTCCAGAATGATAGGTGTTATAAGCCTATTTTCATTTCTCCCAAGTCTTTGATTTCTATCATAGCCCATTGCGAGCATCATTTGCAGATGCTTACTGCTGTCATCCATTGGTAAATCAGCTACTAGTCTCTCATCTTGATATAGCATATGTGATGGATCTACCTCAATAAATTCTTGGCAAAGGTCTCCTCATTTTCTGAATTCAGGATAGTCTTCAGGAGACGTTTGAGATGTGGAGGCTTCATTTTCTTGTGGACATCCCTGTGATCTAGGAGATTGTGGTAACTCTCCAATCACAAAAGCATTGTTAGTGAGCTTGTAGTTTCTAGTGTGAGATGAGGTTAGAGAATCAAATAGAATAGATAAAGTGACAACCAACACCTCTAAACTATTAAACTACATCCAAACAAGAGAATACAAACAAATAGAGATTTCAAAGTGAAAGCAAATAAAATAAAGTACTCCCCATATTGTAGTTGATTCCTTCTCTTGCTCTCCTATTTCTCCTTTTGCAAATATGCCCTCATATTTGTAGTGTGACTTGTGCAAATACCTACAAATGATAAGTAGAAAGTTGGAGAAGAATAGTTGTTAAGCTGAAAATGGAGAAGAAAGGTTGCTTTTATAGACAACCATTCGAATGGACAGTTGAGATTAATCTTCTAGAAAGATTCCAAGATCAATGGATGGGAATGCATGAGAGGGATGTTATGAAATGGATGGTTGAGATTAAGCCTCAGAAAAGATGCCAAGATCAATGGTCCAGAATTGATGGACCAAGAATATGCTATTCTTGGAGGAATCATGACAGGAAGACATGCAAAGACATGCAGGCCATGACAGACATGCAGGCTAGGCTAGGCATGCAAGGACATGCAAGGACATGCAAGCTATGACAGGAAATGAATGTTATGACAGGGGATTATGACAGGGTATCTTTGACCAAGTGGTGCATAAATAATTTATTTTAAATTATTTATTCAAAAATGGAGGAAATGGACAAGTGGAAAATAAATAATTTATTCAAATTATTTATTTGAAAATAGAAAAATGGACAAGTGGAAAATAAATAATTTATTCAAATTATTTATTTGAAAAAAATGAAAAGAGGAGCATTTAATTAAATTTATTAATTTAATTAAATGGAGAGATAGAAATGAGACCTTAAATAATTAATTTAGATTAATTATTTAATAGGGAAGGTGGCATGGGATAGTTAAATGGTTTTAATAATTATTTAACTATGGAAGAATTAAAGGACCATGAATAGATAAATAATTAATGGTAACTATTTAACTATAGATGAAAGATGACAAAATAATTAAATAAATAATAATTTATTTAACTATTGAAGAAGATGAAGAAATTAGTGACACAATTAGTTTATTTAATCGGTCAGGATAGAATAAATATTAGAAAGTGAATTAATTAAATAATTATTAAAAATTATTTAATTAATAGAGGAATGTCATCAAACATAATTGAATAACTAAAATTATCCAATTATCAAAGGACGAGGATGAAGAAAAATGACGCTCGAAGGCTTAGGACATTTTTCAGTGTCTACATTTTGCCCCTCTTTGTCATAATGCAGCCTGTCGCATTGTGACAAAGAAAAATAAGTCAAAGTCATGCCCCAGTGCAAAATAAGTTGAGGAAGAATGATGAGGAGGGTCACGGTATGCCCCCTCGAGAGGACAGACGGGTTCCAAGAACATGGGTGTGCTCTCGAAAAGGATGAGAAGACTAGAAGATGAAAGATAGAAGAAATGTTAGCTTGGAAGGGGATGGATATTAGCGTGGAAGAGAAGGGAGGATGAAGATGGAAATCTAGATGAAAAAAAAAAGATAGGGGAACCAACTTTCATACTTACATTTTTATATTTATCATCATTGGGCAGATTATTGTAATGGCCAACAAACACCATGATATGACGTAGACCAAGGTGTGCAAGGTTGTACCATCACGTGAGATAAGCAGTTGTAGACAAGGATGATCATGACTCATACAAAAAGGCACATTTGCCCCAGTCTTTTTGCCATAACCAACCACAAGCAGAAAAAGACAAGAAAGACAAATCATGAAATGTCGTTGCTTCTCTAAATCCTACTTCTAGGACATCCTCGAGAAACTAGCAACATGATTACCAAAAAGGACAAAATAAAGCCAAAACCATCATCATGATACATCGCTGCTTTTCTAAATCCCAGAGTTAGGACATCACTGAAAAACTAGTAACATGAGTGTCAAAAGACAAAACAAACCTCATGATACATCGCTGCTTCTCTAAATCCTGTTGTCAAGATCTCGCTGAAAAACTAGTAACATGATGAAAAATCAACAGACAAGTGCCAAGTGTTTTCTAAGTGTTTTAATGTCAAGATGTTTGGTTTGATGTCGAGATGGTAGGGTGTCAAGGTTTTGACAATGCCAAGATGACGAGTGTCAAAGATTGCCAAATTCAGGAAGGACACATCCTGAATAATGTTGATGTCAAGAGGAGAAACCCCCAAAATTCAAGAGGATCCCCCAAAATTTTAGGTGACAGTGATGATGCCTAGGAAGGACACATCCTAAGGCATAAATGATGGGGGTTGTTCTTCAGAAGGACACATCTGAAAGAACATTGATGTCAAGAAGAGTGTTTCTTAAATGTCAAGAGGATTGCTCAAAATGTCGAATGACGATGACGATGCCTAGGAAGGACACATCCTAGGGAATGATTAAATGACGGGCTACCCTTCAGAAGGACACATCTGAAGAGTAAGCAAGATTTGACTAGCTTGACTAAGTTTGATTGAGATTGACTGATTTTGATATGCCAAGATGATTGTCATGTTCCATTGACAGATTGTCAAAGTTCACTTGGGTAGATTGTTCATTCAAGTTTAAAGACTGTTTCATGTGTGTGAAAAAATTATGCAATGAACCTTAATGGACTGACCTAGTGCGTCCTTGGGGGCCCATCGACGGATGGCCTTGCTTACGTCATGCACTTAGAGACCTCGTAGTTCGACACGACCAAAGACTTTGTCTTGTTGATGAAAGATTGAGTCGTGATTTATTTTGACAAACCTAATTGGACTGACCTAATGTCTCGGGGGCTCAAAGATGAGCCTTGCCTATGTAGCAAATGCACAGAGACAACGTAGTTTGACAATGACAAAGATTAATCAAGACTTAAATTGACGTGACTATGTTGACTGACATGACTATGTTTTGGAAGTTTTGTGCTTTCTTCAGGACATTTTTTGATTTTTAGGTCTTTTTTCAGGACACATTTTCTAATTTTTTAGGTCTTTTTTTAGGACATTTTTTTATTTTTAGGGCTTTTTTTAGGACATTTTCTGATTTTTAGGTCTTTTTTCAAGACATTTTCTGATTTTTAGGGCTTTTTTCAGGACATTTTCTAATTTTTAGGTCTTTTTGTTGTTTTATGTTGTTTTTTGGATTTTGACGTTTAAGAGGATCATGACAAATGCATATGACTGATGCCTACACATAAGAATCCAAGGAAAAACATAATTGTGCCCCTAATCAAGCTGAATACCAATTGACAGGTAATGACAATGTTGTTTGACATGGGAAGGACACATCCCAAAATAACGTGAGGACGATGACGATAATGTGATAAAAGTATGGAGGTCTACAGCTGGGCCAGGAACGCAGTCAAGTGAAATTTTGGATAATGTGCTTGTATGGCTTAGACTCGTTGCATTTGGAATGACTTGGTTAGGGCTAGATGGGATGATGGAGTATCCTTAAACCATTCGACAAGGGAAAGTCGAGATAGGTGATAGACATGAAAGACTGATAGGTGGCCTTGATAAAGGACATGAGACATGAGACTCAGGGAATTGTCATATGATTTTCTAGGACTATGTCATATAGGGATAACGATGGAAATGACAGAATAGTTTGTGACAAAATGATCGACATATCAAGATTTTTTCCCAGAGCATGATTTATGTAAGCCAATTTTATGTCAAGACCAAGGTAGGTGGGAAAATGGGCGGGGGAATGATATGGATTAAATGGATGAATGGAAATGTCATGAGGAAAGCATGGGAAATGAGATGACTTGCCCCCAAGTGTAATGGTCCACATAGATGATTTATTTTACACATGACGCCTGTTTGCCAGGTTTTCATCATGGTACTTATCCAGGGCGCCTGTTTTCCAGGTTTTCACCATTGGACGAAATTTTTCTCTTTACTATTTTCTTCACTTTTTTTTTTTTTTATGTCACATGGACGCCTGTTTGCCAGGTTTTCATCAAGGTGACAATTTTTTTTATTTTTTCAATTCTTTTGTATTTTTTTATTTTGCAGATAGTCTGGATGCTTTAGATGACCACTGATTGTTCTGATTCCACTAACAGTGTCAATATAGAGATTGGTGCCATGATATGCCAATAATGACCTTGTTGAAGAATTTGTCTTGTCAGGATCATAGCGCTTGTATACAATTGATCGATATCATTGTGATCCTTTCTGATACAAGAGTTGGCCTTATCAAAATACGCACATCGCAATAGAGTGCCATGAGAGTCCTTGTGATAAAGAGTTGCTGCCATAATGTGACGGATTTGTGATGTGGGATTTTTGGACTTTAGGCGAGATGTAGGATTATGACAAAGGATGGTAGATGTGGAAAGGTTGTTTGGACATTTGGATGAATCACTTTTTATTTTCCAAACTTGGGATGGTGGATGACGAATTTTGAAATTTTGATTGGGACGACATTTGGAACCAACACTCTTAAATGCCTTTCTTAATGACCATTTTGAAGGAGGTGGATATTTATGATATGTGGGAGTCCTCTTGTCTTGTGGCTCCACATTTTGATTAACTTTTTCTTTTGACATATTTTCTTTGCTTGATCCACTTTTTTTTGGGATCCATTTTAATTTCATTTGTACACTTGTCTTTTTGTCTAATTCAATGGCCTTTGACATTTGATTTTTGACTTTGTAAGACTTTTGTTTTTGTTGGTTCCAAAGGGAAGGTTTAAGATGTTGAGAATGATGGTTTATGGTGTGGGTGGATAGGGTGTTGGCAGAAATCTTATGACAAGGATCACTCATGGACTCTATTTTGACATTTGTAGCTAACAAGGTTGCCTCCAATATCGAGGAGGTTCTGCTGACATCATTTGATTTTCCAACTGAAGAATAGCCAAGACCTTGATGTCTGTAATTTTTCTGAAGTTGTATTGGTTCTAGAATGCCTTGCTCATGTATGCCTAGTCCTTTGCCTTGATATTGCATGCTTTGACAGATTCTATTTGCGATGGGGTATTTATTGTTTTGAAAGCAAGATGCTAACCCATCATGATGTATGTAGACATTGTCACTTGGAATATTTTCGTCTACAAGAAAGCCTGCTCTGACAAAGATAGACGACCCTAGTTGATAAAGTGTCTTAGCTTCATTGTCATGTTGGACATATTCTTGACTGATATCTTTGGTCTGATCAGTGCCATGTCAGGTTCAAATGATTCTGTTGGTGCTTTCAAGGCAATACCGAAGCCATCATTATTTTTAGTGTCATAGAGTCCAATGATTTTAGCTATAACTTGATCATATGCAAGCATGTCCTTAGTGGAAGATTTTTGTTCTAGAGGAATATCATCTATGTGTCCCATGAAGGCAAGTGTCTCATCGTGGGAAGTGTCAATAGTTGAGGCTTGTGTAAGGCCGGCAAGTGTTTGATTATGAATGGCGTAAAGGTCAAGGAGTGGATAATTTTAGACTTCTTTGTCAATGGTAGGCTCTTGGTCGAAGATGGGGTTGTCATGGATTTGGACTTCTTGGTCAATGATGGGGTCTTGGTCAAAGATGGGGTTGTCTTGGATGATACAATCAGAAATAAGGTCATGGGATGGACTACCTTGTTCTTGGCATGAGGGTGACATTATAAGGTCATGCTTTGGGCTTTCATTTTGACATGTATCCTCAAGTTTATTAAATGGGATTTGACTTTGGACTATGATAGAATTTTCATGACTAGATGTGGCTTGTGAGGGGGTGACTTGAAAAGGATTAATGGATGAAGAACTAGGATAGGACATCGGGACTTGGACTGGACTAGTATGTGAAGGACTAGGATATGGCATGGGGACTTGGACTGGATTAATAAGGTATGATGTGGAGACTTGACATGAGTTGGTAGATGGTTCATAAGGCATCTAGACTTGGATAGGATTGGTAGGTGAAGGACTAGAATATGACATGGAGACTTGTAATGGACTAGTGGATAGTTGGTTTCCCTTGTCAAGGTTAGGATAAGGGTGATAAGTAGATGTTTGTTGTGAAGTAATAGCAAGATTTATGTTAAGTGACTGTTGATGGTGAGAGTAGACAGATGGAGGTCCCAAAGTATTTATGTTAAAGCCCTGTGGTACCTTAGTCCCCTGGTCCAAAAGCATGGATAGATACCTTTGAGGGTCATATAAGACTAATTTTTCTACAAAGGAGGCTATATCAGGATTTTTCATTGCAGCTTTTAAGTCTTCTACATATGATCGTCTATTTTGGTCTCTTTGTATGAATGGTTCAGAAGGATTTTGTGATGAAAATGACATGTTCATGGAAGATTGCATGTTCATATTGTGAAATGGGTCGGAAAAAGTCCAATGTTGGTTCGTGTCATAGGTGTAATTATCAATGTTGAGATTGAAATCTTGTCCAAAGTTTTCCATTTGTTCTCTCTATCTTTGAAGTCTTGTCTCAACCATAAAATGGGATTGCTCAAATGAGGATGATAAGAATGACAACTAAATGCAAGGCTAGCCTATGTTTTTGTCTTTTTGTGTGATAAAGGATGACAATGCAACCAAATGATAATGCAAGTATGCCAAAAGCCAAGGTGACTAGGATGACGATGCAAATAGATGATAATGCAAGACTATATTTTTGGATTTTTTGGATAAAGGATGACAATGCAAGACTATGTTTTTGGATTTTTTTGACAATAAGGGATGCAATATGACAATGTTGTCTAAAGAAAATGACTAATGCCAAAGGACAATGAAGACTAACATGACAAGTTATGACACTAATTTTAATTTATTTATTTTTTGGTTTATTTTGTATTTTTGGAGGATGTCAATGGAAGGTGATAATGACGTTTTCCTAAAGAAAATGACCAATGCAAGCTGATAAATTGTTAAGAAAGGATGTCAAATGTCAAGGTGACAGTGAGGACTAATGTGAAAATGTTGGTTAAGGAAATGACCAATGCAAAGTCTAGATGCCAAATGAGGACTATAATGACAATATTTTGGATTTTAAAGATATGCAAGGTGAGGACTAAAATGATTTGAATGTCTAAGGTATGCAAATGCAAAGTTCTAAAATGATTTGGAAGAAGGTTGCCTAACCACCCTATGCTTGATCTATATCTCAATTTTGGAATATCAATGGACTTGTTTGAAGGACTAAATGACAAGGACAAATGGCAAATGAGTCTTCCTAACTAGACTTTTGAGTTGGAAGAATCTCACAAAAAGATAATGACTAAAGGAGATAATGATGTCTAAGTCCAATGATAACCTAATTTTGAAAGTCAAGATTTTGCAAAGTGAGGTAAGGTTGTCCTAATCCAAAATATGCAAAATGAGATGAGGACCTAAGTTTTTGGTTTATGACTGAAAATGCAAATGGTGAAACCTAAGGATGAAGCTAAATATTTGCAAAGATGACCCTATGGTAAGATGCAAGCTAAAGTGCACAAGAAATGAGAGATTTGAGCAATTTCATGATTTGGTTTTGACATGAGACTTCTAGGCTTTGTTGTTTGTTGATGTTTTATTGAAAAGTCTGAGTTGGCTAGGGTTTTGTCTAGATTTGTGAATGTTGTGTGTATATTGAAGAAATCCTAGAAAACCTTGACAAGCACAATGTTTTGGTGTATGCAAACACACATGAGACAAGCACAATCCTAATAGGCCAAGGGTTTGTATACTTGGTATAGCCCACCGATATACCCTGGATTGGTGCTAAACACCTTTCCTTCTCGAGAGCGGATAGCTTAGAAGTTTGGTAGCACTGGCTCCCCTCCATGGCTCATTAACGTCATTCGGGCACACCAACTTCGGATTCTTGGGTCATCACTTCCCAAGAACTGCTATCTCTACTCAAGGGAGTTAGTAGTGAGTATCTTCGGGCATGATACTGTACCCTGCACTATACCAAGCAACGGCTGAAAATGGTTGGCTTCTAAAACAAAAGGTGTCTAGTTAGGGCATCCGTTCGAGTGGCCACACATGGGGCGAGAGATTAATCACCAATTAGGCGGCACTCCAGCCTGAAGAGGTTATGCTCAATAGGGTTTATGGGAGTACTACTTTGTCCGTGTGACACATGCGCACTCGTGGTACTTGAACTTTCCTCAAGCACCCATTTTATATCCCGGTTGGAAGTGGCTTGGCTTTAGCCTGTTACCGGTCGAGTCGTCCCTTAAGGTGAGTACTTTTTCCCTTAAGGTAGGCTCATTTCTAGAAATAATAACCGTTTCTCTTACACCCAGGATCACTCGAAAGTGCAAGGGGAGAGGATACTTCGATTATTAAGTCGTGAAGGTGACAAAAAATAAGGTGGGTCTGGTTTTTTGATCACCTAGTTTTCACAAGGTGAGAGCATAATCACCTACCACCTTCAAGCACAGTCAGACAAAATCAAGCACATGTTTATTTTAATACACCAATGGAAGTGTTCCTAAACTAGAAATCACAAACACCTTGTTTGAGAAATGAGTCTTCGACTAACGGAGCTACAAAACCACAAATTAGTAGTTTCAATATATGTCTTGGACCAACGAGAAAGCTACAAAAAAAGTTAAGTTAGAACAAAAGATTAAAAACCCAAACTAAAAGTTAGTAAATAATTAAACAAAAAATAAAATAAAATAAAAAGACTAAACTAAGAGCTCAATTTTTTTGTTGCTCCAAAAGAAGCAGTTTTGGGAGCCCCATTCCAAAGCCACACGCCACAAACAAAAGATTAGTAAACCAAAAAAAAACTTGCAAGAAAACAAAAAACAAAAAATAGTGATAACTTTCTCACAACTAAACAAAACTTTAAATTGTAGATATCTATGAAAAGCTAAGGCATAGAGCTTGAAAACCCAAAAAATATTTTGCAAAATTCTACACAACAAAAATATTATAAACAAAAGAAAAATCGTATTTGAAAAACTAAATCTTAAAAAACTGCAATTAGTAAAATAGCCATATCTTTCTCAAATCTTAACAAAATTTCAAACAGTTTAATGTTTCGGAAAGTAGAAAATGAGGCCTACAAAACCCAAAAAAAAATTTAAAATATTTGATGTGTTCATTCTTTTGTGCTCAAATGAAGATGACGGGATTTCACATGCATTCTTGGCTATAATCTGCAAAACAACAAAACAAACAAACCAATTTCTCTGCAAGAAAACAAATGTAGGGTTCACCAAATGTGAGATGGGGTTAGAGAATCAAATAGAATAGATAAAGTGACAGCCAACACCTCTAAACTATTAAACCACATCCAAACAAGAGAATACAAACAAATGGAGATTTCAAAGTGAAAGCAAATAAAATAAAGTACTTCCCATATTGTAGTTGATTCCTTCTCTTGCTCTCCTATTTCTTCTTTTGCAAATATGCCCTCAGATTTTTAGTGTGACTTGTGCAAATACCTACAAATGATAAGTAGAAAGTTGGAGAAGAATAGCTGTTAAGCTGAAAATGGAGAAGAAAGGTTGTTTTTATAGAGAATCAAATAGAATAGATAAAGTGACAGCCAACATCTCTAAACTATTAAACCACATCCAAACAAGAGAATACAAACAAATGGAGATTTCAAAGTGAAAGAAAATAAAATAAAGTACTCCCCATATTGTAGTTGATTCCTTCTCTTGCTCTCCTATTTCTCCTTTTGCAAATATGCCCTCAGATTTGTAGTGTGACTTGTGCAAATACCTGCAAATGATAAAGTTACCCCATGTCACTTTAAAATAAATTATTTATGCACCACTTGGTCAAAGATACCCTATCATAATCCCCTGTCATAACATTCATTTCCTATCATAGCTTGCATGTCCGTGCATGTCCTTGCATGCCTATCCTAGCCTGTATGTCTGTCATAGCCTGCATGTCTTTGCATGTCTTCCTGTCATGATTCCTCTAAGAATAGCTTATTCTTGGTGCATCAATTCTGGACCATTGATCTTAGCATCTTTTTTGAGGCTTAATCTCAACCATCCATTTCATAACATCCCTCTCATGCATTCCCATCCATTGATCTTGGAATCTTTCTAGAAGATTAATCTCAACCGTCCATTCGAATGGTTGTCTATAAAAGCAACCTTTCTTCTCCATTTTCAGCTTAACAGCTATTCTTCTGCAACTTTCTTGCTACCATTTGCAGGTCTTGCACAAGTATTTCAATAAATTTGAGGGAAAAGTTGCATAACAAGAAGAAGGAGAGCAAAAGAAGGAATCAACTACAATATGGGGAGTACTTTATTTTATTTGCTTTCATTTTGAAATCTCCATTTGTTTGTATTCTCTTGTTTGGATGAGGTTAATAGTTTAGAAGTGTTAGCTATCACTTTATCTATTCTATTTGATCATCTAACCTCATCTCACATTTGGTGAACCCTACATTTGTTTTCTTGCAGAGAAATTTGTTTGTTTGTTTTGTTGTTTTGCAGATTATAGCCAAGAATGCATGCGAAATCCAGTCATCTTCATTTGAGCACAAAAGAATGGACACATCAAATATTTTAAATTTTTTTTTGGGTTTTGTAGGCCTCTTTTTAGCTTTCCGAAACATTAAACAGTTTGAAATTTCATTAAGATTTGAGAAAGTTATGGCCATTTTACTAATTGCAGTTTTTTAAGATTTAGTTATTCAAATCCGATTTTTCTTTTGTTTATAATATTTTTGTTGTGTAGAATTTAGCAAAATATTTTTTGGGTTTTCAAGCTCTATGTCTTAGCTTTTCATAGATATCTACAATTTAAAGTTTTGTTTAGTTGTGAGAAAGTTATCACTATTTTTAGTTTTTTGTTTTCTTGCAAGTTTTTTTTTTTGGTTTACTAATCTTTTGTTTGTAGCGTGTGGCTTTGGAATGGGGCTCCCAAAACTGCTTCTTTTGGAGCAACAAAAAAATTGAGCTCTTAGTTTAGTCTTTTTATTTTTTTTTCGTTTAATTATTTACTAACTTTTAGTTTGGGTTTTTAATCTTTTGTTCTAACTTAACTTTTTTTTGTAGCTTTCTCGTTGGTCCAAGACATATATTGAAACTACTAATTTGTGGTTTTGTAGCTCCGTTAGTCAAAGACTCATTTCTCAAACAAGGTGTTTGTGATTTCTAGTTTATTAAAACTTCCATTGGTGCATTAAAATGAACATGTGCTTGATTTTTTCTGACTGTGCTTGAAGGTGGTAGGTGATTATGCTCTCACCTTGTGAAAACTAGGTGATAAAAAAACCAGACCCACCTTATTTTTTGTCACCTTCACGACTTAATAATCGAAGTATCCTCTCCCCTTGCACTTTCGAGTGATTCTAGGTGTAAGAGAAATGGTTATTATTTCTAGAAATGGGCCTGCCTAAAGGGAAAAAGTACTCACCTTAAG
This sequence comes from Sequoia sempervirens, assembly GCA_007258455.2. Lineage (NCBI taxonomy): Eukaryota > Viridiplantae > Streptophyta > Pinopsida > Cupressales > Cupressaceae > Sequoia > Sequoia sempervirens. Next base: position 396,805,075 of record VDFB02047230.1, read on the forward strand.
GGATGACTCGACCGGTAACAGGCTAAAGCCAAGCCACTTCCAGCCGGGATATAAAATGGGTGCTTGAGGAAAGTTCAAGTACCACGAGTGCGGATGTGTCACACAGACGAAGTAGTACTCCCATAAACCCTATTCAGCGTAACCTCTTCAAGCTAGAGTGCCACCTAATTGGTGATTAATCTCTCACCCCATGTGTGGCCACTCGAACGGATGCCCTAACTAGACACTTTTTTTTTAGAGGCCAACCATTTTCAGTCGTTGCTTGGTATAGTGCAGGGTACAATATGATGCCCGAAGATACTCACTACTGACTCCCTTGAGTAGAGATAGCAGTTCTTGGGAAGTGATGACCCAAGAATCTGAAGTTGGTGTGCCCGAATGACGTTAATGAGCCGTGGAGGGGAGCCAGTGCCACCAAACTTCTAAGCTATCCACTCTCGAGAAGGAAAGGTGTTTAGCACCAATCCGAGGTATATCGATGGGCTATACCAAGTATACAAACCCTTGGCCTATTAGGATTGTACTTGTCTCATGTGTGTTTGCATACACCAAAACATCGTGCTTGTCAAGTGTTTTCTAGATTTTCAAACAATATACACAACATTCACAAATCTAGACACAAAGCCTCAAACAACCCAAACTTTTTAATAAAACATCAAAACAACAGTCTCAGCCTAGAAGTCTTATGTCACAACCAAATCAAGAAATTGCTCAAATCTCTCATTTCTTGTGCACTTTAGCTTGCATCTTACCATAGGGTCATCTTTGCAAATATTTAGCTTCATCCTTAGGCTTCACCATTTTCATTTTCAATCATAAACCAAAAACTTAGGTCCTCATCTCATTTTGCATATTTTGGATTAGGACAACCTTACCTCACTTTGCAAAATCTTGACTTTCAAAATTAGGTTATCATTGGACTTAGACATCATTATCTCCTTTAGTCATTATCTTTTGTGAGATTCTTCCAGCTCAAAAGTCTAGTTAGGAAGACTCATTTGTCATTTGTCTTTGTCATTTAGTCCTTCGAACAAGTCCATTGATATTCCAAAATTGAGATATAGATCAAGCATAGGGTGGTTAGGCAACCTTCTTCCAAATCATTTTAGACCTTTGCATTTGCATATTTTAGACATTCAAATCATTTTAGTCCTCACCTTGCATATCTTTAAAATCCAAAATATTGTCATCATAGTCCTCATTTGGCATCTAGACTTTGCATTGGTCATTTCCTTAACCAACATTTTCACATTAGTCCTTACTGTCACCTTGACATTTGACATCCTTTCTTAACAATTTATCACCTTGCATTGGTCATTTTCTTTAGGAAAACGTCATTATCACCTTGCATTGACATCCTCCAAAAACACAAAAAAATAAATTAGTGTCATAACTTGTCATCTTAGTCTTCATTGTCCTTTGGCATTAGTCATTTTCTTTAGACAACATTGTCATATTGCATCCCTTATTGTCAAAAAATTCCAAAAACATAGTCTTGCATTGTCATCCTTTATCCAAAAAATCCAAAAACATAGTCTTGCATTATCATCTCTTTGCATCGTCATCCTAGTCACCTTGGCTTTTGGCATACTTGCATTATCATTTGGTTGCATTGTCATCCTTTATCACACAAAAAGACAAAAACATAGGCTAGTGTCATCCTTGCATTTAGTTGTCATTCTTATCATCTTCATTTGAGCAATTTCTTTGATGGTAGAAACAAGACTTCAAAGATAGAGAGAACAAATGGAAAACTTTGGACAAGATTTCAATCCCAACATTGATAATTACACTTATGAAACGAACCAACATTGGAATTTTTCGGACCCATTTCACAACATGAACATGCAATCTTCCATGAACATGCCATTTTATCACAAAATCCTTTTGAACCATTCATACAAAGAGACCAAAATGGACGAGCATATGTAGAAGACTTAAAAGTTGCAATGGAAAATCCTGATATAGCCTCCTTTGTAGAAAAATTAGTCTTATGTGACCCTCAAAGGTATCTATCCATGCTTTTGGACCAAGGGACTAAGTTACCACAAGGCTTTGACATAAATACTTTGGGACCTCCATCCATCTACCCTCACCATCAAAATTCACTTAACATAAATCATGCCATTAATTCACAACAAACATCCACTTATCACCCTTATCCTAACCTTGACAAGGGAAACCAACTGTCCACTAGTCCATTACAAGTCTCCACGTCATATTCTAGTCCTTCACCTACCAATCCCGTCCAAGTCTACATGCCTTATCAACTATCTACCGACTCATGTCAAGTATCCACATCATACCCTATCAATCCAAATTCAAGTCCCTCACATATCCTAGTCCTTTCACTATTAATCCTTTCAAGTCACCCCTCACAAGCCACATCTAGTCAGCGAAAATTTAATATAGTCCAAAGTCAAATCCATTGTCTAAACTTGAGGATACATGTGAAATAAAAGCCCAAAGCATGACCTTATAATGTCACCCTCATGTCAAGAAGAAGGTAGTCCATCCCATGACCTTATTTCCGATTGTATCATCCACGACAACCCCATATTTGACCAAGACCCCATCATTGACCAAGAAGTCCAAATCCATGACAACCCCATCTTCGACCAAGACCCTACCATTGACAAAGAAGTCCAAAACGATCCAATCCTTGACCTTTACGCCATTCATGATCAAACACTTGCCGACCCTATACAAGCCTCAACTATTGACACTTCCCACGATGAGACACTTTCCTTCATGGGACACATAGACGATATTCCTCCAGAACAAGAATATTCCACTAAGGACATGCTTGCATATGATCAAGTTATAGAAAAAATCATTGGACTCTATGACACTAAACATAATGATGGCTTTGACAGTGCCTTGGAAGCACCAACAAAATCATCTGAACCTGACATGTCACATGATCAGACCAAAGATATCAGTCAAGAATATGTCCAACATGAAAATGAAGCTAAGACACTTTATCAACTAGGGTCATCTATCTTTGTTAGAGTAGGATTTCTTGCAGAAAAAAATATTACAAGTGACAGTATCCACATACCTAATGATGGGTTAGCATCTTGCTTTCAAAACAACAAATACCCCATCACAAATAGAATCTGTCAAAGCATGCAATATCAAGGCAAAGGACTAGGCATACATGAGCAAGGAATTCTGGAACCAATACAGCTTCAGGAAAATTACATACATCAAGGTCTTGGTTATTCCTCAGACAACAAATCAAACGATGTCAGTGGTACCTCCTCAATACTAGGGGCAACCTTGTCAGATACAAATGTCAAAATGGAGTCCATGAGAAATCCCTGTCATAAGATTGCTGCCAACACCCCCTCCACCCACACCATGAACCGTCATTCTATCATGAATCAACCTCCCCTTTGGGACCAACAAAAACAAAAGTCTTACAAGTCAAAAGATCAAAATCAAATGTCAAAGGCCATTGAATCAAACAAAAGGACAAGTGGAAAAATGACATTAAAATGGATCCCAAAGAAAGATGGATCAAACAAAGACATCAAGTCAAATACAAAAGTCAATCACAATGTGGAACCCTGAGACAGAGGACTCCCACATATAACACATGTCCACCTCCTTCAAAATGGTCATCAATCAAAGGCATATAAAAGTGTTGGTTCCAAAGCGCCATCCCTCAAAAATCCGTCATACACCATCAAGTTTGAAAATAAAGTCATTCATCAAGCGTCGAACAACTTTCCGTCTACCATCATTTATCATAATCCTGCATCTGCCTAAAAGTCAAAAAATCCTCACGTCACAAAATCCATCACATCATGGTAGCAACTCTCTTTACCACACGGGACTCATGGCCTCTGTGGAGTAATGCGTATTTTTATAAGGCCAATTCTGAGTATCGAGGATCCTGTGAGCATCGTCGGTTGTATGCAAGTGCTCTGATCCTAACAAGACAACTCCTTGGCAAGGTCATTTTGGCATATCCCATGACACCGGTCTCTACATAGCCACCGTCGATTGGATTCGAATGGTCGGTGGTAATCTAAAGCATCGGGCTATCACAATATCAAAATACAAAAAATTTAAAATTAAAAAATCATCCCTTACTGATGAAAACGGCATCGGGCATCTTAGTGACGCAAAAAAAATCAAGAAAATAGTAAAGAGAAAAATTTCATCCAATGGTGAAAACCTGGCAAATAGGCGTCTTGGATAAGTACCATGATGAAAACCTGGCAAACAGGCGTCATGTGTAAAATAAATCGTCTATGTGGACTCTTACACTTGGGGGCAAGTCGTCTCATCTCCTAAGCCTTCCACTTGGCATTGGATTCCGACCATTTAATCCATATCATTCCCACCTATCTTGGTCTTGACATAAAACTGGCACACATAAATCATGCTTTGGGAAAACTTTTGACATGTGTATCCTTCAGTCATACACAATTCACGAAGCATTATGTCATTGACCGTCATGGTCTTATTGTCCTTATATGACATAGTCCTTGAAAATCATATGACAATTCCCTTAGTCTCATGTCTCTCGTCCTTTACCAAGGCCACCTTTTGTCCTTTTATGCTTGTCACCTATCTTGGCTTTCCCTTGTCAAACGGTCCAAGGAAACTCCATCATCCCATCTAGTCCTAACCAAGTCATTCCAAATGCAATGAGTCTAATCCATACAAGCACATTATCCAAAATTTTACTTGACTGCATTCCTGGTCCACCTGTAGACCTCCATACTTTTGTCACATTATCGTCATCGTCCTCACATTGTTTCGGGATGTGTCCTTCCCACATCAAACAACGTTGTCATCACCTGTCAATTGGTATTCAACTTGACTAGGGGCACAATCATGTTTGTCCTTGGATTCTCATGTGTAGGCATCAATCATATGCATTTGTCACGATCCTCTTAAATGTCAAAATCCAAAAAAAACATGCAAAAAAGTCCTGAAAAAAGACAAAAACATCATAAAATGTCCTGAAGAAAGACCAAAAAAATCATAAAATGTCCTGAAGAAAGACCTAAAACTCATAAAACGTCTTGAAGAAAAACACAAAAAAATCCAAATCAATGTCAAAATCCAAAAAATGGAGTCAAAGTTAGTCATTTCAGTTAGTCCATGTCATTGTCGAACTACGTTGTCTCTGCGCATTTGCTATGTAGGCAAGGCCATCAGTCGATGAGTCCCCGAGACATTAGGTTAGTCCTTTTAAGTTGGTCCAAATAAAATCATAGCATTTGTCACAATTGTCACATCGGTCAAATAAGTCAGACATAGTCAAACTCAGATACAAGACAGTCATTCAAAACGTCAATGTCAAAATTGGTCAAAATTAGACAACACAATCCAATCAATCATATAGTCAACACCAGTCAACTTGCCAAAACATATTAGTCAAAACAATGCCAATCTCGTCACTCTTTCGTCCTCTTCAAGATGTGTCCTTCTTGGAGTTTGACTTCGTCAAAATGTCCTTTGCCTTTTTAGGATGTGTCCTTCCTGACAATAGGCCCGATCAAGTACATCAACAGCAAAAGATCAGGTGGAAAACTCTTAAAATTGTCAAAGCATCCAAACCGTAAGAAATTCAATCTTTGGCAAACAAACGGTGGCAAACAAAATTAAATGGTACATTGAATTTTTCTAGTCTATCATCTTATGTTTGACTATTTTTGTCTATTTTGTCTTATATTTTCGCATCTTACATCTTTTGGTCATGTTACTAGCTACCTTGAGGATGTCCATGAAGAGTTTAGGAGTCGCGATGGCGTCTCACGGCCTATTTTATTTTCTTTGATTCTTTGTCGTGGATTGTCTTGACTAAAAGTGGGGCAACTTCACCCATGAGTATGAGTTCACGACATTCCTTATGCCGTGACTATTTGTTTTCAAAGTGGATGACCTTGCACCTTGGTCTATGTCATATCATGGTGTTTGTTGTCCATTTTGTCATTTTACCGCAATGATGATTAAGGCAATAAGTATTAAAGTCCTATGCTGATGTTTTGGAAGTTGGTCTAGGAACTAACATACATCTTCTTTAGTCTTGTCATCTTCTCTCACTCCTCTCATATAGGCATTGCATCCATATCATCATCCATATCTTTTGCACTAACATTTCTTTGTCTCTTCATATTCTAGTCGTCTCATTAATTTCGAGAGCACACCCATGTTCTTGGAACACGTCTGTCCTCTCGAGGGGGCATATCGTGACCCTCCTCGTCATTCTTCCTCATCCTATTTTGCACTAGGGAATATTTTTGACTTATTTTCTTTGTCACAATGCGACATGCTACATTATGATAAAGATGGGAAAAATATACACTTAAAAATGACCTAGGCCTACAAGCTTTATTTTACCACTTTTGTCCTAGTATAATTATGACATTTAATTATGTCCTTGGTCCACGATAGGCCTATTGATTAAATAATTCATAATTATTTAATTAATTCATGTCATTATTCTTCATGATTATTAAAATAAATAAATTTGATTTATTTATTAATCGTCATTAATTGTCTAAGTCTTTCTTTAATTAAATAAATTTCTTAATTTATTTAATTTCTCTTCGACATTTAATTCTTCAGATTATTAAATAAGTTTATTTATTTATTTAATATGTCACTAATTGTCATAATTAAAATAAAATTGATTAATTTATTTATTTGAAATTAATTAATCTTATCTTCTAAATTAAATAATTAAATTTAATTATTTAATTGCCAATTGATATTCCTATCATTTTAAATAAATTAAATTATTTAAAATGTCATCACAATCTTAACTGACAGTTCACTTTGATAAATAATTGGAAAATCAATTATTTATTATCTCATAAATCCATATTTTGAATTAATTTAATTCAGGTGGTAACTAATCTTCTAAAATCAGCGTCCAGTGATTCTTGATTTTTTCAAATCCTAATCTTGATCAAATCTTATCTTCTTGATTTTTTGAATCTCACAAATCAGGCAATCTTATCTTCTTGATTTTTGAAAATCTCTATTTTCTAATTAATATTATCTCATTTATTCTCCACTGTCGATCTGATTATCTAAGATATTATTTTGACCGTTCGATTAATGATTTTTCCCTAACCCTAATTAGGGATTCTCAGACTTAATCTGGACCTTTCATTTTAGGTTCTTGTCATCAAATAATCTCATCCGTCCACTCAAAATTGTGTTTTCTATAAAAGATAATTTTGCTCATAATTTCGGGATCTGACAACTTCATTTTCGAATTTAGGCATTATAGTCATTTTAGCATTAATTATTATTTCATTTATCATATTGTCATAGTAATAGGCATAGACATAGTCACATTTTTATAAATCCTTCAACATTTGCATAGGACTTGAACATCATCATAGGTTGCTCGTTTGAAATCTGAGGGCCTCATTCGATTTGCTGCAAACTAGAAGGTGTAACGAAGGTCAACCATGGAAGATGAATATTTCTAGTAACATTGTTCCTTTTATTTTCATTTTATTTCCTTTGTGCTTCGTTATTTCATTGGATTTTGGTGTTATTATGTAACAAGCTAACAATCTAATTTTCCATTGATTACAATTACATAAGTCAGACATTGGGTGGGTATGAACTGAACTACACATCAATTGAATGAATTTGTCTAGCCGTGGTCTTTGCAACACAAAAACTAAGACAAAATGATCACCTATTAGTGGCAGATTTTCCAGATGAGTCGATATTCCATACGGAACCTAAGTCACCTTGGAGACTCTACTTTGATGGATCACACACAAATCATGGCTCGGGGGCAGGAATCTTGTTCATCACCCCTCAAGGAGACTCCATTCCTAAGTCTTTTTGCATAGCTTTCCCATGCACAAATAATGTGGCAGAATACAAGGCACTGGTTACAGGACTTAAAATGGCAATAAAATGGAAAATCAGAACACTGCATGTCTATGGGGATTCTCAGCTGGTCATCAACCAGGTTAATGATGACTATGACACAAAGGATGAGAAACTCATGCCCTACAAACGAATGGTTACCATTTTTCAGACATATTTTCATATGGTGACTTTTGAACAAGTTCCGAAAACATAGAACAAAGCGATAGATGCCATGGCTACAATAGGCTCTCTCCTCGACATTCCAAGCAATATGCCTCAACTGGAATTCCTAATAGAACAATTGTTGGTCCCCGCCTATGACATTCCAGAGACAGAGATGATCTGTGAACTTGTTGGTCCTAATTATCCCTAGTACCAAAATATTCACGACTACCTTAAGTCCCAAACCCTTCCACCTAATTTTTCCAATAACTAGAGGAAGTCCTTTATCCGAAAAGCTGCAAGATATGCCATTGTTAGCAACACCCTTTACCGTCGTAGCTTTGATGACACCCTCCTTAGATGTCTCAACACCAACGAAGCACGTACAACCTTACGCAAAGTACATGAGGGTATATGCGGGTCTCATTCGAGTGGTCCTACTCTGGCCAAGAAGATAACGAGACTTGAGTACTACTGACCGACCATTGAAAAAGATGCACTAGAATATGTCAGGCTTGTTGCCAATGCTAGATCCACAGTTATTTGATCCACGCTCCAGCGTAGGAACTTCGGCCGATCACTTCTCCTTGGCCCTTCACACAATGGGGACTCGACCTCTTGGGTAAGATCCATCCTACCTCGTCAAATGGCCACAAATTCATCATCACCTCCACTGAGTATTTCATGAAGTGGATTGAAGCCATCCCTCTCACATACATAACTGGCAAACAAATATCCAAATTCATTCTTAACTACATCATTTTCTAGTATGGCCTTCTGCAATCCATCATCAATGACAATGAATGTTTGTTTAAAAACCAAGATGTTCATGAGTTATGTGAGCGATTTCACATCCAATTCAAATTTTTATCTCCGTATTACCCACAAGGAAATGGTCAAGCTGAGGCATCAAATAAAACCATTATTAAAATCTTGAAAAAGACTGTCAACAACGCTGGCTGCAACTGGCATATTCAACTCAACCTTGCTCTGTGGGCTTACTGCAACAGCATTCGTACACCCACAGGAGCCACTCCATTTTCCATGGTCTTTGGAGTTGAGGCCATCTTTCCCATCGAGGTTGAAATTCCTTCCTTATGAGTCTCCTTGAAGGGTTTAACTGAAGATGAGGAGTATAGACAGTTGCGCCTGCACGAGCTAGAGATGTTAGAGGAAAGAAGGAAAAATTCCCTGAACCATCTACAAGCATATCAGAATCGTCTTTGTCGTAGTTACAATAAGAAATTCATGGTCAGGAAGTTGGACATTGGTGAGTCCTCATGTAGAACCCTAAGAACCAGGTTGACAGAGAAAAGCCGGGCAAGTTTGAACCAAACTGGTTATTCCTTATGTCATCGTATCTTCTTTTGGTTCTGGAGTGTATCAACGAGCTACTCCAGATGGTGAAGAACTGACAGAGCCTATCAATAGTCTACATCTCTGAAAGTTCTACGCATAGCATCAGAAGATCGAGCTGAAAACCTTAAAATACAAAAAAATTGAAAAATGGTAAAAAAATTGTTGCCTTGATGAAAACCTGGCAAACAGGCGTCTTGGTGGCACAAAAAAAAAAAGAAAAATGACAAAAATAGTAAAGAAAAATAATTCGTCCAATAGTGAAAACCTAGCAGGCAAGGCTTTGGATAAGTACCATGGTGAAAACCTGGAAAATAGAAACATGTGTAGTCAGTATTCTTTCGACCATCTACTTCATGCTTTATCTACCTGGAGCCTGGGATGAGACACATTTCCGTCTCTATCACGATGATAAGCCATGACATCATGCCTTTTCTCTCATGGTTTGATAAGCGGTTGACATCAAGTCCTCTATACTGTCCATTTGGTATCACATGCACCTCTTCTTCATGTCCTTTAAAATTGGCTAAGTCTTGGACCTAACTAGGGGAAAATTTTGATCATGTGACTATAGTGGATATCGTACATGGCATGGAAATTGTATAAAGTCCTGAAAAAAGACCAAAAACATAAAAAAATGTCCTGAAAAAAAAAAAGACAAAAACATCGCAAAATTTCCTAAAGAAAGACCAAAAACACCATAAAATGTTCTGAAGAAAGATCTAAAAATTAGAAAAAGTCTTGAAAAAAGACAAAAACATCGCAAAACATCCTGAAGAAAGACCTAAAAATTGAAAAATGTCCTGAAGAAAACCACAACAAACGTCAAACTGCTCGAATAACGAGAAACAAAGTCACATTTCATTATGTCCGTCATTTTAGTCAAGTCTTTGTCATTCATCCGAACTACATTGTCTCTATGCATTTGCTACGTAGGCAAGACTCATACTTGAGTCCCCAAGACATTAGGTTAGTCCTTTTAGGTTTGTCAAAATAAAATCATGACACAATCTTTTGTCATCAAGACAAAGTCATTAGTCGTGTCAAACTACGAGGTCTCTGAGTGTATGAAATAGGCAAGGCCATCTGTCGATGAGCCCCCGAGGCCACACTAGGTCAGTCCATTAGGGTTCATGGCACTATAATGGCACACACGTCAAAAGTCTATAGGTCAAAATGAATTATTAAAACAAGGTATGGCAATCATTTATTTCAATATGACAATTACATCAACATGTCAAAGGAAATCAACATATAGTCAACACAAGTCAAACTCAGTCAAAACAAGTCAAATGATCATAACCTGTCAAATTGTCAACTCTTGGTTAGCCTTCATATGTGTCCTTCTGAAAGATAACCTCTATCATTCATGCATTAGGATGTGTCCTTCCTAGGCATCGTCACTATCATTCGACATTTGAGGGATCCTCTTGACATCTAAGGATCACTCCTCTTGACATCAGTATTCTTCAAATGTGTCCTTCTAAAGAACAAACTTTGTCATTTATGCCTTAGGATGTGTTTGTTGGAAATATGTGCCTCAAACATTACAGGCTGAAACCTCCTTTAGAGCAATGTCGGTGTGACATTCTAATTGTCTGGCCGACTAGCAGTTTGTTTTATCAAATTCTGAATAGGCTGCTGTGACCCTGAAGAAGTCTTGGGGTGCTGTCATAATAGTGGTTTACAATTCCTGAGAGGAACAAATTTTAGCTGAAATCACATATTTTTAGAAAATATAATGATTTAAGCCTTAAAATGTTCCATTTTAAGGATTCCAATTGAAGAGGGTTTGATCAAATCACCTTAGATCAAACCCCCTTGGATAGAACCTCACTAGTTTTAAACCATACCTATAAATGCTTCTCCTTTACACCTATCAAAATGCTGATAAAAAATCACTTTTGATTTAGCTTTTTCAGGGGATCAAATGAATTCATTTAAAATTTATTTCAAATGATTATGGTATTCCTCGGAACAAAGCTATCAATGTATATAATTTTAATATGTTTTGTTTTGTTATGTATTTGTTTTAGTTTACACATTAAACATAGGTTTTTCATCGAAAATGAATTTCTTTGTTCTTCACATGTGGAAAAATAGAATATTACGTTTTTTTTGAAAAATATGAGTGCACAGGATGTTAAAGTCCTTGATCCAACAAAAAAAATAAAATAAAATTTTGACATAGACAAAAAAAGTTACGCATTATACAACCGCGTTGTGTCTAAATTGTAATTCGTTTGACTTTGAAACTTGATTAAGGAAAAGATATTCAATAAAAAACTATCTAACCAAGTGGAAGCACTATATATTAGAGCTACAAATCCAAATTTGAAATAATTATAATTTTATCCTTCATGGAAAAAAAGTTATGCATTATACGGTGTGTGTCACTTTTTTAAAATATTGTTTCTTGAAAAAAATCTATTTTTGTGGGAGATAGAAAAAGAAGTGCAATTTGATTCCAAAAATTTTGAAAAAAATATTTTTAGAATCTACAGACAAAATTTGATGAGACTCTAGTTTGCACCATCTTCAAATTCCTCACAGTTTAGCCACTATAGGTGCCCAAATGTGAAGATTTAGTTAAAAATAATAATTTCAGTGTCTAGTTTGGCCAAAAATTGTAAACCACTATTATGGGATCACCCCTTGCCAAAAGTTTTACTGTATAGCTATCGCTATGACAAGGTGTGTTCGTCGTGACCTTATAGCACTCGGAAGATATCTGGCCGAAAGGCCATTCATTCGTTTATCGGCGTAACTCTTAGCGACTGTGATCTTCGGTGAAGCTTATGGTTCTCACTAAGATGTCTTAGCGAAGTGTTGTTCTCTTGCCGACAGCATATGAATTGATGTCCTCGGGGTAACTTATTATGGCTTAGTGAGAGGTCATTGCAAGATCAAATGTTATGCCAACTGTGTTTTATCGGAGAGACTTAGCTGAAGGAAGTGACTTCGGTAAGATGTCCTACCGAAGTGGATATGTCTTAGCAACTAAGACTTAAGTTGGAATCTTCGGTATATCTTAATGAACTTGGAGAAAGGTATTAGCGATAGAAGAAAGCTTTGCCGACAGGGACTACTTGGGAGTTATCGATATAACTCTTAGACTTCGTTATGAAGTCTGAGTGATAAGATATTGTCTTGCCGATAGCCGATGGCTATCGGGGTAACTCTTGGCGAACAGTTGGTCATCGGTGAAACATAGATAAATCAATAAGTTCTCTCAGCGATGGAAAAATGTTTTGGCGACAGGTGAACACTTTGGAGTAGCATATGAAGATCGGTATGAACTCTCGGCAATAGATGTGAGTCTTGCCGACTTTCATTTGGTGCTCGGTAGATATGGAAACTTCACTGTAACCTTAGTGATTCGCTATGACCTTCTGGCGAAAGCAATAAGTCAGGATGATTACTTGGTGACTCGGTGAAACTCTTGTAACTTGATAGAACATCCTGGCGACTACGATAACTCTTGGCGACTATGATATGAGTTCAATGTGGCATCGGCGAGACACTGTTAGTGTCTCACCGAGATGCCAATGCAATACGAATTCTATTGACCGAGTATGACTTCTGATGTGGCATCACGTGGACGAATCAGAAGAGCCGAATTGGAACCATTGGGAGTCTGTTCATTGCGACGGTTCTGTGACGGAGCTCGACAGTCAGAGAACACCATGGTTATAGTAAGAAGTTACAGATGTTTTGATGTTGGATAGTAGTTCGATCAACAGTGAAGTGTGAAGAATTCAAACTGTATCAGTGAAGGATTAAAAATCTGTAAAGGTTGTAACCTAAAAATTTTCTGTTCGAAGAATGTACATGATGAATGCTGCTGTTTAATGACACCAGAAAGATAAGTCTGGAATTGTATGTAACTTTGATTACTGTAATACAAAGTGATTTCTCTTGGTGTGGTGGGTTTTTCTCTCGTAAGGGTTTTCCCACGTATATCTGGTGTTCATGTGTATTTGTCCAAATACTTTGTTTCTGTAATCTATCTCATAGTACATCTCAATTTGACTGTAATTGAAAAATTAAAAGTACCTCTGCATTCTTTCCTAAGGTAATGACATTAGGAAAATTGTTTTCCGCATCTAATTTTCCTTACAAGTGGTATTAGAGCTTGGCCAGTTGTGTTATCCTTGGGGGTACATTAGGTTTTTTGTGTCAATACTGTTCAGTGGGAGTTTTGTAGAGATTGTTATTTCTATTTACAGATTAAGATGTCTAGTTCATCTGGGAATATTGAAATAGAGAAATTCAATGGTAGTAACTTTGAATTGTGGAAACTCAAGATGGAGGATCTCTTAGTAGATCGAGACCTTTGGCTTGCTATGTTTGGAACTAAACCTACAGGCATGAAGCAAGAAGAATGGGACCTTGCAAATAGGAAAACAAAGGGGCTGATAAGGCTCTGTCTGGAAGACTCAGTTCTTCTCAATGTGCATGAAGAGAAGTCTGATTCTCTCTTGTGGAAGAGACTGGTGTCTATTTATCAGGGGAAATATTTGGTGAATAAGCTTTTCCCAAGAAAGAAGCTTTACTCTTTGAGAATGCAGGAAGGAGGGTCTGTAGCTGATCATTTGAATGCATTTAACATGCTGCTCGCACAATTAACATCTGTTGGTGTAAAGATTGAAGAAGAAGATTGTTGTATGCTTCTGTTATGTTCTTTTCCAGACTCATGGGATTATCTAGTGATGGCTATTGGGAGTACAACATCCAGTTTCAAAATGGAAGATATTGTTGGTTATTTGTTGTCAGAAGAAATGAGAAGAAAATATTCTGAGATGGCGAATGAGGCTCTTGTTGTTAGAGGAAGGTCAAAGGAGAAAGGCAAGAAGAAGGACAAGAAGTCCAAATCAAAATAAGAGGGGAGATCAAAGTCTCCTGGCAAGAAGTCCAAGGTGAAGTGTTGGAACTGTGGGCAACCTGGTCATGTCCGAAAGGATTGTAAAGAGGAGAAAAAGAAGAAGAAAGGATCTTCCGATAATGGTTCTTCTCATAGTGATGGTGTTGCCTTCATTGTAGCCTTGGCTACTCAGGCATCAGATGATGTCTGTTTGATCGATTATGGAGTATCGTTCTACATGACATCTCATAGAGAATGGTTTACAAAGTATGAAGAATACGATGGTGGAAAGGTGTACTTGGCGAGTGATTCAACCTTGGAAATTGTTGGACATGGAAGAGTTAGAATCCAATTCCCTGATGGCAGAATAAAGGGGATCAATGATGTTATGCACATACCAGGTTTGGCTCAAAATTTACCTTCTGTCAGTAAGCTAAATGATATCGGAGTACAAGTCTTGTTCTCGGGAAGTGGCTGCAAGATGACTAGAGGTTCAATGGTGCTGGCTAGAGGTGCTTGAATTGGTACCCTGTACAAGCTGGATGCACAAGTTGTTCATTGTAACAATGTCTCTTCGAAGTCACTAAAAGCTACTCATGGAGGTAAAGAGGGAATTGTCCCTAATTATGTAAACTCTACGGAAGTAAAACTTCCTGCAGAAAAGACTATGCTTTGGCATCATAGGTTAGGCCACATAGGAGAAAAAGGTTTAAAAACCTTGAAGAACAAAAACCTGGTTGAGGGGCTTAAGATTGTAATCTGGAATTTGAATTCTGTGAACACTGTGATATATGGAAAGCAGCATCGTGTTTCATTTTATGACACCTCATAAAACTTCGGTTTGTTAGACTATATTCATTCGGATGTGTTTGGTCCAGTAGATGTTCCTTCTTTGTCTAAATCAAGATACTATGTGTCATTCATTGATGATTATTCAAGAAGAGCATTTATATATTTTTTGAAAAGTAAATCAGAAGTGTTCAGTCGATTTAAGGAGTTTAAAAATCTTGTTGAAAATTAGACTAGTAAAACAATAAAATGCTTAAGGATTGATAATGGCGGTGAATTATGTTTTGATGAATTTGAAAGATATTGTAAAGACCATGGAATCAAAAGACATAAGACTACACCTTACACTCCATAGCAGAATGGAGTTGTAGAAAGGTTCAATAGGACAGTGATGGAGAGAGCACGAAGTATGCTTAGTAGTGCTAGTTTGGAAGAGAAGTTCTGGGCTGAAGCTACTGCTACTACATGTTACTTAGTTAATCAGTCTCCAAACTCTGCTCTTGTCGATAAGAAACCTATGGAAGCATGGTCTGGTAAGAAGCCCTCTCTTAGACATATTAGAGTCTTTGGCTATGAAGCATATGCACATGTGCCGGATGTAAAAAGATCTAAGTTGGAGAACAAGGCTGTTAAGTGTATATTTATTGGCTATAGTGCTAACATCAAAGGATACAAGCTTTGGAATCCTATTATAGAGAAGGTTGTATACAACAGAAGTGTAATCTTTCGTGAGCTGAAACCTTCCATCTTGGATCTGCAGTCAGAGACAAAGTCAGAAAATAGTAAGGATGTAGCAACAATTCCTCCTACACCAGAGAAAAAGGAATTGAAGATTCAAAACGTACCTAAAACTGAGGATAGCTCAAGCAGTTCTGAAAGCTCTGAAGAAGATGAACCTCAGCCTCAACTAGTGAGGAGGTCAACCCGAGAAAGGAAACAACCAAATAGGTATGGGTTCTCATTAATTGATTCTACTTGTGCCTATTCCTTGATTTCTAGCACTGATGAGTCTAGGACTGTAAAGGAGGCAATTAAAATGTCTGATTTAGATTCTTGGTTGGAAGCCATGGAGGAAGAAATGGCGTCATTAGATAAAAATGAAACCTGGAGTCTGGTGCCCTTGCCTAAAGGTAGAAAACCTGTGGGCTATAAATGGGTATTTAAGAAAAAGATTGGTCCGATGGCGTGTAGAAAAATACAAAGCACGCATCGGGTTGCAAAGGGTTATTCCTGTGTAGAGGGAATTGACTATGGGGAAACATTTTCTCCTGTGAAAAGTGACGACCATTAGATGTCTATTGTCACTTGCGCAGTCTTATGACTTAGAGGTTGAACGTGATGGATGTGAAGACAACATTTCTTCATGGTGATCTTGAAGAAGAAATCTATAGTCCTCCCGAGCACTTTGTTGAGAAAGGTAAAGAAAACTGGTATGCAAATTAAAGAAGTCTCTGTATGGGTTAAAGCAGTCACCTAGAATGTGGTACCAGAAATTTGATACCTATGTATTATCTTTAGGCTTTGTGAGATCAAAATCTGATCACTATGTATACTATAAAGTTGAAAGTGATCAAGTGCTTGTTATTGCTCTTTATGTTGACAATATGTTGTTCATAGGAAATAGCAAGCTAATGATTTCTGATCTTAAGTCTCAGTTGTTTGCTAAGTTCGAAATGAAGGATCTTGGTGCAACAAGGTATATTCTAGGGATGGAGATAACCAGGGATAGGAAGAATAGAAAGCTTTGGCTCAGTCAGAGTAAGTATATAAAGACTGTTCTAGAGAGATTTTATATGAATGATTGCAAACAGTTAGTTGTTCCAGTCATACAGGGAATGAAGCTATCTGTTGAGGATTGTCCAAAATATCCTACTAAGATGGAGGACATGACCAGTGTACCCTATGATAGTGCAGTAGGCAGTCTTATGTATGCAATGGTCTGTACAAGGCCAGACATTACCCAAGCAGTGGGAGTACTTAGTCGATTTATGGCTAATCCAGGAAGAATACATTGGGATGCTGTGAAGAGGGTGTTTAGGTATTTGAAGGGAACTTCAAATTTTGCATTATGTTACCATGGTAATTTGGTTGAATCACAGAGGATTCTCAGCATTTGTGGTTATGTAGACTTTGATTGGGTAGGGGATATTGATAGCAGAAGATCCACCAATGGATACGTTTTCATGTTGAATGGTGGTGCAGTGAGTTGGATGAGCAAGCGGCAGGCTGTAGTCACTTTGTCCACTACAGAGGCTGAATACATGACAACTACCCATGCTTGTAAAGAAGCTGTATGGTTGAAACGTTTGTGTTCTAACATTGGTTTTGATGCAGGGGAAATAAAAATCTTATGTGACAGTCAGAGTGCCATTTGTCTGGCAAATAATCCAATTTTCCATGCCAGGACGAAACATATTGATGTACAGTACCAATTTGTACAAGATATGGTTGAGGATGGAAAGGTCAGTTTGGAAAAAGTTGATACTCTGAAGAATGTTGCAGATGCATTGACGAAGCCAGTGAGCACAGACAAGTTCAAGTGGTGTGTCAGTTCAATGGGCCTTAGTGCCCACGTTTTTCAGTAAATTATTTTTTGCATGCTCTGGAGGTGCCTGAATGATCTTCGTCAAGTGGGAGATTGTTGGAAATATGTGCCTCAAACATTGCAGGCTGAAACCTCTTTTAGAGCAATGTCAGTGTGACATTCTGATTGTCTAGCTGACTAGCAGTTTGTTTTATCAAATTTTGAACAGGTCGATGTGACCCTAAAGAAGTCTTGCCGAAAGGTTTACTGTGTAGCTATCACTGTGACAAGGTGTGTTCGTCATGACCTTATAGCGCTCGGGAGATATCTGACCGAAAGGCCATTCATTCATTTATCGACATAACTCTTAGCGACTGTGATCTTCGGTGAAGCTTATGGTTCTCGCTAAGATGTCTTAGCGAAGTGTTGTTCTCTTGCCGACAACATATGAATTGATGTCCTCGGGGTAACTTATTATGGCTCAGTGAGAGGTCATTGCGAGATCAAATGTTATGCCGACTGTGTTTTATTGGAGAGACTTAGCCGAAGGAAGTGACTTCGGTAAGATGTCCTACCGAAGTGGATATGTCTTAGCGACTAAGACTTAAGTTGGAATCTTCAGTATATCTTAATGAACTCGGAGAAAGGTATTAGCGATAGAAGAAAGCTTTGCCAACAGGGACTACTTGGGAGTTATCGATATAACTCTTAGACTTCGTTATGAAGTCTGAGCAATAAGCTATTGTCTTGCCGATAGCCGATGGCTATCGGGGTAACTCTTGGCGAACAGTTGGTCATCGGTGAAACATAGATAAATCAGTAAGTTCTCTTAGCAATGGAAAAATGTTTTGGTGACAGGTGAACACTTCAGAGTAGCATATGAAGATCGGTATGAACTTTCGGTGATACATGTGAGTCTTGCCGACTTTCATTTGGTGCTCGGTAGATATGGAAACTTCAGTGTAACCTTAGTGATTCGCTATGACCTTCTAGCGAAAGTGATAAGTCAGGATGATTGCTTGGTGACTCGGTGAAACTCTTGTAACTTGATAGAATGTCCTAGCGACTACGATAACTCTTGGCGACTACAATATGAGTTCAATGTGGCATCGGCAAGACACCATTAGTGTCTCACCGAGATGCCAATGTAATACGAATTCTGTTGACCGAGTATGACTTCTAATGTGGCATCACGTGGACGAATCAGAAGAGCCGAATTGGAACCATTGGGAGTCTGTTCGTTGTGATGGTTCTGTGAGGGAGCTCGACAGTCAGAGAATACCATGGTTATAGTCAGAAGTTACAGATGTTTTGATGTTGGATAGTAGTTTGATCAACAGTGAAGTGTGAAGAATTCAAATTGTATCAGTGAAGGATTAAAAATCTGTAAAGGTTGTAACCTGAAAGTTTTCTGTTCGAAGAATGTACATGATGAATGCTACTGTTTAATGACACCAGAAAGATAAGTCTGGAATTGTATGTAACTTTGATTACTGTAATATAAAGTGATTTCTCTTGGTGTAGTGGGTTTTTCTCCCGTAAGGGTTTTCCCACGTATATCTGGTGTTCATGTGTGTTTGTCTAAATACTCTGTTTTTGTAATCTGTCTCATAGTACATCTCAATTTGATTGTAATTGAAAAATTAAAAGTACCTCTGCATTCTTTCCTGAGGTATTGACATTAGAAAAATTGTTTTCCGCATCTAATTTTCCTTACAGTGTCCTTCCTAGGCATCGTCACCATCCCTGTCATCTAGCATTTTGAGGGATCCTTTCAACATTTAAGGGATCAAACCTCTCGACATCAACATTATTCAGGATGTGTCCTTCCTGAACTTGGCAATCTTCGACATTCGTCATCTTGGCATCATCAAAACCTTGACACCCTGGCATCTCAACATAGTCAAACTTGACAACTTGACATTAAAACACTGGGTATCCAGACACACTTGGCACTTGTCTTTTGGATTTTTATCATGTTACTAGTTTTTCAGCGAGATCCCAACAACATGATTTAGAAAAGCAGCGACGTATCATGATGTTTTTCTTGACTTTTTGACACGCATGATTACTAGTTTCTCAGCGAGGTCCTGATTTCAGGATTTAGAAAAAACAATGACGTATCATGATAATGGTTCTATTTTTGTATTTTTGCAATCATGCCGCTGGTTTCTTAAGGATGTTCTGGAAACAAGATTTAGAGAAGCAACGACATTTCATGAATTGTCCTTCTTGTCTTTTTCTTCTTGTGGTTGATTGTGACAAAAAGACTAGGGCAATTGCGCTCTTAGTAGGAGTCATGATCATCTTTGTCTGTGACTACTGATCTTACGTGGTGTTACAACCTTGTACACCTTGATCTATGTCATATCATGGTGTTTGTTGACCATTACAACAATCTACCCAATGATGACTAAGAGCAATAATTATTAAAGTCCTATGGTAATGTTTTGAAGGATTTGGTCTAGGAACTAACGTGCATCTCCTTTTGTCTTGTCATCTTCTCTCACCCATCTCATATAGACATTGCATCCATATCATCATCCATATCTTTTGCACTAGCATTTCTTTGTCTCTTCATATTCTAGTCTTCTTGTCCATTTCGAGAGCCCACTCGTGTTCTCTAAACCCATTTGTCCTCTCGAGGGGGCATACCATAACCCTCCTCGTCATTTTTTCCTCATCGTATTTTGCACTGAGGCATGACTTTGACTTATTTTCTTTGTCACAATGTGACATGCTACATTATGACAAAGAGGGGCAAAATGTAGACACATAGAAATGGCCTAGACTCGTAAACCATATTTTTATGTCTTATCATATTTTGTCTATAGTCCAAATTCAACTATTAATTAAATAATTCATAATTATTTAATTAATTCATGTCTTTTATTCCTCTTGATTATTTAAATAAATAAATTTTATTTATTTATTTAAAAGTGTCACTGATTATCTAATGTCTCATAATTAAATAAATTTCTTAGTTTATTTAATTATCCTTGTCCATTATTTCCCCCTGATTATTTAAATAAATACGTTTTATTTATTTAATGCGTCATTAATATCTCATGACCTCTTATAATTAAATAAATTCTTTAATTTATTTAATTATCGTCCACCATCGCTTTTTCTTATTTTAAATAAAGATATTTATTTAAAATTGTCCACTTCCTATCTCTTGGCTTTTTCTAATTTAAATAAAATCATTTATTTAAATTATCCCACTTTCTAATTTTCTCGCTTTTTAGTAAATGATTAAAGATTTTAATTATTTGCTATCACATGATTTTTCCTCATTTTTGAGTTAAATTTATTTTTAATTCAAAATAATCTTTTTCCTTCAAAAAAATCAAATAAATTTTATGTGATTCCTGATTTTTCAAATCTTCTTTTCTGTCCACCTCTTATCATCTTGATTTTTCGAATCTTACAAATCAAGCAGTCTTTATCTTCTTGATTTTTGAAAATCTTTATTTCTTTGACTAATTATCTCATTTATTCTCAATCGCCGATTCAACTTTCTTAGATGACATCTTGACCACTCATTTAATGATTCTGCCCTAACCCTAATTAGGGATTGTCACATTAAATCTTGACCTCTGATTTTAAGCTTTCACCAACTTTCAATCTCGTCCATCCATCCAAAATTGCATTTTCTATAAAATGCCAATTTTTCTCACAATCTCGATTACGCTTGGACACTTAGACGCTTAGACATTTAGAAATATTCATATACTTGCATTTTTATTAATGATTTTGGCATAATTTTCTTAGGCATTAGATTCATTTCGTCATAGACATAGATACTTGATTTCATTTTAGACAATCCAAATCCTTCAAAGCTTGTGTAGGACTTAGTATTTGTTTTCAGATTGCTCACACATTGAATCTAAGGACAACACATCAATCAACAAGTTAGAAGGTGCTATGAAGGTAAATCATGGAGGCTTCAAAAAGTGATAGGTATACTTGTTTCATTTATTTTAGCTTCCTTTGTTCTTTATAGCTTCTTTGGGTTTTATGCTTTATTGATTTGATAATCTAACAATCAAAAAATAACCCTTAGATACAATTATAACCAGAAAGTAGTTTATAGTACAATATATCCAAATATATTTTGACAAACTTATATCAACATACATATATAAACCTACATATATAAATATTTGAATGCCAAACACAATTCATAATCATTAAATTATATAAAAAGCAAATGTTAAGCACAATTCATATTCATTGAATACTAAATATAGTATACCAAATGTAAAACCAAACATAATGCAATGTATAGGGAGGAATTCACATTACCTAGCATCCAGTATACAATGCATGAGAAGAAATCGCAACATAAAAGAAAAATAGCCTTAAAAGTATTCATCGAATTCCAACCAAGGTACCAAAATAGCCATCAAATTCCATAAAAAAAAGTCATCAAAATAAAATTGAAACCTTCAGTGTCAATTATAACAGGTAGAGGATAATATAGCTATGAAATTGAATGCCCAACTATATCCATCAATACCAAAAATTAAGTGTATGTATTGAATTCCAAACACTATGAATCAATTGTGAATCACAATATTCAATAACAAATGAAACGCAGTGGAGAAAACCACTACATGCAACATCAAATACTATTTATAAAGTATATCCATTGCAACATAGGGCTTCAAATTCCTATACTAAGATATAACCATAATCTATTAAATTGAAACCATAATAAGAAACTTGGCTCATACTTTACAAGGTAGGTGCGAGGAAAAGATTGCAGTGCACTGCAATGACTTATACATAGACTAAGCCCTAAATCGTTATAACTAATGAGCACATAGGGAAATGAAGGGGCATTCGGCCTAATGTAAAGGGCTGGTTGTGCCCATGCCATAGACAATCAATTAGAGGATAGTAGGTGGGTGCCAACATAAATAATGCGAATGCACAAATTGGATTTGTTGAAAAGGGCCTTAGAAACTCTCAAGAAAATGCAATCGGTAGGAAAGAAAGATAAATTGATAACATATAAAAAAATATAATATTGCAAAATGTGAGCTAAATATCAAAGGAAAGTGGTGAAAGAGAGGGCGCACAACATGATTGCAGAGAATAGGCTTTAGAAACTTTCAAGCAAATGCATTTAGTAGGTGAAGATGGATTTTATCTCATCGAAAGCAATGGATGCAAGATATACACAAATTGGATTTATTAAAAAATTCAAGAAAGTAATTGGCGGACGTAAATAAATGATTTCCCAGGAATGCGACGATTACAGGATATGCATATGATATAATTGCACTAAGATTATAAACAGAATGAATAAATCATTAAACAATCAAACAATAGCAAAGAACGAAGACTCATTTGTAAAATTCATTTTCCCCAAATTGATTTGATATGATGCCTTGC
Organism: Sequoia sempervirens; assembly: GCA_007258455.2. Classification (NCBI taxonomy): domain Eukaryota; kingdom Viridiplantae; phylum Streptophyta; class Pinopsida; order Cupressales; family Cupressaceae; genus Sequoia; species Sequoia sempervirens. The sequence continues at coordinate 396,828,036 of VDFB02047230.1, forward strand.
TTTGCCTATTGTGCTACATTCCTTTCTTCCAAGAATCAATGATGGAATGAAATTCTTTTACATAAATTTTCTTCCCAAAACCTCGAATCAATTTTCTCCAAGAATCCTCATTTCCCACAACCTCCGATAAAAATGAAATTTTTTTAGACCCATTACTTCCCTTCCTCGAAAACAAAATTAATCCCCCCAAAATCTCCCAAAAGGATAATTATTTACAAAAGGAAGGCTATTCATTTTCAAAACAAAAAATCCAATAAAATCTCACAAAATCCCCAAAAAACATCAAGTTTCTTTCTCAACAATTTGTTCAAAGTTATGCATGTGCGACATAAAAAACCTTTCTATCTTTTTATATTATTTTACTATTTATTTATTATAACATTCCATTATAATTCTATTTTATTTTATTATTACATTTACACATTTAATTTATTATAACTATGATTATTAATAAATACATTTATATTTATTTATCTTAGCACCTTTTCATTTAATAACTTATTTTAATGCATCAATTAACTAAAACAACATTTAGCAAAAAAATTTAAATTAAACAAACCAAATGCCAAACCATAACTTGAACCCTAACCAGGGTCAAACAACAAGACCAACTGACCACACACATCACTTACACAGTATCAGACCAGATACTCATCCTCTTCGAGGATGATGGATAGGGTAGGGAACCAAGTGTTATCTCCGATTAACTATTCCATTGGGTTTAAGGCATGCTTAGACCTGCCAATTTAAGTGGAGTCGATGTCTAGTACCTACAACCTACAACACACAAACGTCTTTGCACATATATATAATCATCACATACCTAGTGAAAGGAAATCAGAACATCGTAGGGTTCTCACAAGTGAGAAATACAACATCCTTCCCTCCACACCTAAATAGCATTTAAAAGCATCATCTAACATAGTAACATACTAAAAAAGTATCATTATAAAATGTTCTAGCAACAAGCATCTGACATAAACATCATAAAAAGGTGAATCATGGAGGGGCATGACATTATAAATGACTAGAAATAAACTACTAATGGTCACATGACCAAACTTAGTCATTTATATACAATTTTTAGTAATTTTTTTAGTCATTTATTGTTATTTTTCTACTAGTGAAGGTAAGAGGGAAGACTTACCTTTGAAAGTTGGAGGTAAGAGAGAAGCCTTAGCCTCGAAGTCGGAAGTAAGGGTGAAGGCTTACCCCCAAAATCAAAAGTAAGGTTGAAGGCTTACCCTCGAAATCAAAAGTAAGGGTGAAGGCTTACCCCCAAAATTTTAAAAATTGATACAATCAAATTTTTAAAAGAAGCTATTGAGGACAAAGGGGGAGAAGAAAGGTTTACCTCCTAAAAGGGAAAGGCAAAAGGAAGATCAAAATCCCATAAGAAAAAAAATTTCAGAAATTAGGAAGAAGCCTTACCTCTTACTTAAAGAAGATAAGATGTAAGAGGAAAGCCCAAACCTTGAACCTTGAAATTAGAGGTAAGGGTCAAGGCTTACCCCCAAAATTCAAAAATTCACACTGTCAAATTTTTGAAAAAATCTTTCGGGGGAAAAAGAAGGAAGGCGAGAGGCTTAAGAGGAGGAGTGGGAGGAATGAAGAAGGGAAATAGAATGATGGAGAAGGCATGTAGAAAAACAAGTAAAAAACAAATTGAAAGCCCAAAACCTCAAGACTTAGCCAATATTAGGGCCCTTCAAGGAGAATTCATGCAAGATGGCCTATGTAGGATATCTCAAATCGGTTATCAATGATGGGTCATCTAAGGGTGGCATGAAATGTCAACATTTTTGGCGACTTCTACATGATGATTGCTTGCTATTCATGGGATCCAGAGGCCTTACCAGTCCATTGGGCACAACGTCATGAAGGGGAATTACAAAACTGGGCCTCCCAAGGAAAAATAAAACATGTGCAGGCCTTCACTTGGAGAAAAGCATGAAAGCTAGAACATGTATTCCCTTAAGGAAAATGAAAGGTGTGCAAAGAAACTTCATGGAAAGCAAGATATTTACAATATACAAATTAAACTAATAGGAAGAAAAAATGGAAATTTTCCTCTGTCAAAGATGAACCTTTTGAAGGAGCCGATCTCCCTCAAACTGGATAGTTGCAAACCTCACCTAGCTACAACCATTGAAAACTGTTGCCAATATGCATGGAGCTACATAAGATGCTTGTAAGGTGAAGGATCGCTTCACTGTAAACTTTTCCATTGTAGGGGAACCATATAATGCAAGCGTTAGATTCATCTGATGTTGGTGTCTCAGGTAAACATACAGTAGCAGGGGTGAAATTTTCTAAAGATAGGCCAACATCTATGAAAAAACCTTCTGCAGAGGGAAGAGAACTCACCTCACAAAAGAATAGGCCAATATCATCACCACTGACCTCCTCAATGCATGAACTGCAAGCAAATGAGAAAGTTTCTAGCTCACATGGTGATGCAAAATATTCCAAACCTATTTGTTGATCTGCACAAAGAGTCTCTTCTTCATGCACCTAAAATAAAAAGATTTGAAGCTCAAGCATACTATCAAATTGAGCAACAAGAGCATCACTCTACCAAGAAATGTGTGGCTGCTCAATAGAAACCAAACTACTTGCATTGATGCACACTTCATCAACACAAACATCAGATTTTTGAGACACTTCAAGTGAAGAACTGAATTCTTCATATTGCCTCTCTATGTTAATTCTTTCTTCGAAACTAGTTGCAACAAAAGCAAACTCTTGTCATGTAATGGTTGTCACATCCTCTTTTGTTTCCTCACTCTTATGTTGTTGCCTACAAAGCTCCTCTTTTGGGGGGGGAGGATTTACATCCAAGATTGAACAAAAAGTTTCTAAATCATCCTAGAAGAGGTCCTCCACATAAGAACTATAGACCTCATTAGATTGGGGTTTTTCATCCACCATAGCAGGGGATAAACATGTTTGTTGCTGCTGCTCCAAAACCATGGAGTTGTCTACATTTATCAAGCTGGGACCAAGTTGCTCAAAGGCTTTAGATGATGTAGGTATATGTGATCTATCCTCCTCATCTTCAATAAAACAAGGAAGGACATCAAAAGAGAGGATTGGTTCCTCCATTGTATTAATTTTCTCTACCTCTTTAATATCTTGTTGCTGCAACTGATCATCTTCATTTTCTTCTTGCAACAAATCAAGGCACTCAATATTAAGAGCACATGAAGGCTTCTCAAAAATAGGGTGAAATCACAATATCGTGTCTCACTTTTTTCCCAAGATGGACATTTAAATCAATATTTTTAATTGAATCTTCATCTTCTAAGACCTATAGCAACTAAACCATTAAAAATTTGAAGATGATGTGAACTAGTGATTTGTGGCAATTTGTGTGTATATATAAATTTTTTTTTTTTCAAAATTTCCAAAATAAATCATGAATCTTTCAACATCTCCTTTAATAACTAGTTTTAAACAAAAAACAATATTTTTAGAAAGTAATGTTTGTGTCGTACAACATAACCTTTTTTTATAAAGGATTAAATTCTAATTTTTGAAATATAGATTCTCAACATCAATATCTAGGGAAAGGATATTTTTTCATAATTTTTTGTTGCATATGTTTTTTTAAATTGATTTTTGAAGTCACTATAACTATAATTTCGACATATGAGTGTGTCATGCAATCTAACTTGTGTATATATTGAAATCCATTTTTTTTTGGGTGAAACAAGGACATCAATGCCTAGGGAAAGGGTATTTTTGAATTTTTTTTACAATGGTTTACTATTTTTCCACCTTTGCACAACAAAGAGCTTGATGTTTAGAGAAAAACCTATGTTTAGTAAAAAATGAAAATTAAATACATGATAAAATAAAAATATATTAAAAATATACTTGTTGGAAAGATAATTTTGAGGGATACAATCTTGCAAAATATAATTTTTAAATGATGTTATTTAATCCCTCAAAAGGTAAATAAAAAGTTGTTTTTTTCCAACATTTTGATAGGTGCGAAGGAGACTCTATTGTGGGTATGATTTAATACTAGAGGGGTTCTATTCAAGGGGGTTTGATCTAAGGGGGTATTATCTATCCCTCTTCAATTGAAACCCTTTAGATGGGGCCTCTCAAGACTTAAATCATTAGTTTTTCTAAAAATTGTGATTTTAGGAAAAAATCAACACATCCCAAAAGTGAGACACTCTATGGAAGCACCCAACAACCTCTTGAATCCTAGCCCATAACTAATCCCTCCTCCTTTCTTTTGACCAACTAGCTCACCAAACCATAGGTCCACCCTTAAAAAGTGAAATGGTATCAGGGCAAGAAAAATGGCTAGGAAGACATTGAAAATCTTGTTGAATCTCTGGAAGGGGCTTCTCAATAGGAGAAAAAAGTTGAGCCTCCTCAAGGATGGGTTCTTGTGAGGAATGAGGGCTCTCAAAAGTTGGGATCTCCAACACAGGAGATCTACTTGATGGCACAAGGGGTTGATTAGGATTCTTGAAACTAAAAACTCTGTGATTGCAAACCTCTTGCACAATAGGTTGTTCCGGAACAAAAGGAGGGCTACAAAAGTTTCAAGAGGTTTGTTAGGGTTCTTGAAACTTACAAATTTATGCTTTATTAGCTCCTCCTTAGCAGGATGTTTTGGAACTGGTGGAGGTGTTTGTTTGAAACTAGGAACACAAGGGGCTGCCTGAGTCTCAATAAATTGTGCAAGAGCAAGGGCAAGTCTGAGTTGCTCTTGCTTAGCAACAACATCCTTTGCTATATACTCCTCTTGTTGTTGCATTCTTTGTGCCTCCCAATTTTTCTCATAACTCCACTGATCTTTTGTATTTTTTTGTTGTGGATAGTAGGCTTGATGGACAAGCTCATTGTGCTATGGGAAATAACATTGTTGCCCCTAATAGGCTTGATTTCCCACTCCTCCTAAGGTAGATCAAACTCTTGTTGTCTCTGAATCTCATCTAGTTGTCGATTGAAATCAAGCTAAATGCTTGTAATTTCACTTGCACTCAAATTATCAAAACTATAGGTTTGACTAGGAGAGAAATAAGGTTGATTTGAAAAATGATGAGTCTCTTGGGGTTGTTGATAGGGATATGTAGGTGTCCAAGAAGATTGAGTAGGTGGGGTGGGTGGTAAGCATTTTGAGAAGGTTGAGAACCCAGAATAATAAGGTTTTTTGGAATGAAAGGGGAGGCATAACCAACTTGATATTGTTAATTGGAAGGTGCAAAGTTGGCACTATCATGAAATGGTGGGGTATACATATGGTTTCCATTATAATATGACATTTTAAAGCATGGGAATGACATGAAACACTTTGAAAATTTGAAAGGAAGGCACATGACTGCCCAACCAATGATTTTGGGTACATACCAGCAAAGTCACCCAAATTGAGTTGTAGAGTGTCCAAGTGCTTGAAGAATGCCTCCAAAGGCTGAAATTTTGAAGAGCATCACTCCCTTAATAGAATGAAGTAAAATTGGGCTGCTTGAACCAACAAATGTATCTCAAATTTTCCATGGTGTTTGAAGATATGCCTCAAAAGGTAAGATGCATTGAAGAAAACACCAAATTATTCAACGAAGAGAATGTTGTCCTATTGGGTGTGCCAAAAACTATTGTCACATAAAATTGCACCCTATTGAACACGATTTCAGTGTTCTAATGAAAGAATGGAAACAACCTCAAGGTGTGGTACCTTACACAAATGAGGTTGAATCTTCAAAGAAGGTCATATTCCTTTTCTAAACTAAGTGCAGATGTCTTTGTATAACCCAACACATGAAAACCATATCACTAATCTACTCTAACAAATCATAGAGAAAATGGATAGAAAGAGACATGAAATGTAAAAGAAGGTGATGCACCAAGATAGAATTTTGTTTCTTCCTACTTCAAAACAACATAATACATCAATGAAACAAATAAAAAACTTACTCAAACATGAAGGTAAATAGATTTTACTCAAACATGCAAGATATTATAGTGACAATAGTTGAGCTTTATTAACATAAAGCTTAGAAGCAATCTTTATAGTGGAAGAATGCAAAAAATGTAGTGTCTGCAATATAAATACCCTAGAGAATCCAGAGGAAGAACCCTTAGAATGAATACAATTCTTTCCTTCATAGATCAAGCTTAACTTAGAACCAAAAACCAAACCCTAACCCTAACTAGGGTTAGCAATGAAGTCTGTGCGTGAAAGGATGGGGCCATCCTATGAAAATCATGATTAGGGCATGGATCTATCAAGAAAGTCAACAAATAGAAAATAAATGACCATGGGTGCCCATAAAATCCACTTGTAGAAGTCAAGAGAGCAATAGATTCCATCCTTGAAGCCCTAAAGTCGAAACATGCCGCTGAGAAAGTGATTCAAACATTAATGTCGTCACCTAGAAAACACGTCAAATCCGCAAGAAGGTCGGGGCATCGGGCTTGAAAAGAAACCTTTGCTTATGCATTAAATGGTCTAGATCCTCGAAAAGAGCACATTGTCGAGAATCAAGCATTAGGCTTACCTCATACCACATGCTTAGAAGAAAGGATGAGCCAAATTCAGAATTCAAAAATTAGAGGTAAGAGGGAAGCCTTACATCTGAAAATTGGAGGTAAGAGAGAAGCCTTACCCTCGAAGTCAGAAGTAAGGGTGAAGGCTTACACCTGAACTTTAAAAATTTGACACTTAGTCAAATTTTTAAAAGAAGCTATTGGGGATAAAGGGGGGAGAAGAAAGGGTTACCTCCTAAAAGGGAAAGGAAAAAGGAAGACCGAAATCCCATAAGAAACAAACTTTAAAAAATTGGGAAGAAGCCTTACCTCTTACTTAGAGAAGGTAAGATGTAAGAGGGAAGCCTGAACCCCAAACCTTGAAATCGAAGACCTAAAGGTCAAGGCTTACCCCATAAATTCAAAAAAATCACACTTAGTCAAATTTTTGAAAAAAATATTTAGGGGGAAAGGGAAGGAAAGTGAGAGGCTTAAGAGGAGAAGGAGTGGGAGGAATGAAGAAGGGAAATAGAGTGATGGAGAAGGCATGTAGAAAAGCAAGTGACAAGCTGAAAGCCTGAAACTTCAAGATAGCCAATTTTAGGACCCTTCAAGGATAATTCATGCAAGATGGTCCATGTAGGATCTCTTAGATTGGTTATTAATGATGGGTCATCTAAGGGTGGCATGAAATGTCAACAATAACCATGCTAGATACTATTGTGTCACTACCACAAAAAGAGTATGGTTGTACACAATAGTGTACTACCATGAATGACAATGAGAAAGAAAAGCTATGAATGCCACATAGTGGGTAGTGACACAATAGAGGAGAGGTGTACGAGCCTCATGAGAAGATGCTTAGAAAGGACATGATAGAGGTAGACCTTAATATAACTTGTCATATGAAGAAAAGATAGGTGCATCCATAGATGGAAGAGTGATGGCACCAAAGTCAAGAAGTTGTATTTTATCCTTCAAGGCCTTATATTAACTAGTGGAATGGTTGGGAACTTGATGGTATGCACAAAAATGATTTTTTCTTTATCATGTTTATGAAAATTCTTATGTGTAGGAGGAGGGAGAGTAATTAAGTGGGCTTTGAGAATCCTCAACAAAATATGTTCTTGCTTAGATAAAGAATGAGGAGCTCAGGAAGCAATCCTTTCTCTTGTGAAGAAAAGCTTGAATGCTCACAAGAAGAAGACATAAAGATAGCAAAAAAGGGAGGAGGGGATGGAGACAAACGAGAAGGCTTGTAACGTAAACCCCTTGTAAAAGAGTGAGATGTTCATTCCAAAGGGACCTTAACTCCTTGTTCCATGCACCCAAGACCATTTCCTTTGTACCCATACTTAGAAAGAATATTAAATTTTAATCCATAACGTGATTGCAACTCCTTAAAAGGGTGAGGATCAACATTAAGGCCATTATAATTGTTGTTCACATTATCCTACAATACAAGAGAATAGTCATCTTTGATAGCAGGTGAATGATATTTTTAGGATGTCTAATTGGATCAGGTTGACTTCATATCCCCAATGAAGGATGTTGTAAAGTCTAAGGAACCCCAATCATCACCAAGATATGCATTCAATTTAGGAGAAGTAGGAGTAGACTTAGGATTTCCTACTTCAGGAGGATCTTCTTTAGGGACATCTATCTCAAGAGTATCCTTTGTAACAAGTACTGCTGGAGTAGATGTCAACGTATCAGAAGATAATGAAGGGACAAGATTTTTAAGAGTAGGTGTAACTAAAGCTTGAACAAAAGCTTCCATCTCACATAAGTGTATAGCATTAGGGTCAACATTTATTGTGACTACTTGATTATTATGAATAAATTTGATGGATTTATGCAAGGTAGATGGGATTGCATCCATAGTGTGAATCCATGATCTACTGAGAAAAAGATTATATGGTAAGTTTCCTATCATAACATATACCACAATGGGTACAGTAACGGGTCCAAGCTATAAAGGTAGTACAATTGTACCTAGATCTTGTCGCTTGACATTATCAAACCCATGAATGATAAGAGAAGAAGTTGCAAGATAAGCTGAATCAATTTTAATTTTAGGCAATAAATCAATGTTACATATGTTGAGTGTTGAACCGATGTCAACGAGAGCAAGTCTAATGTTGATATTAATGTTAACTATTATCATCAAAGGATTTGCTTGCTTCTTCCAAAGGTGGGAGTTCTTTTGGATAGAATGTAATAGTTAGTGAATCTACACGAATATGATCTATCAACGCATTAACATTCATTGGCCTAGCGAAAGAAGGCAATGGAATATTTTTCAAGGCTTCCTAAAGCATACCAGGGTAAACTAGAGCAGTATGAAGTAAATCCCAAAGTGAGATCTTAGTAGGAGTAACACAAAGTTTCTCAACAAGATCATACTTACTCGATTGCTTAGCTATAGGTCTAGGTGCTTGAGGAAGGATTGGTTGATAAGTTGGTAAAAAAGTAGGTTGATCAACATTTAGTTTATTCCTTCTAGTATTATAAGTGTGAGCTACTTATTATAAGAATAAGATTTAAACTACATAAACTTTGAATAAAGATCTAGAGAATCACTATTAAATGGAATGCCACAAATAAAATGAATCCTTTTAGGAGGACTAGTCAGAGTCACATAAATTAATGGTCTCTTAGGCCTTTGAGGAATGACAAATACTAAGATTACATTTATTGATGCATCATAAATTTTAGAGGAATTGTTTGAAGAAATACACTCCACATTGATCTATGGGGGATCAGATGTGGGATGAGATTATTCATTCACTAATGCATCATATCTAGAGGAGAGTGCATTGGAACTTAATCCAAGGATCAAGGTATGCACTTAATTTTGTTGATGATTATTCTAGAAGTTCACTTGGATCTATTTTCTTCAAAGTAAGGATCAAGTTCTTGATATCTTTTCTGAATTTTATAAATTTGTTGAAAGACAATTTGGTCTTAAAATAAAAATTCTTAAAACTGATGATGGTAAAGAATATGTGAATGATAATTTTAATGGTTATTTAAAGTCTTTTGGTATTAAACATGAGCTAATTATTCCCTATACACCTCAACAAAATGGTGTAGCAAAAGGTAAGCATAAAACTATTTTTGAAATGGTTAGATGTTTATTATATGTAAAAAATATGTCTTATAAATTTTGGGTCGAAGTTATGTTTTGTACTACTTATATCATTAATAGTACTTCTACAAAGCTTTAAATTATATATATCCTAAAGAGGCTTGGTCTGGTAGGAAACCTAATCTTAAGCATTTAAGAATTTTTGGCTCATAAACCTAAAGAAAAAAAGGAAAAAATTAGATTCTAGATCTTCTTATCATATTTTTTCTAGGTATGATGAACATTCTAAAGCTTATAATAGAGTTTATAATCTTATCACTAACAAATTTAAAGTTGCTAGAGATATATGCATTGTTGAAAATGGTGTTCATTATTGTTCTAAAGTGCATAACAATGAATCTTCTCAAAATAAAGTTGTTGTTATTGAGGATAATCCTCCTATAATCCCTCCTAATGCATCTCTTAATCAAATTTATAGTGAATATGATCATGTTGAACCTTCTCATGTTGGTTCTTCTTCAAGTGATTATACTCCTACATCTAAAAGAAAGCCTAAATGGTTTACAAATTTTATGCAAGAAAGTGAGGTTATTTTAAACATAATGAATCAATCTAAGGCTAGGAAAGAAAACCATTGCAATTATGATTTGATGTCTAAAGTTATAAATACAAATGATCCTCAAAATTATGAACAAGCTAAAAATTAACCTCATTGAGAAAAGGCTATGCAAGAAGAATATAAAACATTAATTATAAATCAAACTTGGGATTTAGTTCCTTTCCCTTAAGAAAAAAATCTTGTTTCATTTAAATGGTTGTATAAAACTAAGTGCAGTGTGTTAAAGGACGTAGAAAAACTAAGAGGGGGGGTGAATCAGTTGTCACAAAAATTCAACTTTAAAACTTCAACACAAATCAATTCCACAAATCCACAGTTCTGTTATTAAGCATAAGCAAGAGATACAAAATAGAATGTAAGATAACATACTGAACACTAGATTTACGTGGAAAACCCAATGAGGGAAAAACCATGGTGAGGATTATCTCACAGTATAAAGTTTGTTCTAGAACATAAAAGATAAGGCTCACTGCCCAAATACAAAAGCTCACTACCTACAAAAAGATTTACAAAACAAAAGAAGGCTTTAAAGCGAAAATGAACTAACAAAATTGCACCTAACAAGTGCTGATACAGTTATAGTTGTGCTCAATATACAGACTTAACACATATCATTATATTCACTCTTCTTCACATTCCTTGTTGCTTCATTAATCACACTCTGTCTCACAACACCAATTCGCACACCTCTTCTCTCTCACTCTATTTAATCTTCAACCTTGTCCAATATATATACTTGATCTTCTTCGCAAACATCAATTAGTTTGGCCTAATTAGATGCACATCATATTAACCAAAAATGCTAGTAGTCAGCTTCAAGCAATTCCAAAATCTTCCCAACATGCTTTATCAAGTCGGCATCGACCTAGGATAGGTCACACATATATCTGCATAAACAAAAATTATTTCACCATTCATTAGGTTGGCCAAGGATAGACCTAATAACACTTTTGCAAACACTAAAGAAATGTTGATATACCATATGAGCATTTGGATACATAAGATCTTGTAAGTACATGCTCCCAACACCTACGAACCATTTCCCAAAACCGCAAGTGATAATAGTTAACTGCGGAGGAGTGCAGACAAGAATACCAGAGAGAGCGACACGAGTACCAGTTCAGACACCGAACCAAAGTACTAGATTAGACACAGTCTTAGACTTGTAGTCACAACATGGTGACATCAATGACAACACAAAAACTATAGAGATAGTCAATCTTCTTCGTGTTTCCAACAATCTCCCCCTTTATCATTGATGCAAACATGTAACAAAAAGCTTCTTCATCAAACTCTCCTAGCATATAAAAAAAAGACTCCAATTCCAATTTATCCCCTCTAACTCCAATCTCTCCCCCTTTGACATCAATGGAAAAGGGCGGCCAAAAAGACGTATGCAAAAATGGTGACATCAAGAGTCCAAAAAATTCACTTTTCTTTCCCTTCTCTTCTTCTATACCGCAAACACAACATAAATAAAACATTCAGGATTCAAGATAACACTCTTCACTTGAAAAAATTTCTTATATCTTTTCTCAAGAACTAGACACAACTTATTCTAGTTGAAATTAGTAGACTCCATTCGAGTACAAATGCTTTCTAGTATGCCCAACAAATTAAAAGACGATGAACAATGCGAACTTTGTCTTTCAATATCTTCAACATCAACAAGAATCCTGGATAGATGTTCTAACCAGACCTCAACAATTTCCTTAAGAAGCCAAAAGGTCTTCACTACATCATCTCTCTACCTTTGCACAACAACCAACTCAATTCGTAGTTCACCAAATCTCAACCCCTGCTTTCCTTCTTTATCTTCAAAGATGTCAAAATTCTTTCCAATACTATTTAATTTAGACTCAATTGCTTCAATTTTGCTCTTGAAATTATCTACCGCAGCAGGCCACCAGAGACAATACTTGTAAATATCAGATATCTCTTTAATACACTTCTTTGTTTCCACAATCAGTTCAACTAATCTCCCTTTAGTTTTATTACACCTTTTCTCAGCCAAAGCTTCAAATTTGCATCCTTCGGGACCTTCAAGCAACATTGTTTCTTCAACAATATCAACAATATTTTTTGGAAAGAAATTAGAAATAGTTGATACATCAATACCTTTTCGAAGCAGGTATTCTACCAACACATCATCAATCTTCAATCTATAAATAGGAGAGGATGCACTCCATAATTCAACAAGCTTCTTCATCTTCCCCTTAATCAACATAGACTGAATATCATCAAAGGATACATTCTCCTTTTCATCTGAAATGCCAATGATATCTTCAGTTATAGCTTTCTTCTTCTTCGATTCTGGAGGGGATTCAACAATGACAATCTCTTTTACCGGAGGAAGATCCTACCTCAAATTGAGGTGATACAGATATACTGGAGGAAGGATTTGATTTCAATGTTGTGAAATACGACTTGCACAAATTTGCACTATTTGACAATGTCTTTAGATACCTATAAATCTGTTTTCCAATTAGAATCCCAGATTCCCATACCACATTATCTCTTCCTGGTAGGGAATTTAAAAAGTAAAACACCAAACATACCAGCAACGATTTGAAACGAAAGGGATAACCCTCAAATACAGACATTCGAATGTTCTCAAAAATATTTTCAAGTATAAGCTACACAGATCAAATCTCTTATTCTCCTTAACCATCATGTGCACAATATGAACAACAATAGCCGATGTGGAACCTTCATAGTTTCTAAAATAAATCTTGTAAGAAATGTCATACTCCACATACCTCACAGCCAGATCTTCAAGAGTGTCTATCAATAAAGCTCGTGGGTCTTTGCTAATACCTGTTAATTCCTCCACATCCTTGTATTTAACCATTTTCTTTCTAGGAAGGTCACCGATACTGCATAAACCAGTGACTGCCTCAATCGCTTCCTTTGTAACCAAGTAGGGTTTGTCCAATACAATGCTTCCATTCTTAAAATGATTAAATAAGAACAAGATGAATTCTTTATCGAAAATCCATGGAAATTCACTCCACAAATCCACACCTAGGGTTTTGATGTTCTGCAATTCGACTTGGTTCATCCCTAGTTCCAATTCTTTCAACTTCTTATGATCAAATTCTTCTAGCTCAACTCCTTTCAGCTTTATAGGGATGTCATTACTCAATTCTTTGTCCATTTCTATGCTTTCTTCAATTCGTTATTCGAGAATTCTTCAATTTTCTACCCTTATCGCAAACAGAGAAATGAATTCCTGATTGCCTGAGTTAATTTCTTCAAATTCTTTCCAAAATTACTTAACACTCACTTCAAAATCACTCCAAGATCACTTAGGTTCTTCAAATGCTTGAATAACCAAGAAGACTCACAAGTTTTTAACTTATACACCATGAATTTTCCCTAACCATGCATTAAATGCGACAAACATCAAAAAGCTGCTAAAAACATCCTTCTTAGCACAAAAAACCCTAAATCGGTCCACAAATTTCTATGCCAACATGTTTTCTTCTGGTTCTTTTTCCAAAACCTCTGAATTTTTCACATTCCATCCTCGTGATAGCCTCTGACGCACCATACAACAAGGGGGTTTTATGATTTTTCTGATAATACTCCCCCTAAGGCCTTGCTAGACTTAATTATTGAATAAGTCATTTGTACCAGATAAGGGCACAAACCCATTAGTACTTCCAGGTTTTACCTCTTCTTTGTCTTTATTCTTCCATATCTTGTTCATCTCTTGTTTCATTTCTTCTTTGTCAATCTTCTTTACTAGATCATTCTTCTCTACCAGAGCAAACTACTTTCCATCCTTCTAAATTTTTTTGAGATATGTCTAGGTTTATTATAGTTATAGCAGACAACACCTTTCTAATTAGTTTGACTTCCAATACCTCTCAACCTACACTAATTTTCCCTATGTCCAAATTTGTTGTAAGCATCGAAGTAGCCATTAAAGTTGATTCATTCTGTCTCCATGAAATATATTCATCATCACCCTGCTGACCATTCACACCTGAAATCTACACTCAGTAGCCTTATGTCCAAACTTCTTGCATGGAAAAAATTGTCCAGAGAAAGAGCCAGAAAAATGATTCATTCTACTTCTACACTCTATTGCTTTATGACCATATCTATTACATGAAAAAAAAGTACCATTAAAAGAAGGATACCTTTGTGCATTAGGTTGTCTCACAGGCTATCTTCTTGAAAAATTCCTCTTCTAATTCCATTTGTCCTAAGTCATTTTATCTTCCTTTGAACTTTCACCTACATCATTTCCCAAACCAGCTTTGTCTTTACTTGATTTTTATCCTGCAAGAAATTCCTCAAGCTTATCGGAGCTAGATTTAAAATTGTTCTCACAAAAATTCGCCTTCTCCAGTTCAATCCTTGTATTCACCACTTCCTGTTCAAGTCTAGTGCATTCATCAACTTTATTCTGCAACAATGTATTCATACATTCTTCGATTCTCTTCTTTTCTTCTACTGACACCTTTAGTCCAATTATCTCTTGTTTCAACTACTCACTTACTTCTCTATGTCTTTCCTTGAATTTATTCAGTTGTTCTTTCAACTTCCGAACACATTCATTTGCATCTTAAATATTTTCTTTCAGACCTCTGTTTTCTATTCCCCTTTGTCAAGATCCTCAAGAGCAGTCTGGAGCTCTCCTTTATCATCCATCTAATCAACCTTCAAGATCCTCCTCAAGCAGATAAGCTCTTCACCAAGGAACCAAAGCTATGAAACCAATTGTTAAATGATGTAGGAAAACTAAAAGGGGGGGTGAATCAGTTGTCATAGAAATTAAACTTTAAAAATTCAACACAAATCAATTCAGCAAATCCAAAATTATGTTATTAAGCATAAGCAAGAGATGCAAAACATAATGTAAGATAATAGACTGAACACCAGATTTATGTGGAAAACCCAATGAGGGAAAAACCATAGTGAGGATTAATGTTGAAGTTGAGAAATACAACCTCACAAAACCCAGTGAACACCTGCAAGCAAATAACCTGTCACATAGAAGAGATACCAAGAACACAAGAATAGTGCTCTGCTTGCCCGTGAAGCAAAAATGCATAAAGCAATAATTGAATAATTACAAAGAGATCAATCCTTATGAAAGGAGATCAAAACCCTAAAGGTTGGTAATTAATAATTAATTAATTATTAATGGGCCTAAGTTTAGCTTAAGTGAAAAATAAAGTAAAGGTGACTTAATTAATTAATCAACATGATTAAATTAATTAAGTAATTAACCTATTAATCTAACACCCCCCCTTAAGATGAACTTAGGGAGAAGCTAAAAAACTAAGGATGAAATGCATGAAAGCAAAGATGGGTCCCAACAACAAGGCCTGATGAGGTACCCATGTACAACATAATAATCTCTCATTAAAAGGAGAAAGGGAGAAAACCACATGGGAACAAAACTCCCCCCAAAAGAGAGAAAAGAAAAGAATGCAATGCACTAATGAAAGAAGGATAGGAGGTGGATTACATGATACCCCCCATAGAAAACTTCTATCATATAAGTACATGTACAATGGTATCCATAGGAGAGATAGAAAGAGACAAGAATGCCCCCCCACAATGAAGAAACTCCTGTCGCAATGGTAGATGCTTGATGTAGAATCCAAAAAGAGATCCTGAAGCGACAAATGATATTCCTCCCCTTGGGAAGAAACATATCCAAAGGATGATGTTGAAGAAACCCTGTGAAGAGTGATGAACCAATCTATCTCAAGATGTGTGCCATGATAGGATGTTGGAGGATCTCTCTATCTAAACTGAAACATATGATGACAAATCCAAATTGATGTGGAGAATCTCGAAATGCACCCTCTTAATGAAAAAATAATGGTGGGCGTACAATGATAACCTGATTTTCAAGGTAGAGGAGATGTATGTCCTCAAAATAATCCTCAAGATTTGCAGTGTGAGACTCAACAAACAAGAATGTGTCTATAAGATAAGAATCCCATGATGTAGTAGATAATGAATGACCAAGATGGTCATGATGCTGAACTGAATCCATAGGGGCCAATGTGGTGATACTAATGTCATATGGAACAATAGATGATACATGTAGTAAGGTCAGTTTTCTTAGATTGTTTAATTTGAAGAGTTATCATGGGTTTTTCTACTCACCCTTTAATTGTAATCTTGGAATGGGGTAATTATGAGTCATGGGAAAAGGAGATACAAAGATTAGGAAAGCATGAAAAAAACATATGCTAGAATAAATTGTATTCTATATATCAAATGAGAGTGCATGCATATAAAATATACAAAGAGCCATTGCTTTATATAGAGCGAGGAAAAGCATGAGGTAACTCAAGTTCTCACATAAAGCATGGAGTTCAACTGGAGTTAGCCTATGCAATAAATCAAAAAGTTTATTTAAGGATAAAAGCTTATCCAAGAAAGCAGGAAACTTATCTCAAAAGAAAAGAAGCATTTAAGGAAAAATTAGAGAGATTCCTTAGTTAGCTTATAGTCAAATAAAGCAACAATAGTTATCAATAGGAAGTTGCTTAGTATCCGCAAGAAACAACATTTATCCACATGAGTTGCTAATTTGCGCTAACACCCCCCCTTTAAGTCTAACTAAGGAGAAAATAACCTGGATGCATGAAAACATGAATGGGGGGCTACAAGGCCATGTTAGGTACCCAATTACAAAGAGGAAAGGAGAAACCTGGTGGGAAAAACTCCTAACCAGAAGACACAATATCAATATCCATCACAAATTCAATCAATCTCCATCCACACAAAGGATGACAGGCGAAGCCATACAACCCTCTACATAATGAAATAATCTACTGCAAAGAAGCACTGAAAGCACACTTGTTGAGTAACATTGGAATCCTTAATTCAAAAAGCAAGGAAAGATACTCTATTTGCTAGAAACTGTATTAGTCACTGAACGACTCAAGTTAGAATCATGATAAAGAAACAACAAACCCGATGCCAAGGAACACTTGAAAACTTGCAAGTTGGCACAACTTTGGAATCTATGAAACAAAAGTTGATCGAAAATTGATCTATATCAAAAATGATGTGTACAGATCAAAAAGAAAATGCAAACCTAATGCATGCAAAAAAGAAATAGTGCATGCACAAATGAATGTTCACATCTACCTCCATGATTTCCAATCCTACAATATAAGATGAATTTGCACTCAAACTAGCCTAAGCTCTGATACCATGTGAGAATTTTTGGGAATTCTAGAAGAGTTGCAAATTACACAAGAATAGTGCTCTGCTTGCCCGTGAAGCAAAAATGCATAAAACAAGAATTAAATAATTACAAAGAGATCAATCCTTATCAAAGGAGATCAAAACCCTAAAGGTTGGTAATTGATAATTAATAATTAATTAATTATTAATGGGCCTAAGTTTAGCTTATGTGAAAAATAAAGTAAAGGTGACTTAATTAATTAATCAACATGATTAAATTAATTAAGTAATTAACCTATTACTCTAACAATTAACTCACAGTATAAAGTTTGTTCTAGAACAAAAAAGATCAGGCTCGCTGCCCAAATACAAAAGCTCACTGCTTACAGGGAGGCTCATTTCCTACAGAAAGATTTACAGAAAAAAAGAAGGATTTATAGCCAAAATGAACTGACAAAAGTGAACCTAACAAGTGTTGATACAATTCCGGTGATGCTCAATATACATACTTAACACATTTCATTATATTCGCTCTTCTTCACATTCGCTGATGTTTCATTAATCACACTTTGTCACACAACACCAATTCGCACACCTCTTCACTCTCACTCTATTTAATCTTCAACCTTGTCCAATATATATACTTGATCTTCTTTGCAAACATCAATTAGGTCGGCCTAATTAGATGTACATCATATTTACCAAAAGTGCTAGTAGTCGGCTTCAAGAAATTCCAAAATCTTCCCAACACGCTTTATCAAGTCGACATCGACCTAGGATAGTTTGCACATATATCTACATAACCAAAAATCATTTCACCATTCATTAGGTCAGCCAAGGATAGACCTAATAACACTTTTGAAAACACCAGAGAAATGTTGATATACCATACGAGCATCTGGATATGTAAGATCTTGTAAGTACATGCTCCCATCACCTACGAACCATTTCCCAAAACTACAAGTGATAATAGTTAACTGCGGAGGAGTGCGGACAAGAATACTAGAGAGGGAAACACGAGTACTAGTTTACACCCTAGACCAAAATACCAGATCAGACACAGTCTTAGACTTGTAGTCACAACATGGTGACATCAATGAAAACACAAAAACTGTAGAGATAGTCAATCTTCTTTGTGTTTCCAACAAAATGCAATAATGAGGTTAACAAATTTAAGGCTAGAATAGTTGCTAGAGGCTTCTCTCAAGTGGAAGGCCTAGATTATAATGAAACATTTTCTCTAGTAGCTAAGATGCCAACTATTAAATTAGTTCTTACTTTAGCTTCTCATATGTATTGGCCCATTCATCAAATGGATGTTAAAAGTGGATTCTTAAATGGTGATTTACATGAAGAAATTTATATATGTCTCAATATTTGGGCTTTATTAAGGAAGGTAATGAACACCTTGTTTACAAATTAGAGAAATCAATTTATGGTTTAAAATAATATCCTAGAGAATAGTATTCTAAAATTAATATTTTCTTTTACTCTCAAGGTTTCATTAGAAGTAAAAATGATCCAAATTTATATATTAAATATAATTAAAATGATATTATAATCATTACAATATATGTTGATGATTTGGTTATCACTTCTAATTCTAACAATTTGATTTATGACATTAAGTCTAAACTCAATAATCATTTTCAAATGAATGGTTTAGGTTTATTACATTATTTTTTGGGTATACAAATTTGGCAAACACCTAAAGGTATTTTTCCTTCTCAACATAAATATGCTCAAGATCTCTTAGATAAGTTTTAAATGGATGATGTAAATTGTGTTTCTACTCCTTGTGAATTAGGAACTAAATTAATATACCATAAGGAAACTTCTTTTGTTGATCCTACTTTATACATGCAATTAGTTGGAAGTTTAAATTATTTAACTCTTACTAGACCTGATATTTCATATATTTTTGGTTTAGTTTCTAGATACATTTATGAACTACATTAAAAAATCATTTTAAAGTTAAAAAAATAATTTTCAGATATGTTAAAGGTACTATTAATGCTAGTCTCTGTATTATGCAAATTGTAAATTTTCTCTAAAAGGTTATATTGATTTAGATTTAGCAGGTGATCTAAATTATGGTAGATCCACTTGTGGGTAAATTGTTTCTTTGTTAGATCAGTTGCAATCTCATGAAATAGTAAGAAGTGACAATCTACTTCTCTTTTCTCTATAGAAGTTGAATATAAAGATTGTAACAATGCATCCAAAGAAGCACTATGGTTGAGAATAAGACTTGAAGACTTGGGTCTACCTCAAAAGGATCCCACACATATATATTGTGACAATCAAAGTGTCATTGTTTTGGAAAAGAATATCATCTTTCATGGAAGAACCAAACACATTGCTCTTAAATATCACTTTATTAGAGAGCAAATTGAAGACACAAAAAAATTCTCTTTTATATTATAAATTTGAAGATCAAGTTGTAGATATTGTCACCAAACCACTTGTAAAGATAAATTTATCCATCATTGTAAAAATCTAGGATTACAACCCATTAAAGGGTTTGATGTAAACTCCCCGAGTAAAGCTTAAGGGGGGGGAGGGTCGGAGGGTGTTATAATTTAGTATTTACTTAAGTTCAGATTATTTATTAATTTGTATTATTTAGATACTTGTATATATATTCTAAAGGAATCCCTAAAAGTATTTTGTTTGATTTGAGTATTCTCACACATGTGGAAATGACTCATTTTTTATAATTCCTTTTTGGAGGAATATTAAAGCATAGGTGTAGCATCCTCCTTATGAGGATCTTCACACCTTGCACAAACATAGGATGAAAGGTGGCATGAATAGACACAAGAGTTACTTATGCAACTCCTTTCTCACCTCTATTTTTTTGAGGTGCTTCTTTCATTCTTCATATGAAGCATTCTATGCTTGAGAGCTCTCTCTCTCTCATTCTATCTTAGTAATTTTTTTTAGGCTTTATGCCATATTCATAATATTGGGGGTTTTTCTTTGTTTTTCTCCCTTGCAAATCTCATGTCTCTTCTTGGATATTTGGTGTTCTTGGTTTTCATCTTGATGGTAATATTTTCTTTCAAACAATTTCTCTAGGATTAGTAATTTCCATCCATTTAATAATTGATAATGTTGATAAGCTAGTCAGTGATGGAAGAAAGACCCTCTTATCATCTATAAATTGATCTATTAGTATATGCATATGCAAAGAGAGGTAAGGGACCATCAGTGGAAGAGCCTTCTCATCAAGGGAAACCATTCTACAATAGCTACCCCTCCTCAAGAGCATCCTATTGTTGCTACTGCTTCCTAGGAGAAACCATAAAAAAAGAGAAAACTTGATCAACCATCCTTGGTTGATTATCATTTAAGTGATGATGAGGCAGAGGAAGTAGAGGTCACTAAGGAGGAGGTGAATCAAGTAATGCCTTTTCCACCAAGAGTGAATGTTGATGGCATACCACAAGGTCAAATGGGAATCAATTTTGGTAATGGAAGAGATGAGTCCAATTATATGAGGGCCCTAACCTATTCTCAATTCATCTTTGATGATGAATTTGATAAGTCCAAGGAATTTAAGGAATTTGTGATAAGAATTAAGAGAAAGGAGTTCCATGAAATTCTAAGCAAAGCTAAGGGTGAAGTCCACCCCTCCAAATATGAAGAAGTTACATAGAGGGTGTTAAAGAAAATTGAATTTGATGTCAAAAACATAACACCAAAGGAGGGAAGAAAATTGATGAAGGAAAGTGGACTACTCTTGCTATGAAAATTGGATATTGCATCAGAAATAGCTTTGGACACTATTAGGAGAAAAAATGAAGATTTGTTTTCTTTTGAGGAGCAAGAAAAAAAGGAATACTTTGGATGAGGTTTTAATCTTAGCTATTTGGGTTCTAGCATCAAATACTAATAAGTATCAAGTTGTAGAGACTATGTAGGAGATGAAGGGGATTTTAATTGTCTAACAAATATTAGATACCACAACCCCCCAAGCAACTTCACCAGTTGTTCATATAGCTGTGCAGTGAAGCAACTACTAAAAGGTTACAAGAAGAATATGATAAATTATTGGCATATCATCTCAAACTTACTACAGAGTACAATATCAAAATCATCACCACTAGTAAGCATCGAATTAGTAGTTGCTTCCACTCCAAGTCTCTCAGGTATCCTAATGCAAGAAAAGAAAGCTATGACTTCAAAGATAGATAAGTTAGAGGAGCAACTAAATAATTCCTAGGGGGAGAAAAAAATATAATAAATGGCATAGTGCCCAAGATATAGTCAAACAAAAATTGTAAAAAACTATTTTGGAAATTGGAAGATTCTCATTCGGCTTATTCTAATCTCAAGGATGCCCATACCAAATTAAAAAGGATCAAGATAACCATTTCTACCCAAGAGCGCTAGTCTACAAGGGGTATACAAATGTGTAAGATTTGAAGACAATATGCCAGATAATATTGTTCCTACTTAGGAAATGACCAAATTGATCTAGGGGAAGTGCATACATACATGATGAAATTAGTGCAAAAAATTAAGATTAAATTCAAATATTTTGAATGCATTAATTTATGAAGGTTATGACTAGCATCTTGGACATAAATGGAGAGTTAAAATCTTTAGATCAATAGAAAAAAAGTTTGGGTACAATGGTCCAAACCCTTGTAGCCTTCATCTATGCCAATGATGATGTGGACATAGATTTATTAAATTCGACTACAAATAAGATGGTTTCCTCAGAGGTGAGTTTGGATACTTTTTGTAGAGTTACTAGGGCACTCTTAGATGCAAAATAGCTTTAGTATAATTATAATGTTTATAAATCACAATCATTCCAATGTCCAAAAAAAGAAATTATGTGGAATGAGATGAGAAATATAATAAATTGTAATGTATAATTGTATTTCCGTCATGTCATTAAGTCCCTAATGCAACATCCAACTTAGATAATGGCATGGTATTTTGGAGTATCGAACTGTCTTTTAGACAAATTTTTAGTTTTTTTCTCTTTTTCCTTTGTGGTACAATTACCATCATCTTCAATAGTTTTCTAGAAGATATGTTATCAACGTGGATGTATAAGTAAAACTATAGATCATTCACCTTCCCCATTTTGTTTCATTTTGCAAATCAAGAAATATCTTCTCTAACGACTTCTACAACTATTTTGTCTTTTAGTGGTGTACTTTTTATCTTTTTCGGCAGTTGTAGTTAGTTTGTTTAAAGAACAAGATTGTCAAATAAAAATATGACATTTTCCCATGGCTTAAAGCTTGTTGCTCCCTTGTCTATATAAAAGGAAATTTTGAGTCATTTTCTAAGGATCTTGTATTTTTTTAAGCAAAGAGGTTTTATCTTAGGTTTGTACTTGTCTCATCCAAGTTTTACAAGGAAGAGTTGGAAATACAATTGTAAAATTTATACATCAATCCAAATTCCAAATATATGAATACATTGTGAAAAATTTACAATCAATTGTCTCCAAATGTACATCTTCTTACTCTTATGAATAAAATTGATCAATGATCATTTATGTTCATTGTTGCTTTATTAAATGCAAATGATTGTTTCACATATAGCTTCTACTAAAGTAATGGATTAAATTTTTGTATTTGAGATATTGAGAATTCTAATACATATGTTAAGGGTCTTGTTAAGAAGAATTGTTTATGAGTCTAATTTGAAATAATACCATTGTAAGGAAATGGTATATTAGCTTTTAGTGAATTCTTTTTCATTTTTTTATTCAGAAGAAATTTACATTTTCTTTGCCTTTGTTATCCAAGTTTAAGGCACCAGTCTAGGTATGAACATAGGCTACATATCCATGGTCATTCTTATTCAAATTAATTTAAATTCATATTTTAAATTATTCCTTAAGTTTTATATATGCTCTTAGAGCCAGTAATGCAAAAGTTTTCAAGAATCTATTTGTAATTCCTGGTAGTTTCATGAGAGCATTTCTATTGAAATTGTAGACATCCAAATTTGGACACTTAATTTATCCAAATTTATCACTTTTCATCTAAACATCCTATTATTTGCATTAATTAAGTAATATTACTATTATTTAATTAATATCCTTAATTCTGTCAAATCCCTAAGGTATTTAATTAATAATTAAATACCTTACCCTCCTTAATCCTCTTTTCATCAAATGAATTAAATAAATATTACATTTATTTAATTCCTCACATGACATTTTCATCTAATCCCAATACATCTCCTAATCTCTTCATTAAGGATGTGCACATGCCTAATCCTTGATTAGGATGTGTCACATCCTCCAACTTTTGCAAGTTGACTTCTAATCCACATTAACCCTTAATTATCCTCTAATTACTAATTAGTTAAACCTAATTAGTACCTTGGTCAACTCTCCCCACCCCCTAAGGAATTTTTAATTACTTTTTATTTACCCCAGGCTCCTCTCTTCCCCATGTGAATTTTTCATTCACTTTTATTATTCCTAGAATCCCCTTTTCCCATGCATCTTCTAGAACCTTTGACTTGTCACATCAAGTCACATGTGACAAAATCCCACCTTTTTGGAGACCCTCTTTTATCCACTAGATTCTCCCAAGCATGTGAATTTTTAATTCACATTTATTCCTCCAAGGAATCTTCTCATCTCTCAATGTACTTGGAAGGTACTTGTCCTTCCTCCACATCATGTACCTCCCTTCCACATCACCTACACATCATCTCACCCTTGGCCATCTCACATTCCACATGTCAAAATGTGAGGGCTTGTGAGTCCTCAACTCACCTAAGCCCTTCATTTTGACCTTGTTGGATAAATCCCAACCATTGAATTCTCTAGAGAATTCAAGTTTCTCCTATAAATAAACCCTCCTCTAAAGGCAAAAAAAAAAAGACTTAGCTATTTTGCAACTAAATGCTGCCATTTTATGCACTCATCTAGTCTTCAATTTCACCCATTTTCATTTGCATCCAAGCATATAGTTAAGCTTTGCATTTATCCATATCAAGAGCCATCAAGGAGCATACAAATCAATCCAAATCAAGGGCCAACCAAGGAGTTTCAACTGCGAAAAGGGAGGTATATCAATTTGTCTTCATTTAACACTTTCCTCTTTGCATTCACAAATTCCTTAGGCTAATCTTGAGGTGTTTCATTATGTTTTCCATTGCATTTTAGTTGCTTAGGAGAGGTTAAACATTTTGGATATCACATTTCTGGCACGCCCGGTGGGACCCACAAGCGGTTTCCTATATTTCATGTTTGCTGTTGTTAAGGTTTTTGCAGGAATACGTCACGGAAGGGTGACTACGCCCCTGATTTTCCGCAGTGGGGCGATTACGCCCCTGATTTTTTGCAGTGGGGAGATTACGCCCCTGATTTTTTGCAGTGGGGCGATTGCGACTCTGATTTACTGCAGAAGGGCGACTGTGCCCTTGTTTTTCTGTAGAAGGGCGACTACGCCCCCTCCTTGACTAAAATTTTTGGCTAACACTTTTCTTGCAGAAAGGCGACTACGCCCCCCAGGCTGAAATTTTTGTGCTAACACTTTTTTGCAGAAGGGTGACTACGCCCTCTGGGCTAAAATTTTGTGCTAACACTTTTTCGCAGTGGGGTGATTGCGCCCTTGATTTTTCGCAGTGGGGCGTCTGCGCCCCTGATTTTTTGCAAAAGGGCGATTACGCCCCTGATATTCCACAGAAGGGCGATTGCGCCCCTGATTTTCCACAGAAGGGTGACTGCGCCCCTGATTTTTTGCAGAAGGGCGACTGCGCCCCAGATTTTCCCCAGAAGGGCAACTGCGCCCCTAATTTACTACAGAAGGGTGACTGCACCCCCTTGTCATTGCGAAGCAATACATTTTGAAAGGTGAAACTATCATTTTGGCTTTTATTTTTTTCTATTTTCAAGTATTAACCCCCTAACACTATTCTTGCAAGGATATTGGTGTTTTTTACTAACTTTTTGCAGCATATTTTTGTGAAGTTGATAAATAAAGCGGGATAAAACATCTAACATTTGCTTGCAGGGCTATCCGTTCGCTCAAACTTTTTAAAATATCCTTGATGTTTTCCTTAATCTAAGAACATAGTTTAATTAGGGGGAGTAATATTCATTGCTTGTTGTGTCTATCTTTTTTGTTACCCAAAGGGAGCATTAGCTTGTTTTCGCTTTCCCCTTGCACTTCGTGTGAGCCTGGGGAGTAGTTGGAAACAATTAGTGCTTTCTTTCTAGTGGGATCTGCTTGGGGATTTCATCACCCCAAGGGACGATTCCAACCATGCGTACCGACAGGGTATATAAAGGGGGGAGAGCGAAAGCTATACCCCAATCCAGTCATGTCATAATTAGCGGAGCGTCGAAGCTAGGGTGATACCTAGATAAACGTGAAGAGTTGGTCTGAGCCCTTCAATATCTCGTTGGGGTTCCTGACTCATGCTTGTGACGGGCTGGTGTTCACGGTTGTGCCTCACATATCAAGAGTATATCGAGGACTCCCTAGACACCTTGTGCATCCTAGATTAAGACCTCTTTGGCCATACCCTTAACACTAATCATAGGATTGTGTTTGCTTGAAAGTGTTTTCTTGTGAGAAACCAGTGAAATTTTTGACAAATTGGCCTTATTATTATTACTTTAAAGTCCTTGCCATAGTCATTCTCATCAAACCAAGTCCTAGATTTTTCGTAGTGGGGTGATTACGCCCCTGATTTTCTGCAGAAGGGCGATTATGCCCCTAATTTTCTGCAGAAGGGCGATTACGCCCTTGATTTTCTACAGTGAGGCGATTACGCCCCTAATTTTCTGCAGAAGGGCGATTGCACCCTTGATTTTCCACAGTGGGGCGATTACACCCCTGATTTTCCACAGTGGGGCGATTACGCCTCTGATTTTCCGCAGTGAGGTGATTACGCCCCTGATTTACTGCAGAGGGGCGAATTTGCCCTCCTGAACACCCGAAATGACCCCATTTGGATTTGTTTAGCCTCTGAACCATCATTTAATCATTCCCAACCTTTTTCTCATCATCCCAAGCCTCTGTTTTGTCATTTTAAACCTCCAAAAACCTCCATTTGATCATTCCAAAGCTCCATTTTATCATTTCAAAGCTCCATTTTATCCATTCCAAGCATCCATCTCATTCTGAGAGTCATTCATCTATTCTGAGCACCCGTTTGCCCATCATCAACACTTTTCTAAAAATCATCATTTCATCACCAAAATCACATAAGTGCCACTTAGAACATCATTAGAGTCCATTTCCAGCAACAAATCATCCATCCCAATCATCTAGACTTCATTTTGAGAATTTTGATTTTTGTGCTGAAACTTCCGGAGGCCATAACTTTTGACTCGGGTGTCCGTTTGAGCTGAAATTTTACGGGTGGTTGCGTTATGAGATGGCATGTGGATCCCCAACTCACTAGAAGTCCCTCAAACCCTGTTTCACCACATTTTCAGGGCCTAAAACTTTCATCTTGACCCTCAAAATCGCAATTTAGTGTTTTTTTCTAGCATTTTGAAAAATCATTTTCGTTAATAACTCAAAATGTGTGTCTCCAATTTGGGATGTTAGTTGGCAATTCATCCTATCTTAGTTTTGGGTATTTTTTGGGAAAAAACTGGACTCTCAAAAGTACGTTTGTGAGGTTTCCTAAAATGGCAAAATTTGACAATTTTTGAAAATTGCCAAATCTGGAAAAATCTGATTGTCAGCACCTTACATTCTTTAAACCCAAAAACTTGGTGTAGAATCAATCCCATCACATCCTCCAATAATTCTATGCTTCAATCCAATCCTAATCTGAGCTTTAATCTAATCCCAATCTGAGCTTAACCAAAACCCTAATATGAGCTTTAGTCATTTCAACCTTTCAATCATCCATTCTGAACAGTTATTCTCCCTTTTCGATCATTCGTTTCCCTGTTCTGAGTAAACACTCATATATTTTGAACCTTCATCTATCATCTCAAACTCTGGTTTGGCGATTCTGATCATCCGTTTACTCATTCTGAGTAAACCTTCATCCATTTCAAACCTCCTTTCATCATTCTAAACTCTTGTGTTGTTTTGATCATTCATTTACTCGTTCCGAGTAAATGTTCATCCATTTCACACCTCCTTTCATCATTTTGAACTCCCTTTCAGTAGTTTCGATCATTTGTTTACTTGTTCCGAGTAAACTTTCATCCATTTCACACCTCCTTTCATCATTTCGAACTCTCGTTCAGTAGTTCCGATCATTTGTTTACTTGTTCCAAGAAAACATTCATCCATTTCACACCTCCTTTCATCATTCTAAACTCTCGTTCTATTGTTCCGATCATCCGTTTACTTGTTCCGAGTAAACATTCATCCATTTCACACCTCCTTTCCTCATTCCGAACTCTTGTTCTATCGTTATGATCATTCGTTTACTCGTTCCAAGTAAACATTCATCCATTTCACACCTCCTTTCGTCATTCTGAACTCTCATTTTGCAATTCCGATCATCCATTTACTCATTTCGAGTGAATGTTCATCCATTTCACACCACCTTCAATCATTTCAAACTCTCATTCTACAATCCCGATCAATCATCTACTCGTTCCGAGTAATCTATCATTCATTTTGAGCTTTCATCTTCTCATTCTGAGAATCATTCATCTATTCTTAGCATTCATTTACTCGTTCCAAATAATCATTCATCCGTCTCGATCAATCGTTTACTCATTTTGCGCAATTGTTCATCCACTTTCTTTCATCCATTTGTCCAATCAAATCATCATTTTCCCCCATCCAAATCCCTTGAACTTCGTCTCAGGTTATTATCCAAATTGACTTAAGTGTCTGATTTGATCGTCATCATCAACATCCGCTTAGGATTGTCATTCGTCCTAAGTTAATCATCATCGTTGGCCCAATCAATTCACCTTCAATCTAAAGGTGGATTTCGTGCTACAATCATCCATTTATCCTTTAATCCGATCAATCAACATTCTAAGTCACCTAGGATAATCTCTGAATGGGGTTTTTCAATTCCTCTCATCATCCTATCCGACCCATCAGTTGATCTTATCAATCATCAATCAACCTTATCCAATCCAATCTAATCCAATCCAATCCAATCCAATCCAATCCAACCACATCACCTTCGACCCAATCAATCTACTTCTATCTTGAAGCAGATTCGGTGTCGGTCGTCAGAATTAATCCCATCACATCATCCAATCATCCTATTCTGAGCTTTAGTCCAATCTTGATCTGAGCTTGACCTAAATCCCGATTTGAGCTTTAATCTGTTCCCATCCAAAATATTTTATCCATCCTCTTTATCCTTTCACCATCATGAATCCTTATCCCCCATCAATAGTGGTCAAGGGAAACCCTCATTATGTAGACAACGATAATGAAAGTCTTGTCGATCAAGAAGAATGTGACATAGATCCCCTTGACACTATCACTGCTAGTAAGCTTTCTCCACCCACTTTCCAAAATCCAATCACTCCTTCCAGTTATCCCGTTATTTCTTCATCCATGCCTAATCATGTTGCTTATGGTACCTTTGACAAGGGATATCCATCATATCCTTCATCTACATCATCCTCTTATCCTAGTCTGCCATCACAATACTCCTATCCTAATCCCCCACCCACATCCTCCTATCTCAATCCTTCATCCACATATACCCGCTACCCTAATCTTCCATACCAATCTGCTCACCCTAATCCTACATTCACACCTTCCTATCCTAATCCAACATCCACATCAACTTATCCTAATCTAACATCCACATCTCCTTATCCTAATCCGACATCCACATTGCCCTATCCCAATCCACCATCCCAATCTTCCCATCCTAATCCACCATCCCAATACTCATACTACAATCCACCACCTACATCCTCATGTCCTAATTCACCATTCCAATACCCCTATCTTAACCCTTCATCTAATCTTAATCCCCCATCTATTTCCAGTCCTGCATCCAATCCCATTCCTCCATCTAATCCTAGTCCACCAATCCATAATCCTTCATCCACTCCTACCACGCCATCTTAGTCTAGAGCATTCAAGTTTTTCACCCCAAAATTTCTCTAAGGACTTATAACAAAGAAGACATCCACGGTCATTAGTGATGAGACCCTTCTTCACCCAACACCTATCATTGATGGTACCACCCCTAGCACCACTCAAACCATCGAAACCATCACATCCTCTGAATCCATTGAGCCCCCATCTCCTACCATCACATCCTTTGAATCAACTGAGCCCCCATCTCCTACCATCACATCCTCTGAATCCACTAAGCCCTCATCTCCTACCATCACATCCTCTGAATCCATTGAACCCCCATCTCCTACCATCACATCCTCTGAATCCGTTGAACCCCCATATCCTACCATCACATCCCCTGAATCCACTAAGTCCCCATCCCTTACCATCACATATATTGAATTCATTGAAAATCCACCTCCTACTCCAAGAGTCATCGAATCCATCGACGACGCCAAAATCCATTTTGATGACTGCATCGAATCCTCCATACTTCCATCTCCCCAACTTGAAGAGTCTCTCCAACACTTTGTCATCCTGCCATCCACACAAGATGAGTCATGCCAAGAGTCTAATCCAAAGCATGCCAACGTATCCCCTTCTCTAGATCAAGATCCTACCATCCCATCTAGTTCACCTCAAGATCATAGTCCCCCATCCCTTCCATCCCATGATCCCCTTGTCACTCAAGCTTCCACCACTCCATCTCCATCTCCATCGCATGATCTCACTACCACAAATCCAGATCCTATCATATCCCCTAATTCCTCTCCCAATACCACCCATCCAAATGTTGCTATCCCATCATCTCCCTCTCATGATCCCCCATCATCACCTAAAACTGATATCCCCATACCGCTTGCATATCCCCTTGGGTACTCTCACATTCTTCCATGGTGGCCTCCTTGCAGAAGAAAAACACAATGTATATACCACCCATCATCCTCCACCTAATAATGGACTCACATCATGTTTTCAGAATAACAAAAATCCTATCATGGATCGCATGCTCAAGAAAATGAACTATCAAGGAAAAGGTCTAGGCCTTCATGAGCAAGGTATCTTAGAGCCCATCCAAGTCAAAGAAAAAATCTGCATGCAAGGTCTTGGACCTATTTCCCAAGACTCACAATCTAAAGATGTTGGTACAACCTCTAGATGTCCTCAACGAGCCTCTTTCAAAATAAATATAGGCTCTTTCCATCGCTCCACCGAATCATATGCTTCCATCCCTCCTCCTCTATCATATCACCTCAAAACAACTGTCCATATTCCTCCTTCATCTGCTTCATTCATTTTGGGTCCTTACATCCCTCCATCTACCATCTCCAATCCTCCATCTACCATGCCCATGTTTTCTCCAGGTCCTACATCTATTATGGGCCCCTATATCCTAAAATCACCTCCTCCATCTCGTCCTATCCATCCTTTCATCCATTCATCACCTATTCATCTCATCCATCATACGCGTCCCTCTCACATATCCCATAATCAGGATCAACAAAGGCACATACCTAAACATCCTCCATCTACACATAATCCCCATACTCCTACCTCCATCACTCCACATCATCCATCTCCTCACACCCATCCCATTGCTACTAAAAGCACTTTGATGTTAAAGAAAAATGCATAAATCCAAACATCCATATGACCTACCCCCATGTCCCTCCAAAAGACATGGAAAGAGGAAGAAAAATCTCAATCTAAATCAAACTGTGAGGGCCACAAAGGCCCACCAAAGCAAAGATCAAAACCATGTGGATCCCAAAGAAAAAAATATGCAATGCCATCAAATGAAAAATCTATAAGAACATCCAAAGTTGCTAATCCAAAAGCTAGTCATACACCCCTTTCATCTCCTAAGTCTTTTTTGGGTCCTTATGTTCCAAAGTTCACCACCCCATCTCCTCCATTATCCACACATTCTCCATCCATTAATCCTCTTATCTTTTCACATCCACCACCACATGTGCCAATGTTGGTCCTGAACACATCTCCCCATCACATATCCACCCCATCATTCCATCCATACCCTTTGTAGCATCCCATCTATTATTCCATGTATCTCCCCTCTCAAATCCCTCTAATTCATCATCTTGCATAATCCATTTATCCTAATAAGGTTGTACCAACATCCAACAGTCACTTCAAACATGGGCTCTTAACACCTTGTATGGAACTTGATCCTTATCACATGTCTTCTAAATCTGCTTATCCACTTCCTTATCCTTATCCATCTCCTTCTGTATGAAATCTAAAAAGTCAAAAATCCAAAAAAGTAAAAAAAAAAAATCAAAAAAATCCAAAAAAGCCAAAAAATCAGAAAAATCCAAAAAAGCCAAAAAATTAGAAAAAAGAAAAGAAAAAAGTAAAGAGAAATAATTCGTCCAATGGTGAAAACTTGGTAAACAAGCGCCTTGGATAAATACCATGATGAAAACCTGGCAAATAGGCGTCATGTGTAAATCCCCATCTACACTTGGGAGCAGCTTCCTGATATGCATTCCCTCCATCCGCTATGCTTTCTGCTATGCTTTCAGCTATGCACCCGTCTTCCTGCTATACCTCCTCTTCATTTATCCCCTCCATCCCACCTATCTTCCACATCCTACCATCATATCCCATTTATCTCCCATCCCTCCATCCTTCTTGTGATCTTGATCAAAACAAGGGCACCTATCTATGCATGCTTTGGACACCTCTTGATATACATTCCCGTCATCCATGCTCTATCGTATTCCTTGGTCACCCATCCTATCCTCCTCTAGTTATCGCCTTTATCTTCCCATCCACTTGTCTTCCATCCCTCATGCCTCATCATATATGACATATCTAGAGTGGGGGGCATCTGCTTCCTTTGTGACATAGTCCTTGGAGACATCATCTATCATAACATCCCTTCATCTCCCTATCTATCTATCACATCATCCCTTCCATCTCCCCATCCTTATCTTCGTATCCATCTATCCTAGCATCCCTTTCATCTCCCAATCCTTATATTCCTATCCATCCAAATAATCCCTCCCATCCCCCATCCCTATATCTCTATTATTCTTTCATCTTTATCCTCATCCCATCTCATCCCATCTCACAATCCCTTGTCATTGGTATCTAGTTATAGGCCTCCCTCCATGCAACCCAATGCCATTTATCTCATCATCATCACTCCTTCTCTTACACATCTTGCCAATCCCCTGTCACTTTTCATCACTCATCTATTTATCATATATTCA
Source organism: Sequoia sempervirens (assembly GCA_007258455.2). Classification (NCBI taxonomy): domain Eukaryota; kingdom Viridiplantae; phylum Streptophyta; class Pinopsida; order Cupressales; family Cupressaceae; genus Sequoia; species Sequoia sempervirens. The sequence goes on from VDFB02047230.1 coordinate 396,860,649, forward strand.
TCCTCCCAAGTCATTTTAATGATTTGGATAACTATCCCATCCCTAAGCTTTATGTGATCATTATCATCCTATCCAATCTAACAGGTCTATCATATCTCATCATATCGGTCCCATATTTTTATCCACTCATCCTATCATCATCCTTTATACATCGTTTGTCATTGGTCATTGGTCGAACTATGTTGCCCCTGCGCTTTCACGTAGGCAAGGTCGATCACTTGATCGGCCCCTAGGGTTCCTTTATCACCTATCATCATTCTTTCTAGTTTGTCCGTCTGCTCCTCTATCATCTATCATCGGTCGTTCTGCTCTGTACGTCCACTCCTTTATCATCTATCATCAGTCTTTTTTTTTCTCTTTGATCCTTTATCATCTAATCCTTTATCACCTATCATCGGTCTTTCTTCTTTTTCCATCCTATCATCCATCGAAGTCTCCATCATGGTCCATCGTCAGCCTCTGGTCGAGCTACGTTGCCCCTGCGATTTCACGTAGGCAAGGTCGATCACTTGATCTGCCCCCAGGGCTCCGCTATTGTCTAGCATCAGTCTTTCTGCTTTTTCCATCTGCTCCTCTATCGTCTAGCATCGATCTTTCTGCTTTGTCCATATGCTCCTCTATCATCTATCATCGATTGTTGTGCTTTGTCCATCTACTCCTCCATCGTCTATCATCTATCGTCTATTGTCTATCATCGATCGCCATTGTCTACTTTTCTCCTTTTCTCCATCGAAATCTCCATCTTGGTCAGTCGTCAGTCTTTTATTGAACTACGACAGCTCTACACTTTCACGTAGGAAAGGCTAATCTTTGATCGGCCCCCAAGCCCCCTAGGTCTTTAGGGTGTGTCAGTATCATGTCTTGTCTTCCTTGTGTCATGTCATCAAGCTATGCCCTTATCTAGCTAGTTCTTCACAAATGAGACCCACTTGTATCATGAGATCCAATCGATTTTGAACATCCCGCGTCATAACTATCTTTTAGTGTAGTATCCATCATCTTTGGTCTCAACAGGATGCATCCTTCCTAACAGACCTCATCAATCCCATCCATCCCCTTGATCCTATGTCAAAGGATGTTTGAAATTGATTGTGATATTTTGATATTTTTGGATTTTGTTTATCATTTGAGCTCCCTATCATCACTTGTCAAGGCCACCATGATCCATCATATTATGGTGTGTTTTGATTGGTCAACATAGGGGCATATCTTGATCTTTTTATGTCTATTTTTGTCTTCTTGGTTGTCCCATGTAGTACCTACCAAGATCCTCAAAGTCTTGTGTTACGCTGGGGCATCCTTTTGTGCTTGTGGTTATCTCAATACCTAGCCCGACCAAGGTATTTGTGACTTTGGGGTGTTGGGATAGCCTTCTTGTCTGTTGTGTTTATTTCATGCATTAGACACTATTACGCCTTGGTTCCACATACCCTGGCACTTGGTGTCTTATGCTATAGCAAAATTAGTGCTTCAAGATGGCAAATTGCATTAGGATTGCATTTCATTTTCCATTCTATCGTCTTGCATGTATCCCCCCATCCATTCATCCTTCATCCTTATCTCACATCTCTATCCAATCCCCATCCATTCCATTTAGCCCAAATCATCTAATCATATCCTTGGTCTTGTTCTCAGTCTTGTTACAAGCTTGGATCCAATCATCCTCATCCCATTTTATTCTTCCATATCCCTTTGGTGTTGTTTGGGATGTATCCTTCCTTCGTCAACAACACTTTCATCATCATCATCGGAAGGTACTCTTCCCTATCCTTTAGTGGTGTTTTGAGATGTATCCTTCCCTCATCAATACCACTCATTGGGATGTATCCTTCCCTATCCTCATTGACAACATTCCATCCATCCTCAACCCCTTTTGGCTTGTACCTTGACTGGGGCAACATCATCTTCGTCTCTGCATCCATTTTTGTTTCCCAACCTCCTGTCACCTTTTCATCCTCTTCCTCATCTCCCATTTCATCATCTCATCTATTTCAAGAGCACATCCGTGTTCTCTTGAACCCGCATGTCCTCTCGAGGGGGCATCCTTATCCCTAATCTTCATCTTCACTCCCATCATATTTCTTCCTAGTCATCTGTTTGATGACTAGGGCATCCTTCTCAATCTAACCATCTCCTTCTAGGTTCTATATTTTAATATTCTTTGAAATGATGCTACTTCGTAACACCATCTCAAAGAGGTGCAAAATGTAGACATCCAAATTTGGACACTTAATTTATCCAAATTTATCACTTTTCATCTAAACATCCTATTATTTGTATTAATTAAGTAATATTACTATTATTTAATTAATATCCTTAATTTTGTCAAATCCCTAAGGTATTTAATTAATAATTAAGTACCTTACCCTCCTTAATCCTCTTTTCATCAAATGAATTAAATAAATATTACATTTATTTAATTCCTCACAAGTCATTTTCATCTAATCCTAATCCATCTCCTAATTTCTTCATTAAGGATGTGCACATGCCTAATCCTTGATTAGGATGTGTCACATCCTCCAACTTTTGCAAGTTGGCTTCTAATCCACATTAACCCTTAATTATCCTCTAATTACTAATTAGTTAAACCGAATTAGTACCTTGGTCAACTCTCCCCACCCCCTAAGGAATTTTTAATTCTTTTTAATTCCCCCTAGGCTCCTCTCTTCCCCATGTGAATTTTTAATTCACTTTTATTATTCCTAGAATCCCCTTTTCCCATGCATCTTGTCTTACCTTTGACTTGTCACATCAAGTCATATGTGACAAAATCCCACCTTTTTGGAGACCCTCTCTTATCCACTAGATTCTTCTAAGCATGTGAATTTTTAATTCACATTTATTCCTCCAAGGAATCTTCTCATCTCCCAATGTACTTGGAAGGTACTTGTCCTTCCCTCACATCATGTACCTCCCTTTCACATCACCTACACATCATCTCACTCTTAGCCATCTCACATTCCACATGTCAAAATGTGAGGGCTTGTGAGTCCTCAACTCACCTTAGCCCTTCATTTTGACCTTGTTGGATAAATCCCAACCATTGAATTCTCTAGAGAATTCAAGTTTCTACTATAAATACCCCCTCCTCTAAGGCAAAAAAAAGACTTAGCCATTTTGCAACTAAATGCTGCCATTTTATGCACTCATCTAGTCTTCAATTTCACCCATTTTCATTTGCATCCAAGCATATAGTTAAGCTTTGCATTTATCCATATCAAGAGCCATCAAGGAGCATACAAATCAATCCAAATCAAGGGCCAACCAAGGAGTTTCAGCTGCGAAAATGGAGGTATATCAATTTGTCTTCATTTAACACTTTCCTCTTTGCATTCACAAATTCCTTAGGCTAATCTTGAGGTGTTTTATTATGTTTTCCATTGCATTTTAGTTGCTTAGGAGAGGTTAAACATTTTGGATATCACAGAAATCATATATTATTATGAATGAAGTGTAATTTTATCTGATATTTTTAAGGATCACCCTCCTAGGTCTTGTAGATACTTAAGTACATAGGAGAAAATTGTAGAATTAATCTCCTATTCATTGACCAACCTCTTGAAATATTTGAGCATAAGAATTGGCTATTCTTTAGATAATTTCAAGAATCAATTGATATTTAAAAACATACCAACATATATTCCATTAATCAAAGCCTAAATAAATTGTGTGACTAATTTATAAATCAAAGAAATTGAAAATATTACATAAAATTCATTAGTAGTATGTATTTACCAGTCTTCTTCCGGTGGTCACCAAGCTACACAAATTGATTAGTTCTAAAAAATCATCCAAACGTTAGGTTAGAAAAAATAAATTCATAGAATCAAATGCGCCACAATGTAAATAAAATGTACTAAAAATACTATCAAAAGTGTAACTTTACCCATCAAATGTGTCATTCTAGTTATCAAAATTACCAAACCATAGTTACATGTGTCACTTCTCTATTAAAAACATCGTTATGTGTAAAATTGAACCCGCAAACAAAGAAAAAATAAAGATTATATGCATGTTTGTAACTATCAAATGTGTCAAAATATTATCAAATGCAAAATTCTATAGATCAAATGTGTCTTTTTATTTTTAGAAGTGTTGTTTTGGGATCGGTTACATTGTTTTGCACCTGTAAGCAAAAAACTCAAGAAAAATCAATGCAATGTTAAAATCAGGGACATGGGTCCCATAGGGCATCCCAAAATGTAAATAAGTTAGTAAAAATGATCAATGAAATCAATAAAGGAAATGAAGCAAATAGAAAAAACCCAATTCAATTAATCAAATGACCTAATCTCAATGAAATGTGTATAAATAAACACATGAAAGCAAATGAAATCAATCTAATCTATTTTACCTCGACTAAATGCTTAACCTTACTCCATTGTAAAATATGATTATGCTACTTTGATAGTATGTGGATTGCTCCTAAAACCTTAGCATAGTAACCTTGTTAGAAAAAAATGTCAAATGAGATGTGTTATGGATGCAAGAGTCGTCAAATCCATGGAGGAGTTTGAATGGCTAAATGATGGTGTACTCATAGCTTTCATTTTGATCAATGGTGTAGGATGTGAGATGAGATCAACAAATGAGAATTATTGTGAGATCATGTTAATTGTGCAAGTGACATGTGTCAAGATGAGAGGTTGTGATGAGGAGTTAAGTGATTGCATGGGTAAATGAAGTGGGAGTAGGAGTGATTAAGATTTACATTTTCGTCAATTCATTAAATTTAGAGATGGTCACTAATTTTAGAGGTGGAAAAATAAAAATAAAATGATATATTTATGAAATAAATAAAATAATAATTTTATGTATTTTAGAGGAATGAAAATTTCAAACAAAATAAATTAAATAATTTATTTAATTTTATAAGAATGCGCAAAGTCAAACTAAATAAATTAAATAATTTGTTTAATTTCAGAGGAATAATTAGTTATTATTTAATTATGTTGGATGAGAGGAATGCATGATTTAATTAAATAATTAAAAATTATTTAATTATGTGGATGGAAGAATAATTATAAATAATTATATAGTTAAAAATTATTTAATTTTACAGGGAGCCTAGCTTGATTGGTTAAAGTATCCTGTTGTAGGTAAGAGGTCATGAGGTCTAGTCTCCCCTCGTCCCTATGGTACCAGAGGGCGTATCATGCTAGTGTCACCGACCACATGAAAAAAGTCTACCAAGCACATGCAATTTATAGGGGGGGCTACCTGATTCCTACAGTCTAAAAATATATATTTAATTTTATGGATGAGGAAAAATTAGAAAATAATTAAATAATAAAAAATATTTAATTAAAAAAAGAATGTGTTAACTTGATCAAATAATTTAAAATTATTTAATTTAAGTGATGAAGGGGTTGATAAGGGATGATGATGAGAAATGGTGATAGATTTGGAAGAAATGAGTTAGTCATTTTTAAGTGCCTACAAAAGCACATAAGAGCAACACTAGATTTCACTTTGGAAACCCTTGAGGGAAAAACCTTGGCAATAGTAACACCAATTTGATATATTATCATCTTGTTTCATAGCTAGCAACACCTTTAGAGAGAATATGGTTTGTTGTGGAAATTCCATCATTGGAATACCGAGCTAATACTACATTTTCTCTTAGACTACTAATACCTCCCATACTACTCATTCTAACTTGGTGGGATGTACCCTTTCCATCAAGTCCATTCACCAAGAAAAAAGATTATTACAATATATGAAAAAGATTTAGACATGCAAAACAATACATCTTCATCCACTATAAAAGTTGGTAGCACAATCTTCATAAAGCCTCTATTGGATGCTAATCCACACGTAGAGAACATGTCCTCAATGCACATGTGAGTTTCTCTTCAACTTATGATCAATTTAGTAGCACAACCTTGCTTTGGAACCTATTAGAAAACTGTGCTAGTCACTAACACAAGTCTCTATATATAGATTGAGGCTAATTAGGAAATCATTCATGAGTAGTTTTTAAAACCGCCACCCAAAACCAAGGGTCCAACTTGGGTGCTCAAATCAATGCATTTAATTATTCTTATAAGACGCTCTTACACTTGACTGTTATAATTTGGTCAAAGATATATTTTCCAAGTTCATTTATAAACCCATTATTAATGATTGTACACTTGTATCATAAGATGACATTACATACTTCTTACACACATCATAGATGCTCTTACATATCTCTTACACACCATTTACATATCATTATAGAAAATTCAAGTGACATACGATAATTTCATGGATTCCTCAAATATCATACCCTAATAAAAGAAGATCCAATATTTAAAATGATATTAAAATATAATTCTCTAACTTCCCAACATTCTAATAATATTCAAATATTATTATAGAAACCATAAATTGAACAATACATATATCCTAAAAAATTAAGATAAAAAAACACTATATATTAATAAAGACAACTTAATCAAAAGAATTACTAAAGGTGAAATGATGAATTGAGCGTGAAAGATTCTTGAAACAAGCGACCTCTCTAAAACCCTAGCTGTCCGCTTTTTTTTTCTTCTACCGCTTTAAGCTTTGATGTGGCTTAAGGCTATGGCTAGAATGGCTGGCGAGCCTTCTTACACACAATCGATGGAAACAACCAAAATGGTTGGTGAGCCTTCTTACACACAATTGATGGAAAAAATGAAGGATACCAAGCTAGAATCAAAGGATAACAGTCAGGTTGAAGTCGTGAACCTTCGTGAGATAACCTTGGAGAAAATCCCAACCATTTCCAATGAAGATTCATATGAACCCATGCTGGAAGAAAATTTGGGAAAAACCATAGAAATAAAACTCCCTGATGATGTTATTGATGTAGTTTCAGGGTGTCAAAACAAAATTTTGATTTTATTTTTTTAAGAGGTGCACCTTTTGAAATTGAATTCTATAAATGGGCTAGATTAAACTAGGAAAACTAGGGATGGGAAATAGAAGCATTAAGAGGACTTGGAAAATGGTGTGTCTTGTATGTTTAAATCAAGAGATCATGCTCAAGCAGTCTTACAATACGATACTTGGTTCATCTGTGGACAAGTTTATTATTTGCAAGCCTAGAATTTTAAGTTTTACCTTGAAGGCCCATCTTGCTCGCACTATCCCATGTGGGTTGAGTTTCCCTACCTCAATCTATTTTTAAGACCTTTTTAAAAAGACATTGTTGCTCAACTAGGTAAGGTAATTTGGTGTAAGCATAACTTTGATAATTTTTCAAGCCTTAGGGTTCACCCAAGAGTTTGTGTGGAAGTTGAACTAAATAAACCTTTGCTAGAGAACATTAAATTGATTGGCCTTGGGTTTGAATTGAATCAGTCAATTGTATATTTGAATAAACTGAATGCATGTTTTTACTATTGGAAAGAATTCCATCTCATCCATGAGTGTCTTATTAGAAATCAAAAATTTGTTCACACCAATGGTTTCTCCCCTAGCTAGTGGTCATTTACCCTCCTCTAGTCATTCGCCTCATTCGCCTCATACCATCCAACCCCTCCACCTTGTCATTTCTCATGGTAAATACTCCTTCCTCCAACCTTGGTAGTCCTCCTACTGTGCTTGTTGAGCCAACCTCGTCCTTCAAAGATTCCATTATGTTAGATGGGTGGAGAGTGGTTAGAAAGAGGAAAGAGCCTTCCCCTCTTTCTACATCTCGTTATTCATGCCAAGATCACTCTTGTTCCACCCCTCCTTCCTCTCCTAATGCCCTTGCTCAAGATTCCTTCCCCTCTCCTCACCACTTTTCTCCTCAATCATTCCATCTTGATTCTTCCCATTCTCCTTCTTGTTCTCATCATCGCTCCAAATCTCCTTCCACTATCGAAGATCGTGAACTCAAGAATTTTGATCTAAATTCTTCCAGTATCCAAGATCGCGAAATCAAGAATTTTGATTTGAATATTGATAATAGATTCAGTGTGATGACTCAAGATGAAGAATCTTCTCTTTATAAAAAATTTTAAGATCCTTTCTTGGAATGTGAGAGGGATTTCCCTCCCTTGCAAATATAAAGTTAAAGAGGTTGTTATGAAATGAAAACTTGATGTGCTTTTCCTCCAAGAAGTCAAACTTGGTGGAATTAAACTTGAGGCATCTTTATATGTAAGGTTTGGGGTGATGCTATGTTTTTGTTTACTTCTCATACTAATGGAAAAGGTGGGGTTGTTATTGGGATTGCTTCATGGGTCACCAAGCATGTTATTGATAAAGGAGAGGACCCTTCCCATAGTTGTGTTTGGGCTCATACTTTTATAAATGTGAAACTCATTGGTTTTTGTTCTATTTATGTCCCCAATTTTGCTAAAGAGGATACTGAGTTATGGAACTAGTTGGTTAATAATTTACCCAATGCTGAATGGATAGTAGGGGGTGACTTTAATATGGTTGAACATGCTCATGATTGCAACTGGTCCAAATAATTTAACCTCAACAAAGAATAATTTGATAGTTGGTTGCTTTGTCGAAATTATTTAGGAGTGGTTGATCCTATATATCCATGATAAATTTCCTAGTCATTCTAACAACTGGTATGGTTGGTCCAATTGTAGATTAGGAAGTGATAAGAAACTAAGTAGGCTAGATATATTTTGCATGTCTCCTATCCCACCCCTCAACCAAGAACCTTTGGGGTTGTATGTTTAGGTAAACCTATCCACCGCTCTATCTGACCATTACCCCATCATTTGCAATTTTTTTCCCCTAAGATAAATATAGATAGTTCTCTTCCCTTCAAATTTAATTTATCACACTTAAAGAATCCTTCTTCTTTAGATGCCCTTGAAGGACTTTGGAACTCTATCCCCAAACCTAATAATGGGGGGTCATGGATAGATTGATGGTGTGCAACTATTAATAAATGTACCATTTTCTTGCTTTCATTTGGCAAACAAATGTCTTGGCAACACAAATGGAAAGAAAAATATTTCCAAGGAAAACTTGTTCATTTCAGAAAACTTCTTAATGCTGATCCTAATAATACATCAAAATTCAAATCCCCAAATTTTGTTGCAACTAAAGCTTAGTTGCGTAAACTTGATAATTACAAAGGGAAAGTGGCCAAATTCAAATCTGGATTATATTGGATAAAGGAAGGAAACAAGGGCACATTTTTTTTTTTAATTACCTCAATTATAAACATAAAAAAGAAAGAATTGGTAAGTTATAAGAGATGAATTCAATATCTTGCAGTATAATCCTACTAATATTTGTAATATTTTCAAACGATTTTATGAGAATCTCTTCAAAGACAACCAATGGCAGGATATCCAGAAAATTCTTGAGGATATTGTTAAAGATCATATTCCTAACAAAATTGACCCCAAGTATAGCCAATATCTTGACAAGTTTTGTCTTTGGAAGAGTTGGAAAATGCCCTTTTCTCCCCGACCCCTCATAAAAGTATAGGACGTGATGGGATTCCTATGGATTTTTACTAGGTTATGTGGCCACATGAAGGAAGATTTTACTACTTATACCTAGAGGCCTTTAAAAAGGTTCCTTATGTTGAACACCAGGAATACTAAGAGGGGGGTGAATCAGTATTCCCTAAAATTCATTAGCTTAAAAATGCATTTAGAGCATCTCATTAAACTTGCAGAAATGGAAAGGAAAAATTAAAGCATGCACCACAACACTCAACACAAGAACACCAGATTTATATGGAAAACCCTTGAAAGGGAAAAACCATGGTGAAGATTAGCTCACAATATATCATAACCGGTTACAATAGATTATAGGAGGCTCACTGCTCGAAGGACTCACTATCTAAAAAATAGGAGGGCTCATTGCCCAAGGAAGATCACTTCTAGAATGACAAAAGATACACAAAAGGATATAGCTCACTGCTAGAATTTGAACTGCTTATAATGAATATGCTATATGTTGAAGATACAATTCTAGTTAGGCTCAGGAAACTAACTTTACACACTTCATTCCTCACTATCACAAGATCAATATCATAATTCACACTTCACTTCACACCTCTCATCTCTCATACTACACACACTGAATTGTCCTTCTCTACATATGTATACTTCGTAAATAATCATATCATTAATTAGGTCAACCTAATTAGATGAAATGTGTGACACCATAACTTCTCAGCACAAAAATTATCAAACATATCTTATGAAACTGAAGCATGTTCCTCACAAACATAGGTTGGCATGACCTATAGATACTCCTAGAATTTTGCTCCATATATAACTTAGTCCCACACAACCACAAAACCCTTAGGTCGACACCACATAACAAAGATGGTGAAACAATTCAACTAAATGAACCAACTATTCATCCACAACTTGACACACGGACCACCAAACCACTTGAAACTTGAAGTGCACACACATATGACATATATCCAAATACTTCTTGAAATTTGCAAAGCATAATGATCATTTGTGGTGGAATGCGATGCATTCCAACATGAACTCTGCAGTTGTATTATGTCTCTATTACTTAAGTTTGATACTTTGTCATCAATATCTTTTATTGCGAAAGACATACAACCCTAAAAATTTGGATATAGAATCCTTCAACATGTACCATTAACACCTCAAAACACATGACATGGTATTGCAATGTGAAGCAATGTAGACCACAAAACTTATTCTCTACTACATCACTATCTCAGTCTAGGACTTGCCAATTTCTCAAGAACACGGTCTTCTCTGAACTATATACATACTGATACATCATCACTTCTACAATGGGTTGAAATCAATGAAAACACCATACATCATCATGCTCATATTGCTAACAATCTCCCCCTTTGTCATTGATGGAAACACACTTCTTTGCTTCACTCCCTCTTTGACATCAAGGGGAAAGGGTAGTAAATCCACATTACATCACCTTATTGATATATCATCACTTCTACAATGGGTTGACATCAATGAAAACACCATACATCATCATGCTCATGTTGCCAACACCTTAGGTCTGAACATTAATGGTGGCATAATCAAGATCCTTCCTAATGGAAGACTATGTCGCTAGTTGACACCCTATCACCTTACTTACAACTTCATATAAAATCATTCCTAAAGCTTTGACTGTTCAAATAAAACCAGTAGTGTAAGGAATTGTTAGAACAGAGCAAACATTTTTTATTGCTAGCAAATATATTCTTGACAATCTTATGTTAGCATGGGAAACTTGTGAATGGTCACAACAAACATGCCAAAATTCTATATTAATTAAACTTGATTTTGACAAAGCCAATGATAAACTTATTTGGAGCTTTATTATTAGAATGCTTCAATGGTTGGGTTTCGATCCTAAAATTTGTTCTCACATTCAAATGTTGTTCCATGATGCTATGCTTGAATTAGTATCAATAACATGATGTCTAATTCATTTCCCTTACAAAGATCCATTCACTAAGGAAATCCTCTAGCTCCTTACCTATATGCTCTTACGATTGATGCATTGGGTTATCTTCTTCAAAGTGTTATTAACAAGTTCAACTCATATCAGGAGTTTCCATTTCTCACAATGTTGTTATTAACTCTCATTATGTTGATGATAGCTTATTATTTTTACATATTTTTGAAAAGGATATTTCTAATATGATGAAAATTTTGGAGCTTTATTGCAAAATTTGAGGATGTAAACCGGCTCATAACAAAAAATAATTTTTAATGGTTCAATCTAGGTCTATCCCCTAATAGATTCCCAAAGAATGAAAACAAATCAAACATCAAGAAATTATGAGGTACCTTGGAATTCCCTTCATTATTGGGGTTTCTCTTTATGATATGTGGAACTGCTATCTTAATAGACTCAATCATGTTCGAAGAATGAAGAAGAATGTCTAAATATACAAATTTTGTGTTGTCATTGATGTCACCATGTTATATGAGTTGCAACTGCAAGTCTAAGTCATTGCTTGATCCGATATTCTGGATCGGTATTTGAATCAGTATGCAGTTCACATCTGCTGGTATTTTGGTCCACAATCCTCTGCGATTGATTGTTGTTTCTTGCTGTTTTGGGAAATCGTTTATGGATGTTGAAAGCATGTACATTAAGAATCTCTCATGCATAGGTGCTCATATGGTGTATCGACATTATTCAGTTGTTGCATTTTTCTATTAGGTCTATCTTTGACCGACCTCATGGATAGTTGGTGTTACGGTGAATTAATTTTGTGTTGTTGATGTATGGGTGACCTATCTAAGGTCCATTCCAACATGATGTACTGTGCTACACGCTTGGATTTCTTTTGGTAAGATTTTGCATATGCTTGAAGCTGCCAGTCAATTTTTGGTGAATAAGGGTTGCATCTAATTAGGTTCACCTAATTGATGCTTGCAGATGAATCAGATATATATGTTAGATAGTCTTGAAGATTGGAGTGTGAGTGTTTTGCAAGGCTATGAATGTGAAGAAGTGTGTTAAGTTAGTTTATTGAGCATCATTGGAATTGAATCAAGACTTGTTAGGTGCACTCTTACCAGTTCATTTTGGCTGTGAAGCCACTTTTGTTTTATAATCCTTTTGTAGGTAGTGAGCCTCCTAGCTTGGATAGTGAGTCCCCTTGTAAGTAGTGAACTTTTGTATTTAGACAATGAGTCCTATTTTGGCAGTGAGCATTTTTTGTATTCGGTTTTGAAACTACTTTATATTGTGAGTTAGTTCTCACCGTGGTTTTTCCCTTATTAGGGTTTTCCATGTAAAAAGTGGTGTTATCTGTGTTGATATTGCTTTTTGTTATCTTCATTTCATGTTCATACTTAATAACAGAATTGAGTGGTTGTGAAGTTGTTAAGTGTTTGAAGTTTTGTGTTTGAATTTGGTGACAACTAATTCACCCCCCCTCTCAGTTGTCTTGTGCCTTTCAACAATTGGTATCAAAGTTCTGGTTCCTCAGAGAGAAGCCTAAAAACTTAAGGTAGATCTTGAAATTTTGAACAAATGGATGATAAAGAAGAACTCTGCGTTGCTCTTGAAGATCTTGACAAGGCTGAAAGTGAAAACAAAGACTTGAGAGAAAATCTTGATGAAGCAAATGAATGTGTCTAGAAATTGAAAGAGAAATTGAAGAAATTCAAAGAAAGGCATAGAGAAGTGAGTGAGCGATTAAAACAAGCAAATGAAGAGATCACTGGATTAAAGGTGCAAGTGAAGGAAAAGAAAAGAATTGAAGAATGTCTGAATATTGTGGTACAAAGCAAGACTGATGTATGCACAAAGCTTGAACAAGAAGTGGTGAACCTAAAGGAAAATCTCGAGAAAGCAAAACTCTGTGAAGATAATTTCAAGATAAGCTCCACCAAACTTGAAGAGTTGATTGCAGGAAAAAAACCTTCTAAAGACAAAGGTGGTTTAGGAATTGAAGCCAGTGAGAGCTCTAAGGATAAGCAGACCCCAAACTCAGTAGATAATTAGAAGAATCAAGATAAAGGGAAGTGGAAAAGAAATCCAAGGAACTTTGCTAGAAGACCACTTGTCAGGCAACCAAATGCTCAAAGGTATCCATCCTTCAATGGTGTTTGATTTACATGTAATAAATTTGGTCATAAAGAAACTGAGTGTAGAAGTAGGATAAATCAGAATGTTGGAAGCTTTTCGGGACAATGTTTTTCATGCAAGAAATTTGGACATAGAGCTACTAAATGTAGATCTCAGGTGAGGATGATTATTTAGGTGATGATGAATCAGTTTAATGGAGGAAGAATGAATCAATCTTTTAATGGCTATTGCTATACATGTAACAAGTTTGGACATAAAGAAAATCAATGCATATCAAATGGAGGTCAAACTAATTAGAAAAGTGTTATTTGCTACTATTGTAACAAATCAAGACATATTTCAAGAGTTTGCAGAAGTAAAAAGGGAAAGTAGTTTGAATTGGTGAAGTAGAATGAACTAGTGAAGGAAATTGACAAGGAAGAGCTTAAGCAAGAAATGAACAAGATATGGAGGAAGAAAGAAGAGCTATAAACATCAGATGTGTATGTGCCCTCATCTGGTGCAGACAATTCCTTTGATAATTAGACCTAGCATGGTCTTAGGGGGAGCATTAACAAAAAATTGTACAAACCCCCTGGATATATGGCATGTCAGATGTTGGCACAAAGATATGTTGTAGAAAATGAGAAAATAGAGGTTATGCAAAAGGAATCAAAAGAAAATGTCCAGGCATGTTCATTTGTGGAGTGAATTAGGGTTTACAGTACAGAGAAATAGGATTTTTATTAGCTTTTTGAACTCTATTGCATTTAATGCGAATTAGGGAAACACGATGGTGTATAAAGCGAAATTCATAAGCTATTTTTGATCACTTGTGAAATTGAAGAGTGTGAAAAATGACTTGGAGCAACCTAGAAGCGATTTGGAGTGATTCTGAGGTAATCTGAAAAATCATTACAAATAATTAGGAATAAAGGACGAAAGTTTTCAAATTCATCTCTCAGTTTACAAAAGAGAAGAAGAGAAAAGAAGAAATTTTGCTGAGCAAGAAATATTTTAAGGAAGAGAAGCATGATGATGGACAAAGGATCGAGTGGTGATATTCCACTGAAGTTGAAGGGTGTTGAATTGGAAGAATTTTATCATCGAAAGATGAAGGAAATGGAGCTAGGGTTGAAGACAAATGAATTGTAGAACGTAAAAACCCTAGGTATGGATTTATGGGTAGAATTTCCCTAGATTGCAGACAAAGAATCTATCTTGTTCTTGCTAAGTCATTTCAAGGATGACAACATTATTTTGGATAGACCATATTTGATCACAAAGGAAGCAATCAAAGCTATTACTGGTTTGTGCAGTATTGGTGACCTCCCTGGGAAGAAAACCATGAAATAAAGAGATGTGGAGGAACTTATTGGAATCAAAAAGGATCCTTGAGCTCTACTGATAAATACCATCAAGCTGATCCCGTAGTAAGGTATGTTGCTTACGACATCTCTTATAAAATCTACTTCAGAAATCGTGAAGGTTCTACTTTGGCTATTGTTGTATATCTTGCACACATGATGGTCAAGGAAAAAAAGCAATTTGATTTGTGTAGCCTTATCTTGGAAAACCTAATTGAAAATGTCTGAATGTCGTTGGCTGAGGGTTATCCTTTTCGGTTTGGGTCTCTGCTCGTATGTTTGGTATTTTACTTTTTGAAGTCGCTACTAGGAAGAGAGAATGTTAAGTGGGATTCTGGCATCCCTATCAGAAAGCATATTTACAGGTATTTGGAATCTATGGAGGATAAACCAGGTGCATGCAAAACCTGTTTCGCATCCCTGAAGATGAATCTGTGCTCCAATATGTTAGTATCTAATCAGTTTGAAGAGGGTTCCGCTTTTGGAAAGAAAGAGTTGGAAGTTGTAATTGGTGGGTCCCCTCTAGAATCTAAAAGAAGAAAAATTATCACAAAAGATGTCATCACTATCTCAAAAGAAAAGAAGAATAAAGAAGAATTTTTGCCTGGATCTGACTCCTTTGATCCAAAGGATATTCAAATGATGTTAACTAAAGGTGATATGAAGAAAGTTGGTGAAATGTGGTGTCCCTGTTCTTCGATCAAAAGACTTAAAATTGATGAAGTGTTGATTGATTATTTGCTCAAAAAGGGTATTACAACCTCAGATGTGTCTGACTCATTACCAGATGATCTAGTAGAAGTTATTGAAGAAAGAATGTTGTTGGAAGGATCCGAAGGACATAAGTTTGAAGCTATGATTGAGAGAAGATGTGCCAAATCCAAACAAACATTATCCAAACACATTAATGAGACAAAAGAATACATTAAGGAAATGTTTGATATCTATAGGTATTGTCTCTGGTGGCTTGCAACTGTTGACAATTCCAGAAGCAGAATTGAAGCCATTGAATTTGAGATAAATAGTATTAGAAAGAGTTTTGATTTCTTCAAAGACAAAAATGGAAAACAGAGAATAAGAGTTGGTGAATTGCAAGTGGAGTTGTTGATTGCTTAGAGACAAAGGGAAGACTTGGTTAAAACCTTTTGGTTGGTTAAAGAGATTGTTGAGGTCCGGTTGGATCATCTCTCTAGAATACTTTCTGATGTAGAAGATTGTGAAAGACAATGTATGTCTTCGAACTAGACATCCTCATTTATGTTGTTATCTTTATTGGATAATATGAGTACTAGAATGAGTTCGGAAATGTTTGCTTGGAAGAGGATTCTTCTGACCATAAGAGAAAGGTACAAGAATTTTTTTCATGTAAAAAGTGTTATTTTCACTTGAATGTTTGAAATGGGGAGTTGGGATTCCTTTGCATATACATTGTCGCCATGTACATATGTTTACATCTTATTTTTGGTTGCCCATTGCCATTGATGTCAAAGGGGGAGAGAGTCATGTGAAAATCAGTAAAAGGGGAGAGAATAGTGGTGATAGGGGAGAGAATGTTGTAAATTTTAGCACATGTTTCCATCAATGACAAAGGGGGAGATTGTTGGAAGAATGAAGAAGAATGTATAAATATACAACTTTTGTGTTGTCATTGATGTCACCATGTTATATGAGTTGCAACTGCAAGTCTAAGTCATTGCTTGATCCAGTATTCTAGACCAGTATCTAAACTAGTATGCAGTTCACATCCTCCGGTATTTTGGTTCGCAATCCTCCACAGTTGATTATTGCTACTTGTGGTTTTGGGAAATGGTTTATGGATGTTGGAAGCATGTATGTTCAGAATCTCTCATGCACAGGTGCTCGTATGGTGTATTGGCATTATTCAATTGTTGCATTTTGCTATTAGGTCTATCTCTGGCCAACCTCATGGATGGTGTTATGGTGAATTAATTTTGTGTTTCGGATGTATGGGTGACCTATCTTAGGTCCATGCTGACATGATGTAGTGTGCTACACGCTTGGATTGCTTTTGAAAAGATTTTGCATATGCTTGAAGCTGACAGTCAATTTTTGGTGAATAAGGGTTGCATCTAATTAGGCTGACCTAATTGATGCTTGCGGATGAATTAGATATATATATGTTGGACAGTCTTGAAGATTGGAGTGTGAGTGTTTTGCGAGGTTGCAAATGTGAAGAAGTGAGAAGATGATGAAGTGTCTTAAGTTAGTTTATTGAGCATCACTGAAACTGAATCGAAACTTATTAAGTGCACTCTTACCAGTTCATTTTGGCTGGGAAGCCATTTTTTTTTATAATCTTTTTGTAGGCAGTGAGCCTCCTAGCTTGGACAATGATTCCTCTTGTAAGCAATGAGCTTTTGTATCCGAACAGTGAGTCCTATTTTGATAGTGAGTCTTTTTTGTATTCAGTTTTAAAACTACTTTATATTGTGAGTTAATCCTCACCGTGGTTTTTCCCTTATTAGGGTTTTCCACGTAAAATATGGTGTTATCTGTGTTGATATTGCTTTCTGTTATCTACATTTCATGTTCATATTTAATAACAAAATTGAGTGGTTGTGAAGTTCTTCAGTGTTTGAAGTTTTGTGTTGGAATTTGGTGACAACTGATTCTCTCCCCCTCGTCCCCCCCCCCCCACTCTTAGTTGTCTTGTGCCTTTCAACAAAGCATAAACTCTTTAGTTGGGGGTATAAATTCCTTTCCTTGGTTGATAAATTTTTTAAATTGTCTACAAAATTTTTCTTGCTACTCATGTTTATTACTCTTTGTGTTGGATGCCTTCTACAAAGGGGTATGAGAACTTAGTCAAAATTATTCAAAAATTCTATGAGCTAAACGGGATGGTAACCCAAGATATATCCACATCATGGTCCTATTGTACTCAACTGAAACATAGAGGAGGTTTGGGTCTCATAGATCCAAGAACTCACAAGATTTGTTTGGCTGCCAAATGGATTATTAGAGTTGTTAAAGGGGACAAACCATGGAAGATCCTTATTCGACATCAAATTAATTATGCTTCAACAAAAGGCAAATGGCAGCAAGTGGGTTGGTTAGATAAAATAATTCATGCTTCATTTTTCTCCATCAAGGCTTCTCTCCCCCTTTAGTCTATTTGGAAGGCCTGGCAATATGTTTGTCATCTCTTACAATGGAAAGGAAAATCTCTTTAACACGGTTTCAACTTTTCTACTTATTTTATTTGGTGGAACACACATATCCTTTGTCACGAGTAACCCCTTGATTTAAGCTTCCTGAAGCATTCCTATCCCTTGTTTAAAAAAAGGGGTTTGTAATGTTAGAGAACTATGGGATTTTCAATCAATGTGCTAGTTACCATGAAATATGGTTAAAAACCATTTTAATCCTAGCAAAAAACACAAATTTCTTGATCTTTGTGCAGTCCTTGGTGTCATTGGAGTTGTCTATGAAACTTTGTACTCCTATCCAATGCAACTTTTTCAAAGATTGGTCATGGATGTCTTCTTATACCTTTTTATTGTTCCCTTTTAAAAAAATATACTTGTAGTTGCTTCTTAATTTATCCTTGAAGTCTCATTTGAATTCCAAATAGAATTGTAGGTTCAGTGAGAAGTTTTGGTCAAAATTGTCTGCTCAAATTTGAAGATCTAAAGTTAATTCATATTCTCAGTTAATTACCTGGAAGATACTACACTTTAAACTACTCGTTGGGAACAAGTTAAAATGTATTATGATCCAGCCAACTAATTGTCCTATTTGTCACAGACAAGAAAATATGAAGCATTTTTTTTGGAACTGCTAGTTTGTTAAAAAATAGTGGAATTCTATGTTCAATGATTTCTTTGCTATCTTCAATCACAAATTAAGTTGGAAAGAAGCTCTTCTTGGAGCCGGTCTTCATGATAATATTATTGTTGATGGTGTGAGACATGTAATTTTGGTGCATATATGAAGAAATAGATGTAAAGTTGTTTTTAGTAACAATATAATCATCTTGAAGTTGTATTTCTAAGACTTTACTCTGATATATTTTATTGTCTTGCTGCCCTATTTCCTATGCTTCGGAATGAGGCTATGAAGAATCTCACGTTGAGTTTCCAGATTCAACAAATCAAGTTGCAAGTTGAACAATTGCTGAGCAAAAAAGAAGTTTGTATAGCTCAAGGTTTAAGATCTTTTTTTCAGTTTGTACAGTGCTATGGAATATTGTACAGCTCTAGTTGAGCAACTGTTGTGTACAAAGGTTTAGCTCTTACTGAGCTTTGTACAGTTTCTCATTGAAGTTTTTAAAATGTTCTTTCTTCTTTGTAATTGCATTCCTTCAATACAAAAGAACAACTTAATTAAAATAAGTCC
This sequence comes from Sequoia sempervirens, assembly GCA_007258455.2. Classification (NCBI taxonomy): domain Eukaryota; kingdom Viridiplantae; phylum Streptophyta; class Pinopsida; order Cupressales; family Cupressaceae; genus Sequoia; species Sequoia sempervirens. The sequence goes on from VDFB02047230.1 coordinate 396,879,845, forward strand.
AAAAGAAAAGGAGTATTTTTACCCTTACAATTGAAAAAACATACATAGAATCTTAGATAACAAAAAAATTGAAGTCTATTTAAGGTTCCCTCCCATGAAGGGTGTCAATTAATGATATCTATTTAAGGTTTCAACTTTCAGTTTTTAACAGCTATTTTTCCAGCTGTTCTGGCTCTGTTGCTCCTCTGTTTCAGTCCAGCAGCCACATTGTTCCACGGAGATGTGTGCAAGCGTATACTGTATGACTGTTATGTATTCTGCTTGGGTCATTTTTTTACATGCACGTACTCTGTTTTGTGTACTTTTTTTGCTTTAATGCAATTTTTAAATTACAAAAAGTCCATTGGAATTGCATCTAATAATGGAGATAAAATAGCATACAAAGAAACTATCCTCCTTTTATCACTTATCTTAATGAGTACGCAAAACGCCTCCTTTTTAAGTGTACTAGATTTTGCTGTGCACCTGTCATTTAAAAAGTATTTAGTGTACAAGATTTTGCTGTCCATCCGTCATTCCACTCTTCAAATAAAGAAAAAATTGTGAAGCGACTCCCACACAGCTTCCTAAAAGTAAAGAACGGCTTACTTTATGTCATTTCAAAACAGTATGTCTGATAAGCTTGATTCTCAATGAATGAATGGTTTTTAATGACGTCCACGAGACCATCAGTCTATGGGACCAAGCACTGAAACTTTAACCATTTTCAAGTTCTTTTCCATGTCAGCCCTTCTATTGTAGATCTTGATCAGAAAGCTAGCAATCTTGAGGAGCCTAGCTTCCCTAAAAAGTTCATTTAGATTATCCACCTTCAAAATGTCTTCATATTGGATACGGATATCATCATAAGCAGCACACTCAATCATGAAGTGCCATTCAGTCTCGACAGTCCCTTTGTTGCAAAAAGTACAAGTTCGTTGTTCCCAAGCCTCCTTGGGGACAACCCACCTACCTGTCTCGCATCTAAGATGGTGTGACCCGGTTCTTAATTGAGCGATCAAAAGCCTAGCCTTGCCTTTAATTGTAACCTTTAGATAGTCTTTCTCATCATGCTCCCACGTGGGGTTGAATTCCTGGATATAATGAGACTTTTTACGGCCAACCTGCTTAGTCCACATAGTAGACCTAAACTTTTCTAGCACAAACTTTTTTATCTCAGCATTAGTGTTGGGGCACTCATGTAGTTTAATGTTCCATTTGTTCAACCACTTGCTATTTTGCTTCATCCAAGTCTTCTTTCTACGGTTTAGCTCCTCCCCAACAACCATTTTGGGCCAGCGGTGCAAATCCATGTTCTCAACTTTTTTTAAATAACTTATTAACCGGATGACAGCAGATGCCTCCAACGGGAACATACCAGTTTCAGCCAAGAGAATCTCATACGGAACCGAAGATTTGACTTTGATGTTAGTAGTGATCAAATGTTTTTGAATTCTTTCAACTTGCCTCCACTTGTGGTTTGACATGCTACCCCCCCAAACCTCACAACCATAGAGGACAACCGGTGCCACCAACAAACCAAAAAGAGTTTTCTTGGTTTTCCAATCCCATAACTCTGCTTTCCTACATCTGTTTTGTAGTAAATAAGACGCCTTCCAGCCACCCTGAATCCTTTTTGCCCTGCAAGTCTCCCAGTTGAGCCTATTATGGAAATCAATCCCAAGATACTTGTATTCTTCCACCACCTCCAAAGGACTGCCCTCAAGGGAATCGAGCTTTATGTCCACATCAGCCGAAAGGAAAAGGCTGTGTGACGGAAAGTAAAATAGGTGATAATTATTGTGAGTGTTGCCTGGTTCGTAGCCTTGTTTTGCTCGCTGGTAAGCACGTAGCTTTGTTTTGCTCCATCTAGTATGGCACAGCCAAAGGAGTTGGAGGAGATGCCCAAAGTGAGGCTCAAATTCAAGAAGATTTACACAGGGCGTTTGACGAGCCCATGTTTGTTGCCCAATGGGTACCGTTTGGCAACAATTGAAGAAATCAGAAACAATTTAGACATCTTTAAGAAATGGGGACTGCCCATTAAGACGACGGGGCCTTCTTTTGGAGAGCGGAGTGGTGACAGCATACGTCTTTTGGACGGATGGGTGCTTGCTGATGGTACCTATCAACTAAATGAAGGCCCCCGTGTATGTCAATGGTCTGCAGTGGTTAAGAAAAAAGAGTGGGATAGTAGTGCTCAGAAATGGCGGAACTGCTCAGGTATAGAGGTCCGATGGTAATCTTTAGAATGTTTTAAATGTTATTTTATTATCAGTGCCAATTTTACATTTATAACACTTTATCATCTCATGTCATGCAATGTGATATTACAGCTTTCTACCGGTCAAAGGGTAGTTCCTTGAGAAAACAACTCTACGATGGAATCCCTCTCCCGACAACGCAAGGAATGGAAGCCACATGGTTCCACGCCTACATCTATGAAGATGTGGAGCTGCTGTATTGGCTGTGGCATAATCATACACTACCAATCGAGACAGCGCGCTTCATGAATGGGTTTCTATGTGAGAATGGCAATTCATGCTCTACTATCGCGAGCTGTGATAATATTCCTTTGAAAATTCCTTTGAGGAAAATGGTGATAAGGTTGGGATCTCATGGGCCCAGATTTCAGCTGCAAATGGAAAACGCAAGGGAAGAAGTCCGAATTGTTTTGGAGTCTGCAATACAGAGATCAAGGGATTTGAATGAAGTGACGTGGGCAGTAGCTATGGTCGAATTACTTATAGAAGTATACGGGCGGGCATTCGTGCAAACCGCCGTTACAATGGCATTGACAGACGTTAAGAGCGTTCCCATATTCACAAAGTTCTTATCTCTAAAAACCGAGATTTCCAACATTAAACTTTGTTTTGCAGAGGTTTTGATTGAGGCGGTTGTGAGAGGATACAGTCGGCTTGTGGAAAAGATGTTGCAGTGCAAAGATGATATTGCCCAGATCACCAAAAAAGACTGTCTGCGGGTTCTAAGAGAGGCAATCAGTAGAGGGTACATCGAGTTGGTGAGAAGCTTATTACATTTGTTAAAGAGCAGTGATGGATTTGTGCTCCCAGTTGCAGTGGACGACAAAGGAAATACGCTCTTCCATTATGCCTTGCTTCATGCACAAGTCTTTCAGCTACTTAAACAAACATATGCCGGTTCATATGCCGATGTCATAAAAGGAGTGGATATATCTGGAAGAAACATTCTTCATTGCGCAGCAAAAGGAGCTTGTGATTCTAAAGTTCTGTATCATATACTAGAGTCTATTTCTTCGTCTGACCGCCTAATCCTATGGCAGCAAAGGGACGACAGAGGAAGGACACCATTGCACATTGCTGCATCCAAAGGCGATAGCGGAACGATTGAGAAACTACTACATTATTTTCAAGACGAAAGAAGCATAAAGTGGATTCATGCAACTGATTCCTCTGGTCAAACAGCACTCCAAATGGCAGCAGGTGAAGGCCATGAAAATTCAGTCCATATGCTTCTGTCTAAAGGGGCCGACCCACTAAAAGAACGTGATGGCCAAAAGAAAACAGCATTGCACCACGCGGCTCAAGTGAAGGATCCAAAGGCAGCACTTGCCACATGCAAAGCACTGGTAGAGTGTAAGTATCTAAGTGCTCCTAAGCGGTCACTTTTGTTGTGGGCCTCGGCAACTGGTATTGGCACTGCAGACGAGATGGAAGATGTGCATCCTCATGTTAAAACGTATCTTCGAAGCCAAAAGGAAGAGTACAGACAACATTTACTAAGGGCAGCAGCAGTTAATAACTATGCTGGAATGGCATGGGAGATTTTCAAAAGAGGCGCTGACATGGTGGACATTCTTGATCCCAATTGGATTAAGGAGTTGGACTCACCAGAAAGAGATTCCGTAAAAAATGGTATCTATGATCCTTAGTGAACTCTTTAATTTGAAGTGATCTTTGCTTTTTATAATACATTTTACCTACACATTGTATTTTTGGCAGTCATAAATCAAATGGAGAAGATGAAAGAGCAAGTACGAGATCAACCAAGCAAGGAGGATAAACTTGGTAAATATAAATTCTGTAAAGCTATAAATTTATATCTTTCTATGCATCTGACTCAGGTTTATACTTATAAATGTAACCGCTCCCACAGCAAAACTGTGTGCTTGAGTTGGTGCAGGAAGGCATGTTTTTGCCGAAGGTGTGGCTGCTCTGCTTTTAAATCGATTTATTGAATCCCCAATTACCGTGGGCATTTCTGGAGAATATGGCATTGGAAAATCAAATCTCCTGATTCAGGTACATATAATTTTTTTTTATGTGAGACGTGTTTTATAGTAAATAATTTCAATGCACTGTGATTCTTAAGAGTTTCAAAAACTCGATATTATTAACAAATTTACTATGGAAAGGTTAAATTTGAAAAGTAATAATAACTTACACATGTGTTTTTGTAGACTGAAAAGATTCTACTCATTACAGCAACCCAGCTAACATTTCCAATTCTTCTTCCACTGGAGCAATTTGAGGGAGCTAGAAAGATCTCTCTAAGTACAAGAGGGAGAAAAATATATGAACAAATTAAAAGAGGGGTTAAGAAGTTATTAGTCCTATCAAAAGATCAATCCCAGAAAGAGGTACACCTAAGATCTGTCTTTGTACAACAGCTCACAAAATATATCAACAGATAAAATGGACTCACGCTTATTAACTCTCTCAAAAACTATATCCAATATTGAATTATAAGCTGAATCATTTTTCTATTAAGATGTAGAATTTCGTAGTACAGATTATTAATAGGTATTTTCTAATTAGCATAATGCTAAAAAGTAATTACTTCTTTGAAACAGAACCCGCTGGTTAATATTCTCAAGAAATATCAACCTCAATATTATGATGTTTATAAATCACTAGCTTGCATGGATAATAGCCAGATGGTAAGCGTGGAATCGTAAACCCTGAAAAATTTCTATACATCTTATTAAACAAATTCATTAAAAATATATGAATTTTTCGGCGTTGTTATCTTTGCCCTTGTTCAGACAGAATGGAAGTCAGTATCACAACAACAAGAGAATGCATTAAGAGGAGTCCCTCGAATTTTGACAATTCGATACCATGCATGGCGTTATAGAGATCAACAAGAAGCTTGGGCACGATTAGGCGTCACAATCACTAGAGAAATTGAGAAGGCAATGACAAGAGCTCAATGGATGAGTACATGCTGGAGATATACTTGGGCCAAATATAGTGTGAACCTTTGGATGCAACTGTTTTTACCCTGTCTGCTCAGCATATCTATTGCTGGATGGGTTGCTTGGATAGTCTGGATGCTACTAAACCAAGCAAGATTCCAAGGTCTAAAATACGGATCCGTACCTTTTACTGTAATAGCAATTGTATGGGTTGTATTAAAATTGGTTATTTCTGTTGTCAAACCCGTGAACACACAAATGCTGAGGTATATCACTTCACCAGACCATACAAGTCGCCTTGGTTATCAGGAACATGTTATTGCTGACATCAATTTCTTGAAAAAAGAACTCGGAAGAAAACCACATTGGTTTTTCTCTTTCATTTTAGGCGTATGGTGCTGGAATTGGTTTGGTTTATATGCGGACAACATTGAAAATACAAGCATTCCGAAATTCATGCCAGCCTCCGAAGATCAAATTCGAATAGTGATCTTTGTGGATGACTTAGATGGGTGCGAAGAAAAGGTCATATTGCAGGTATGCGAAGTTCAAGATTTTGGGTTCTTCAATTGTTTTCTTGACATTCTTTCAAAGAATCACACTAAATTTGTCTTAGTTATACATACAGGTGTTATCAGCCCTAAACCTGGTTTCAGCCGAATGCAAAATCAATGTCATTCTTGGGATTAATATCAAAACGATTGAAATGGCAATTAGAAGAAACTTTGAAGATGGAGATGATGGTGGTTTGGCAGAAAAGTTTATCTTCAAAACTATTTAAATTCCTTTAAATTTGCCAGATCCCACAGGACAAGAAACAAATAGCTTTCTAGAATACTACTTAAGACATAAAATCCCAACTAAATGTAAGTTTTTGAAGTTGAAGACCATTGAAATAATCATAAAGGTAGTTGCATATTATGGTAACCCTAAGAGCAACCTTTAATAAATTTTATATATGTAATTTGATTCTATAGGAGATGTTTTATACTTAACTATTTTGGCTTTTATATATTTTATTCCCTTGCACAGATAAAGAAGATAAGAGTGTTTTTAAAAGACAACACGGTGTACTAGTAACTGTAGAACCTCGGAGAGGTGAGTAACCGACAGCTTTTAGCATTGCTTGCATGCTGATTTTTATACTATTGCATTTAATTATTTCCAACAAATTACTATTGAACATTAATTGCATAAAGTTTTCACAATCTATGATCAATAAGTTCAGAGATTTCTAGATTGTAACAGTGTGTAATCTTTGCAAGTCTCTTTTTAACTATCCAAGTTTGCTTCTATTATTTCACTCTCTTATTCTCTATGCTCAGCATCCCGATGATAGATCATGGAGTATGATCCGAAACGTTGATGCAAAAAAGATTACACAGAGTTGCAATCTAGAAATCTCTACACTTATTATATATATATTATATATATATAGATGACACCTGTCAATATATTTTATTTTGATACATAATTTGATTATGTCATGAGTGTTTTATATGAATTGTTATATTTGTTGTGTCGATTGCTCCATTGCACAGATATAGATCAGGGAAAAAATATTACATGCCAAAAGGAAAATGTTGCTACAAGCCAACACAATTCAATGTTAAACATAAAGCTACCGGAACAAGGGTACAGAGGTAGGAAAGAAGATTGTTCAGTGAGTGGGATGTTTGCACGGTGATCTATTTGAAGTATTAACGTCCATAAGTTGCTCTTGAACAGGAAAAATTAAAAAGGCATTTGACTGGTTGGATCGCCTTTTGGAATTCGCTCGCAACATTTCAACTGAAGTTAGACAGCCATGCGACGAAAGCTTCGACTCATTGAGATGTATAGAAAACGTAAGGTTAATTGAAGAAATATTGTTGCCAAACTATACTGAAGAAGAAGCTTTCATCTTTTATGAGTTGAGTAAATTCGCTTCAGGAAACCAAAAACTCCCTGGAGAGTGGAAGCGATTATTGAGCTACCACAAATTTGCATGGTATGTTCTTCTCCGAGTAGGGAATGTATACAGCTTACCAACATGGAAGGAGCAATTGATTGCATGGATATTTGTTTGTTGGCAATGGAAACATGAAATGGACCATCTAATCAAGGTAAGAAGAATAATGAGAGATTTTCTTATAATTTGATTGATATTACAAAGCCAAATCTAACAGCTACAATTTTGTGTTGTGTAACACAGGCCTGGCAAAAATACACAAATGAATTTATTTCTGAGCAGAATAAAGACAGAGAGCAAAGGCATAGCCGCGGCCCTCTGCTTAGTGAAATTGTTGCCAAATGTATGCTTCAATCGAAAAATTCACAAAGTCCGGTAACAGAAGGAAGTATTACAACAGGGAAACAAGAGGGCCTCATGAAACGAAGGTCTTTAAGACAAGACCCTTCTATGGAAGCAATATTATGCTTATGTAGGGATACTGAAAGAATTAATAAAGAAGGTACATCTCGAAACAATTGGTCCAAGTTACAAGAAGCACCGAAAATTAGAGATGTTTCAATGGAAGCCATTCAATTATTTCAACAATTTCGACTTCACTGTGAAACCGACCATCTTCCATGGCTTTGATTTGTCACATACCTGAAACTTGACTATGAATTTGTATAAACACTCGCGGTGCAGGTGTAATTTGAACTAGGGGTGAAACTATTGCTAGACTTTGTGACTTATATGTTTGACTCTACATGTGGTTATTTAATGTTTACTGATGGAATTTGACTTTGTGACGTATACTTTCAGGGATCTTATTAGTATCGTTAACGTTTATATGTTTTATAATCTGAAACAATTGTTTGATGCTTCGATTGATTTATGGAGTCACAGATGTATAAATTGTCTCTTGTGAGATATGGCCGCCTTGGAGGAGGAAGCGAGTCGACAGAAAGTTGTGCACATGTACTTTGGGCTTGGTCGCATAGTCTTGTCTAATTTTAGTGACCGATATTGATTGTGCATTGTATGCTTGGGTTATATTAGTTGGATCTAACTAGGCCTAAATTGGTCTTGTTATTTGTAAATAGTTATAAATTTTATTTTTAAACGTTAAAAAAACTTTTGAAAATTTAGAGTATTTTATAGTAGATTTTTAGGGGTTTTTTAATTGTTTATTGAGAGTTGTATTGGGGAGCTAGCTAACTCCTAGACAAAATTCACTTATGTACATACAAAAACACATGAAAACATACATAACGACATACATGGTACCATATATTACATGAAGAGATGGCGTAGTGAGGGGCCCGCCAGACGGATGATAGAAGTGACAAAAACGACAACGAAAGGAAAGGGCACGAGAAGCGAAGAGGTGTCCCGTCGCGGATAATACGTTGCCATTTTTTTGCCTTGTGCGAGAAGGTAACTGTTAAGGTGGGAACTTCGAAGGGCGGTGTGTGTTGTGGTTTAAATTGTTGGGCACTGTTCACTTGGAAAACCCGTTGTGCTTTGGGTATTCTCATTTTGCAGGTTGAAATCAAAATGTTGGAGAGCAAGGGCGCACCGCAAGCAGGGGAGAGGACCAAGCGAGTTGAGGTGAGGTGTTTCTAACCGACTGTATGCTATGTTGAAGGTTTTTATGTATTGTTTTATGTGTTTTTGTATTGTTTGATGTGTTCCTGTTAAAACTGTGGAAATGTAATGAAATGTGGATTTAAAGCTACATTTTTGTTCAAAGCTTTTGTTATTAAAACACCCATTGAGTTGCAAGTGAAAGGTTGCAAAGCAAGGGGAGATTGCAAAAATTGAGTTGAGGGGTTTGTAATGATTTGGGTTTTTAGTTGTAAAGGGGTTTAAAATGTAATGAGGGTTTTTGTTTGTAAATTGTTTTCAAACTTTAAGTGGGTTTAGGGTTTTGTAAAACCTAGTGTTTTGCATCTTAGAATTTTAGAAAACAAAATGAATGTCTTTACAAGCTTTTGTTATTTAGACCTTAGGAATGTAATGAAAGGAAGTGTTTTATAAACACCCACGATGGTTTTCCATTTCATTCATATTGGAGTGATAATTGCAACTTTAAATTGTATTTGTTTGTCATGGCATTCCAACAGGCCACATTTGTATCCTCTAGTTTATTTATGGAGTGACAGATGATAAGAAATTGTATCCTCTAGTTTAAAGGTTAAGGAATAGAAGCATTATCTCATGGGAATAAAGAATGTGATTCATAATGATCATAGGCCCTATAATACTTAGAATTTAAGTGAACTTGTAGTAAACAAGTTACTACAAGTGGATGGGATTCCTTTAACAATTTCATATGAGGGTCACAAACAAGGTGGTGGATATACTTTCTAGGCCACCTCTTTTATCTATAAGAAGTAGTTTTTCATTATTGGAACCTTTTGTACAAGAGGTTTATGTAGAGGGTTATAGATATGATACAACTTTTAATAAGGTATATTAGACTTTACAAAGTCAAAAAATGTGGGATTTGAGCCTCAACAAGACTACCAAATTCAAGATGGGGCTTCTCTACAAAAAGGTAAGTATGTTGATAAAAGAGAGCAATATTTCTCTCATAGAAAAAGGCGCAAACATGAATAGTAATTTTAGGGTGACTAAGGTTGTGAATAATCTACAATTATATGCATATCAGCCATATTTGTAAGTTGATGTTTCAAGGTTTATTTGTAGTTATAAATAATTTTATGTGAAGTGTATGTAAGCCCAACAATAGGAAGTTGGCACTAGACCAACCACTGCTAACACTAAAGAGACCTTGAGAGAGTGTCTCCATGGACTTGTTGGATTTATCCTAAGAACCATGATTTAATCATTTTAGTCTATAACCAGATTTTCCTTTTATCATTCAAACTTGGTAGGTAACAATCTATACCTTAATAAATTACAAAGGACCTTTGATTTTGATGAAAAGTTACATGGTTGTTTGGCTAAATCTTGTTGATGATCTTTTCTAGAATCTTAGGTCCATAGGCAATGATTGAGAAATTTGGGATCTTGTCTTTGCCGCATAACTTTATTTTCCTCTGTGGTTATAGGAGGAAAGAAATAGAAGGAAAATAGTATTAATTAATTTGTTGTTGTAAGCATATGTGGGTTTTGGGTTTGCAATCTTTTAGTAAATAATGATTTGGGCATCCAATAAAATGTTTTTGAAATAGGATTTTACATCAATTTCTAGGATTACATTACTATTGATACATTATTAGTATGAATTACATTATGTAATACATTACCAATATGTTAAAATATTAACTTGGGATTGTTGAAAGTTAGGATGGGCATTATAATTGACTCAGCATGAGAAAATATTCATTCATAGTATTGTTGTAAGTTACACTGTTACAATGTGCACTATAATTGAATCAACATGTATCGGACTAGATGGAAAAACTTCCAAAGCCCACTATAACAAATTTTATATGGATTTTTCACTTTTCAATTGTCTACATACCCTAATTTAATCTATAGTTATAATTTTATTATACTTTGGAACATTGCTCTATTTTTGCAAGTCAAATTTTAGGAAAAGATTTTCCATTTTAATATACAACAGTGGAATTACTTGCTCCCTATTTGGGCTAGAGCAACCTCTACATCATATTTCAAATCTACTAAAATCTATTTAGTTATTGTATGATGCAGTTGGGGTGGATGGATACATAAAAAATATTCCAGGGGTGCCTCTATTACAACATATAGACCTTTTGTCTCCATTTGTCACTCCTTTGAGAGTAGAATTTTTTGATGCTTTGATCCAGTGTGAAAGAAGCAGATTGGATTGTTGCCAATTCTATGTACCCTTTAGATTACAGAGCAATGTAAGCCTTGTTCCCCAAAATCCCTGTGCATGTGTGGGTCACTTATTGTCGTATGCCTACCTTGAGCACTGTGACAACCAAGATAGTGGGTGATCCCACAATAGTGGTTTACAATTTTTGGCCAAACTGGACACTGAAATAATTTTTTCTAACTAAATCTTCACTTTCGAGCACCTATAGCGGCTAAACCGTGAGGAATTTGGAGATGATGCAAACTAGAGTTTCATGACATTTTGTCTATAGATTCTAAATATATTTTTTTCAGATTTTTTGGAATCATGTTGCACCTCTTTTTCCATCTCCCTCGAAAACTAGTTTTTTCATAAAACAACATTTTTAAGGAGTGACACTCACCGTATAATGCATAACTTTTTTTCCATGAAGGATAAAATTCTAATTCTTTCGAATTTAGATTTGTAACTCCGATATCTAGTGCTTCCACTTGGTTAGATAATGTTTTATTGAATATTTTTTCCTTAATCAAGTTTCAAAGTCAAACCAATTACAATTTAAACATAGGCAAACCATATAACTAATTTTTTTTGTATGTATCGAAATTCAATTTTTTTTGATAATCTTTTTTTTTTCCACATGTGCAAAGCAAAGAGCTTCATTTTCAGTGAAAAACCTATGTTTAATAAAACTAAAAAAAAATAGATAATAAAACCAAAACATGTTAAAATTATATTCGTTGGATAGTCTGGAGGACTGACCTAGTTGTTGTGAAGTCTCCATTTTCATCCTCAACTTGAGCTTTGAAGGAAAAAATTTCTTTTTTGTAGAGAGAGAGAGTGGAGGGAAAACTAGGGCACAAACCCTGGGGGGGGGAACAGGTTCATTCAACCCCCTTTCAAAAAGGGGTTTTCGTTGTTTTTTATGGTGAGATGGGGTCCACCTTGCATTTAACTAGTTCGCATGAACCAGGGTTCATTTGAACCCTTTTTTGGTTCGCTCGAACCAAAGGGTTCATTTGAACCCCAAAAACCAATTTTTTTTGTATGGGGTCATTTTTTGCCACTTTTCCTTCCTCACTCAAATTGTAAACCACTTTTGTGGGTTTACCCTAGTGTTAGGAAAATGTATCTCAATCTTTGATTTTTCTTAGCATTTTAATTATTTAATTATTTAATTATTTATGGGTTTAATTTGTTGAAGGAAATTGAAGAAAGAGTTAGAAGTGGAAAGTTGCTATTACAGGTGGAGTTGTGCATGAAGGAAAATTCTATTTCATGTTGAGTCTGCATTGAATGTGAGATTTTTAAAGGAGCAATTCTATTTTGGCAAGTGCAACTTTTGCATGTGCAAGATTAGTGATAATTGGTAGTTACAATATTGCATGTGTTTAGAAGTGGATACTTACCATTATGCATGTATTGTGGTTTTGGTATTTTCCATGTTGCATCTTCAACCTTGAGTGTTGGGTTTTAGAAATGTCTAATTAATGCATTATAAGCTCCTATATATTGAGCACTTATATTTTGGAGTTGTATGCTAATGTTTTGTTGAAGTACCATTATGTTGTCAGAATTACTCCAGAATTGAGAAGTGTGAAGACTCATGTAAGAGCATAGATCTACAATTATATTGTAACTTTTTTATTGTTACTGAATAATATAGTTGAGTCATGTTTTGGAGTGTGGAGTTTTATTTTGAAAGGATTTTCCCCACGTAAAATTTTGTGTTATGATTTCATTGTTTTATCTATTTATGATATGTATGTGCATCTAAATCTATAATAGTTTAAAGGCGTTTAATAAATGTTTGCAACTATCTCCTTCTTACATTGGTGTAGGAGGCATCTTTTACGCACTCGACTTCCTTTTAGTTGGTATTAGAGCTTGGCCAACCTTAATTCTATTGTTGGGTTTGAAGGGTTTTTTGAGCCAATCACTACTTTAGTCCCAAGAGTTTTGCAAAAGAATATTTTGTGACCTTGTTGCAAGAAAAAGATGGAAAGAACATCTAGTAAAATTGAAATGGAGAAGTTTAAGTTTCAACTTCAAGTTATAGAAGTTGAAAATGGAGGATATGCTTGTTGATAGAGATCTATGGGCTACAATATCAAAATCCAAACCTTTTGGGAGATCTATGTCTCCTAGAAAGTCCAAGGAAAAATGTTGGAATTGCAGAAAATCTAGTATTTATGTAAAGAGTGCAAGGAGAAGAAAAAGAAAGGTAAAAATAATTTCTCAAGCCCTGACTCCAACAAATCCTCTCAAGATGATGTAGATGCTTTTGTCATAGCCTTTTCAACCCATGCATTAGAAGATGTGTGGTTAATAAACTCAAGTGCTTCTCTCCACATGACCTCGCATAGGGGTTGGTTCTCGAAGTATGTAGAAAATGATGGTGGGAAGATGTATTCGGGTGATGACTCTCATCTAAAGATTATTTACTGTGGTAGAGTCAAGATCAAATTTCCTAATGGTAGAGTGAAGGGGATTGATGGTGTTCTACATATCTTGAGTTTAGCACAAAACCTACTCTCAATGAATAAATTAAATAATTCAGGTGTACAGGCAGTTTTCTCAAGTGGAGGATGCAAGATGATGAGAGGAGTTATGGTGTTGGCTAAGGGTGTTCGGATCAACACCTTGTTCAACCTGGATGCATGCATAGTTTAGTGTAATATTTTCTTTCACAAACCAAAGAAGAAATCTATGAATTCTTCATCCTCACTATTGAATCAAGCAGAGAAGTGTATAGTAGCTAAATTTTATGTCCGTGCATTTTGGGTACCTAAGGGTGCTCATTCCTTGGAAATGAAGCTTCTTACGGAGGAGACAATTTTGTGGCACCATCGACTTGGTCACATTGGTGAGAAGGGTTTTAGATCCCTAAAATATATAAGAGCCTTGTTGAAGGCCTTGATTATTGTAATCTCAAACTTGTTTGAATTTTGAGAACATTGTGTACATGGAAAGAAACACTATGTTTCCCTTTATTCGAGTTCTCATAAGCCTTCTGAGGTTTTGGGCTATGTGCATGCAGATGTGTTTGGTCCTGTGAATGTTCCTTAGTTATTTAGACTTGTTTACTTTGTCTCATTAATAGATGATCACAATATAGAAGGAAATTTATTTATTTTCTCAAAAGTAAAATTGAAGTCTTTAGTCAATTTAAGGATTTTAAGTCTCTTGTTGAAAATCAGACTAGTAGAAAGATTATGTCTTTGAGGATTGACAACGATGGTGAGTTTTGTTTGGAAAAAAATTGATAAGTTATGTAAAGAGAATAGGATTGAGAGACATAAGACAACTCTATACACCTCACAAAGAATGGAGTTGAGGATGAACAGGATGTTGATGGAGAGAGTTAGGAGTATGTTGAGTGGTGTTGGCCTTGAGCAAAAGTTTTGGGTTGAAGCTATAGCCATTGCACATGTTATTTAATCAACAAATCTGCTACATTAGCTCTCGTTGATAAGACACACATGGAGGTGTGGTTTGGTAAAAATCCGTCAATGGGACATCTTAGGGTATTTGATTATGAAGCTTACGCTCATGTTTTGATTGAGAAGAGGTCTAAGTTGGAGAACAAGGTAGTTAAATTTATCTTCATTGACTATGGTGTCATTGTTAAGGAGTACAAGCATTGGGATGTAGTAGCCCAAAAGGTTCTCTACATCAAAACTGTGATTTTTTTGAGAGATGAAACCTTCCACAGTTCAGCTATAGCTAGAGAAAGAGGATAAATAGAAGGAGGTAGTTCGGATTCCACCTACTTTGATGAAAGAAGAACTTTGTACTCTTGTTGAACCTGATGATGAGGAGAGTTTTGAAAGCTCTAAAAGTTTCGAAGAAAAAGAAAGTCAACCTCAACAATTAAGGAGGTCTACCAGAGATAGGTGGCAACCTAATAGGTTTGGTTATTCATTGTTGCACTCTAGTTGCATTTTTGCTTTGATTGCTAACACTGATGAGCCGAGGACTACTAGAGAGGCTATGGGTATTTATGATGCAAATTCTTGGATTAAGAAATGGTTGCATTGAAGAAAAATGATACATGGGATTTGGTACCTAATTTGCTTGAAGGACAGAAACCCATTAGATGTAAATGGGTGTTCAAGAGAAAATCTAGTTTGGATGGAAGTATTGAGAAGCATAAGACATGGTTGGTTGCTAAGGGGCATTCTTAGGTGGAGGGAATTGACTATGGTGAGATTTTATCTCCTATTGTGAAGTTGATATCTATCTAGTTTTTGTTATCACTTACATCAACGTATGATCTAGAAGTGGAATGGATGGATGTGAAGACATCATTCCTTCATGTTGACTTGAAGGAAGAAATTTATATGTCACAGCCAAATCATTTCATGCTTAAAGGTAAAGAACATCTGGCATGCAAATTGAAAAAGTCTATATATGGTCTTAAGAAATCTCATAGGATGTGGTACCTAAAATTTGACACTTATGTGTTGTCTTTGGGATTTCTGAGATATAAATCTAACAATTCTACTTATTACAAATCTGATAATAGTCATATTCTCATAATTACATTGTACATGTATAAATGATATGCTATTTTTTGAGAATGGTAAAAGTCTTATTTTTGATTTGAAGTCTTAGTTGTCAACATAGTTTGAGATGAAGTATCGAGGTGTAGTGAGATATATTTTAGGGATGGAGATCAAAAGAGATAGAGCTAACAAAAAGATTTGGTTAAGAAAAAGCAAGTATGTGAATGGAGTGTTAGATAGATTTGAAGTATGATAGCTTTTTGACAATTATTTGTTCCTATAATGCAAGGGACAGAGCTTTCTATGGAGGATTATCAAAAGTATCCTACTTAGATGGAGGACATGACTAGAGTATCATTTACAAGTGTTGTTGGTAGTCTAATGTATGTTATAGTTTGTACAAGGCTATACATTGACCAAGCAATATGAGTCCTTTGTTGGTTTATGGCTAATCCTAGATGGGTACATTGGGATACAGTGAAGAGAGTGTTCAGATATTTGTGGGGTAATTTCGAGTATTCCCTATGTTTTCATGGTTATCCTACTAGACCTCGAAACTTACTGAGTATTCAAGGATATGTGGATTCAAATCAGACAAGTGATATTGGCAGTAGAAGATCCACCAATGGCTATGTGTTCATGATGTTTGGTGGTGCTATCAGTTGGATGAGTAAGTGGCAGGCTATAGTTGCTTTTTCCACTATAAAAGTAGAGTACATGACAGCTACTCATACTTGCAAGGAAGCCATTTGGCTTAAGATATTATGTTCTGATATTGGTTTTGATGCAGGATAGATTACTATTTGTTGTGATAGTCAGAGTTCCATTTGCTTAGAAAAGAATCCTACGTTCCATACCAGAACAAAACACATTGATGTTCAATTTTTTTTTTTTGTGATATGGTAGAATATGGAAAGGTGAAAATGGAGAAGGTTAATACTTTGGTGAATTTTTCAAATGCATTGACAAAGCTAGTGAGCATTGATAAGTTCAGATGGTGTTCGGAGTTTATGGGCCTCACAACATCTAGCAGTTAAATTTTATTTTTCTATTGGCTCTTCAAAGGTGTTCGACAAGTGGGAGAATGTTAGGAAAAAGAAGGTGTCTTAACCTTAGATTTTTCTTAGCATGTTTTATTATTTTACTATTTATGGGATTTAATTTTTGAAGATAACTCAAGAAAGAGTTAGAAGTGGAAAGTTTCTATTATAGGTGGAGTTGTGCATGAAGGAAATTTCTATTTCATGTTAAGTTTACATGGAATGTGATATTTTTAGAGGTGAATTTATATTTTGGAAAGTGTAGCTTTTTCATGTGCAAGATTAGTGATGATTTGTAGTTATAATATTGCATGTGTTGAGAAGCGAAAACTTACCATTATGCATGCATAGTGGTTTTAGTATTTTCCATGTTGCATCTTCAGTTTTGAGTGTTGGATTTTAGAAATCTCTAATTAATGTATTGTAAGCTCCTATATATTGAGCACTTGTATTTTGGAGTTGTATGTTTCTTTTTTGTTGAAGTACCGCTGTATCATAATTACTCCATAATTGAGAAGTGTGAAGAATCCTACAAGAGCATAGCTCTCCAAAGATATTGTAACTTGTTTATTTTTGTTGAATAATATAATAGAGTCATGTTTTGGAGTGTGGGGTTGTTCTCTCGAAAGGGATTTTCCCATGTAAAATTGTGTTATGATTTCATTTTTTTATTTGTAACAAGTTAAAGGTGTTTAAGAAAAACAATTCAACTCTCTCCTGCTTAGATTTGTGTAAGAACATCTTCCATACACTTAGTTTCCTTTTAGATAGGAAGATGGGAACCAATTCCCAATTTGAAACTAACTACAAAATTTGGCTAGACTCCAAACCTCTATTGTCAGTCATATATGTTTCATTTGGTAGTCAATGTTTTTATTTCATCAAAATCAAAGGTTCTTTGTAATCTATAAAGGTATAGATTCTTACCTACCAAGTCTAAATGATAAAAAATAGAAAATTGGGTTACAGACTAAATCCAATAAATCTAAAAATGGAAAAATTTAATCTCTTAAAATTAGGAATCCAAATATTAAAAACTCTCAAAACCAAAATTTTGATACCATGTTAGAAATTTGAAACAAATGAATAAACATGATCTTTCTATGAGAGAGATAAGTTATAAAACTCTCAATGAAATAATACAAATATAGATCCGAAATTCCAAGAGATGTGCAAATGTCAAGATGGAAATATTGCATTAAGAGCTCAAAGAAAAGCTACAGAAAAATGACTACATGCATCAATGTACATGTATTCCAAAGTATACAATAATAAATATGAATGAGTATGAATGAAAATACAAGTTAGCGAGTTTGTATCAAACTAGGGAGAGGATGGAGGTGGTAAATCCAACCAATAAGGAGTGAGCACCAAGTAGTCTAAAAATAGTAAATGTTCCACCCTTTTAGGATGGTGACATCTCAACACCTTATCTCCTAGTTATCACATATAATTAAACACACTTTATTAACTTAAGAAATCATAATAAAAGTTTACAAAAAAATAATGACTAAGGAAAAATAAATTAACCCACTAGGAAAATAAAAACTTACACTAACAAATCCAAGGGGGAAAATAAAATTTATGTTGCAAGGTGTGCGCCCTTGGTTTCATGACATGGCTTAACTGCCTCCCGTGGATTCATTAACCCTGGCAGTTGTATCAGGCATTAAAAAGTCAATCTTTTGGTGCAACAACAATCGTCTGTTTAATAAAATTGGTATTAGAGCCTAGGTCATGGGTTTGAACCCCTTGCTTGTGTTGGGTGGGGGATTGTTGCAAGGTTTGCACCCTTGGTCTCCTTGTTCTATGCAACACAATACTTGGGTTCGTGACATGGCTTAAATGCCTCCCATGGATTCATTAACTCTGGCAGTTGTATCAGGGATTAACAGGTTGATCTCTTGGTGCAACATCAACTGTCTTTGCAACAATTTCCCCTTACATCCTTTTATTCTAGAAAAACTAGTAATGAGTTTTTATGCCTCCCTTACCCTCATCTTATAATATGATAAGTTTGAACCAACCAATGGGGATACCCTCCTTTTAAAATAAAATTCAACCATGTGGGGTACTTTCCATTGATAATTTAAACCAAGAAAACCCATTTGGTTTTAGTAATTTAAATATTACATCACTTAGAGCTATCAAATCATTCTTAGGTAACAACAACTAGGAAGGGATTTCCTTGTATAATAAATATAGCAATCTCCACTCATAAGACTTATGTTTTGGGTAACTATTCTCTCCACACACAACCCATTTTTTGGAACATATCTTGAGTATCTCAAGGAATCTCTATATCACATAATTTGCAATATCATGTTTCCCTAGCCTATTCTTGAGCTTCCCAAGTTCAATGGGTTAAGGGACCCCAAATTTCCTATCAAGGACTATACAACGGTAGTTCAATAAATTCTCCACTTGGATGGGGTGGTTGCCTAATTTTTTCAAAAATATTGGGAGCAAATTACCTTGGATTGACCTATTAAGAGATTCTTGAGGTCTAAATTCATTCTCTTCAATAACTCATTAGTGATTATGTTGCTTCCTTTGATGTGAATAAATTGGTTTAAATAGAGATTTGAGAATTCATGTGCTAAGAAGACATGAATGAATCAATAGCATATTTCATCATGCAATGGAGGAAGCTCATCTACTTTGAAACTAATGAATGAAACATGGACTATAAGGATTTATGTGATTTTTTCTTTCATTCCCTCTAAGTCATATGAAGAGAATCTTGAAAGAACTTTCAGAATATAGATAAATTTCCACTGATAGTAGATGGAATAATATAACAAAAATGAGAGACTAGTGACATAATGTACAATGAAAACACAATCCATCATTAGGTCAAATATTTTGAAACATTTAATTACAATGCCACCATTAATGGGGTGAAAAATATTCACTAATGAAGAACAACAATTATGGTTATGGTTGCAAGAAAAATTCTTTACCAAATAACCAAAATGAGAACTTCATTTATTTCCCTTGAGAGATTATTATAAGAAAAGAGGTAGGCCAAATGAGGGGTCATAAAAAAAATCCCTATGAACCCTATTAGAAACTTTAATAGTACTATCATGATATTTTTTTTCATAAGAGAAGGGGCATGGCACTATGTCATGTCGAGAGTATAAGAACTTTATATCTAATCTCCTAGAGGAATAATGATGTATATTTATAGATGAATTCCTCTACCTCAAAATAAATTTGATCACACCAATGACTAAACACTATCAACCATTTTCAACCAAGGCAATACATTAGTAGATAAAATTAGAACAAAAATAACAACTCACCTCGCATTCATAGTCCAAGTTACTGCATGTTTCACCAAACTAGAGGGAATGATAATTCAAATTACAAAACCATCTAGTTCCTTCAAAAACTTAATGAGTATTTATGAACACATTCCTATAAGAAAAAGAGCATAGATCAACTAATTTTCAATAAAATTATTAACATATCATTGATTGGGACATGTTAGGCCTTATGGAATTTGATGCAGATGAGGAAATCTATACCACCCATGGACTTAAATAGATTCATGATTCAACCTTTTCTCACGTATTAGACCTTTTAAGGAACTCTCCACTCACAAGAGTGCTCCCCTTAGTGTCTTAGGTTTAGGCTACATGATGCAAACTACTTCAATCGTACAGGGGCACCATTGATTAAAATTTGTTTAGGTGTTGAGGTTTTTTGTCTAAAATAAGGTCAATGAGACCATTTTCTATTGTAATGAGTCATTTTAGTTGATAGCTAGGTGTCTAGAAGGTTTGGATTGCAAAAAATGTTAAAATATGAAAAAGTTGTTAATTGTGTAAAAGATGCAAAATTGAAAAGTTGTAAAAAGGAAGTCCAATGGTCACAAAACTTCAAAAGGAAGTTTGTGGAAGTTAGACAGTTAGTTTGGAGGGAAAAATCATAAACAAGGTGAAGACCATCAATGTATGTTGGATTTTGAAGATTTGAAAGAACCATCAATTGATATATTGTTGTTTTTATCAGATTTTCTGTGTTTTTCATCATTGTTCTAGACTACGTGATCCCACAATAGTGGTTTACAATTTTTGGCCAAGCTGGACACTAAAATAAATTTTTTTTAACTAAATCTTCACTTTCGAGCACCTATAGCGGCTAAACCGTGAGGAATTTGAAGATGATGAAAACTAGAGTTTCATGACATTTTGTCTATAGATTCTAAATATATTTTTTTCAAAATTTTTGGAATCAGATTGCACTTCTTTTTCCATCTCCCTCGAAAACTAGTTTTTTTCAAAAAACAACATTTTTAAAAGGTGACGCTCACCGTATAACTTTTTTTTCCATGAAGGATAAAATTCTAATTCTTTCAAATTTAGATTTGTAACTCTGATATCTAGTGCTTCCACTTGGTTAGATAGTTTTTTATTGAATATTTTTTCTTTAATCAAGTTTCAAATTCAAACCAATTATAATTCAGACATAGCACGACCGTATAACACAAACTTTTTTTGTATGTATCAAAATTCAAATTTTTTTCTTTGTTGGATCAAAGAATTCAATATTTGGTGCACTAATATATATATATATATATATATTAACAATCTGCTATTTTTCCACATGTGCAGAACAAAGAGCTTGATTTTTGGTGAAAAACCTAAATTCACGAGAAATAAAAAATAAATATAATAATAAAATTAAATTCATTTAAAATTATACTTTTTGGGAAGCTTATAATAAGGAATACATACTTACAAAAAATAAATTTTAAATGAATTCATTTGATCCCCCAAAAGGTAAATCAAAAGTGGTTTTTTATCAGCATTTTGATAGGTGTAAAGGAGACTCCGTTATAGGTATGGTTTAAAACTAGCGGGGTTCTATCTAGGGGGGTTTGATTTAAGGTAGTTTGATCAAACCCTCTTCAATTGGAATTCTTTAAATGGAACCTTTTAAGGCTTAAATCATTATATTTTCTAAAAAAATGTGATTTCAGCAAAAATCGGTTCTGTACAATATCTAAAGTGATTTAAATTGTCTTGATTTGCATACTAGACTATCTTAAATCTCTTTTAGATCTACTATTGTGAATTTTCATTAAGTCTTGTGCAATTTATTGTCAAATTTCTAAGACAGGCCTGTGTAAACAGAGTTAAGGGTTTGAAGTTAACACAATGAGTTAAAGCTCATTCCACCTTCTGTGATCACTATAACTAGGTGGAATGGGATTTATTTTGTAGGATTAGATGTTTTCATTATTTTTGAGTGCAGGGGAGGCCAAATAGTGTGTTGGGCATGATGCCCTAGGATGGACAATTGAGTTTTCCAAGAGGAAAAGTGTGGTTTTGAGATGGTAAGGAGTGTAAATAGGTTGGGAAGTGTTATATCTTGATGAATTAAGTATGTTTAGAGGTTATTGGGCCTATTTGAGGTGGGGGTAAGTTTAATTAAGGCTTGCTAATGTGATTTTCAATAAAACCCTAGATTCTAGGCAAGAAAAGAGGGTTTTGAGTTTAGGCATCTTGGTAGATTAATTTATGAAAAAAAATTGTGGATTCTTGGGTTATGAAACCTTTAGATTTCTGCCCCAATATGTTTTGTGGATTTGGAGAAGTATTTAGGCAAGATCCTTTGTAAAAGAGGCCTAATTTGAGGCCTAGTTGGCGTAGAAAGCCCGATTTGAGAGAATTGTTTCAAAGAAGTCTATAGTGGTTTGGAAGTATGTTATTGTGTTCCCTAATGGGTCTTTGAAAAGGTTTAGGTCTTGGTCTGAAAAGATCTTGTTGAAAGGTTTTACCCGATTGAGTTGGATTGCAGTGCTACAAGGAATTGTGTGAGATTGCTAAGACAGAGAGGATTTTGAAGAATATTGAATTGAAGGTTATTGCTTTTGGTTGATACTATGTTTGAGTGTGTTGCAAGACCTCCCCTGGTTACATAATTCAACCCATCATGACAATAATGTTATGAGTAACTCTCACCCACCTAGTTCTCCTCCTAAGTATAATGATTTCACATTTGATTTCAAACAACTACCCTCATATGATGACATGTCAAGGAAAAGTGAACCTACACTTTACCTAAAATTTTAAATTCATGATAATTATATTAAACATGTCATGATTTACGATGGGTCTATAACCAATCTAATCTCTCTTTCCATCCTCCAAAGGATTGGGTATAATGAATCCAACATCACTTAGAAAAATGATACCCTTAGAGGTGGGATAAGCTTATGACTCTTATCATTCCAAATCTTAATATCCTTATCACCATTGGTCTAAAATCCCTACTTATGTAACTTTTATCATAAATGAAGAAACTAGCTACAACATAATTCTTAGATGGCCTCAAATTCATACAATGTGTACCATTACCTCCACCTTACTTAAATAAATATATTTTCTTTAAATCAATCAAATTCACATCATCAAGAGTGATCCTAATCATTTAAGTGTGAAATCTCTATGTCAGAAAATAGAGCTAGTATAAAAAATTAGAGTCAATAATTATAAAAATATTCCTAAATATAAGCCTAAAGATAAAATAAAAAAGGTGACCCATCAAAAAGGCCTTAACATAATTGATGTAGTTTCCTCTAAGATCAAAACTTCTAAATAACTAAAGCAAGATCAACCTATCATCTTTCCTTTTGATCATCATTTGATAGGAACCTATGTACATAAAATCCTTGTTGATAATCTTGTTCAAGATACCTTGAGTATTTTTATGGATAAGAATCTAAAATTTTGGATCTCTCCACATCAAAGGGATAATTATCTCATTGCTACATTATATCATCAACAAAAAGATCCAAAAAGTTGAGATCCATTATTCAAGAAGTTAATCCTCAAGATTTTGACCTAAAGAGGCTTGACCTTAGTCCTAGTTGGTTAGGCCTATATAAGTGGACAATATAATAAGAATGTGCTCCTATACCATTTAAGTTCAAAGACCTCATACTCAAAATTAACAATCTTATTGATAAAATAGCCAATGAAGACCAAAAAATTAAACCAAATTGGAAAGATTCTTAAATGGTTAATGAAGACACTAATAATTTTGTCTATCTCATGTGCATGAATGAAGGGGAGGAGGATAGTGAAATATTAAATTCCTTCCATCTCAATAAATATTATTGTAATGTTGTAAATTGCATTCTATGCAATTTCACACTACATACACCTTCCTCTTTAGATAAACTAAGATAATTATGCTCCATCAACTTAAAACCATTTCTCACCATCTGGCATGCCCACTTCCTCAATCGTTAAGTCTAATTTTAACATGGACCAATACAGTCACAAAGATGTCCATGAGCCGCACTAGCATCCCACAAAAATATGTGATTACTGGTGGTTGTTGAGAAGTTACACCTATCACGTTTTGGTAGCATAACGCCTCTTCCAACCTACAACCTTGGAACAAAAATCACTTGGGCAGGCCACCTAGACCAAAAAGTCTCTCTCTTTTTCTTTTTGAAAGGGATTCTTCATTCTCCACTTTTTGAGACTTCGTGGTCCATTCATTCTACACTCTTTATTTATTCTTGAAGGTGATTTTTTCTTTCTCTCTTGATGAAATAAACAAATCTCTTATATTCTCCTTTCTCCACCATTCTATACATGCACACCTTGCAAAGAGTTCTTCTATGGCTTTTAGAGCAAGATCCATTGTTACAACATGAGCTTATCTTGCAAGGAATTCATTGTCATCTTCAAGGTTCTTGTTTATCCTTTGTTGCACAAAAAAGCCCCACTTTTTGGTGCTTGAACGAGGTAACTCTTCAAGAATATTTATTGAGGATATTATTTTTATCTTTGATTACCATATGGTTTTATTTTTCATTTCAAATTTATTTTCATTATCTTGTCTAAGGTTGTCTATGGAGGTGGAAACACCAATACGAGGTTTTGATTAAGGAAAACTCCTATACATCCACCCAAAAATGATCTTTGGTCTTGTGTGTGTAGGTGCAAGTGGAAGAAATTTTTGAAGCAAGCTTTAACATCATCAAATGATTTTGTTGATATATAAAACCTCTCCTTGTCATTTTCATCTCATTTCCATTCAACATCTTTATTTTTGTACCTTTAATTTTGTGCATTCATATTATGCACCTCTTTCATGTCTAGAAATCAGTGCACAATATTGTGTTTTATGCTGAAAAATCCTATTTTATATCCATATGGGACACCAACATTGTGCACTGACATCTGATAGTCACGTTGTCATCCTGGATAGAGAGCTTGTCGAGCTGTCCAGAAGACCTTTGTACACTGTACTTTCTATTTTTGATGTTTGAAAGGTTCGAATAATTTATGTACTCTATTAAATTTCACATTCCTCCATTCTTAGTTCACTTGAGTTGTGTCAATTGAGATAGTGGAAATAAAGTTTTCTCCGTGAGATCTCATCATCTTGAGGGTAGAAAATTCCCTCCTCTACAAATTATATTAGAAAATCATAAAAATAAATTAAACTAAAATAACAAAAAAATAAAGAGGCATGAATAGATAATAAAAAATGAAAATCATGCATTTCATCATTTCCATCATTAATTTTTTAGTGATTTACTATTGTTCAATTTTCATCCTAGTAAGTATTTTTAAAGTGACAAGTATAAGTTATCGCTACTAAGAGTTGTGGATACCCAAAATCATCAATTACCATTCCTCTTTACATTTCTAGCAATTTTAAATAAACTCAAACTCTAAGCTTTATAATAACCCCAATATTAACCATTATGTGGTTAAGTCTTGGTAAAACAAGTTTTCAAACCTATAGTACCAGAACATAAGCTAATAGGTAGACCTTCCTAAATCCTTTTTGGTGAGAGAGAAGCGTTAGGATTCATATTCTCCTTTCTCTACCATTCTACACATGCACACCTTTCAAATAGCTCTTATACAACTTTCAGAGTAAGCTCCATTGTTGAAATATGAGCACATGTTGCAATGAAGTCATTGTCATCTTAGAAGTTCTTGTTTTTTCCTTTGTTGCACCAACAAGCTCCACTTTTTGGTACTTGAATGGGGTAACTCTTCAAGAATCCTCAATTCTCTTCCCTTATTCAACTTTGAGATTACATCTTCAACTTCTTTGACTTTTTTTCACATCCATTTCCTCCTATTTGAGCTTTCAATTTACCAATTTTTTCTTTTGATTCTTTAGTTTTTGCCTTCAATTTATCATTTGTCCCTTTTGATTTTTCTAACATGCATTCATATTTGATATTTTTCAATCTTGCTTCATCCAGATCTTCAAGGGTAGACTAGAGTTCTCCTTCAAAATCAACTCCACAGTCATTTGGATTGATGTCCCAACCTTCAGGTTCCATTGACTCCAGATCCGGTTTGGGAACAAATAAATCATTGATCTTTGCTATAGACCCCATGTGTTCAAGAGCAGGATCAACCTTAGCAGTTAAGCTTCTTAAGGAACTTGGATAGGATACCAATTGTTGAACACAAAGTAGTGTTGAGAGGGGGTGGGTGAATCAACACATGTTAAAAATAATTCATTCCCATTTGTAGATTAAACATCACATCACAAAAACTGAAAGAAGAGAAGAAAAAGGAAATTATACACCACATAGGGACACCAAGATATTTTACATGGAAAACCCAATGAGGGAAAAACCACGGTGATGATTAACTCACAATACATGTAGCTCACTACTAACAAGAATTATAATGTTGTTTAAGGCTCACTGCTTATGAACTTGCAAACTAAGGAAAACACCCTTATGGAAAGATACAAAAGACCTAATGAGACTCATTGTCTCAAACCAGGATACATTAAAATTATAATGGGAAAATTGAATATGAACAACTATGAAGAAGCATCCACCATATGTTGATGTTGCAGTTCCTCTTTTGCACAATTAACCCTTCACACTGAATTTGCACACTTAAAATTTTTCTCAATCACTATCCAAAACAACAACTCCTTCACAAATGAATTTGATCTTCTATATATATCCTCCACAATACTTCAAAACCTTAATTAGATTGGCTCCAAGATGACCTTTTTGATGAGACATATGGATCACATTGGTCGGCTCCAAAATACATCCAAAAAGAAAAGAAGCTTAGTTGTGGATCAATATACAAAATTTCAAGGCCCAAATATATCACAAAACCTTTTCCAAAGAAAGATTAATTGATCAAGATTAATCGCAAATGAAAGAACCAAGTCAATTAGCCTAAATAATGACAACACCACAAAGAAACTACCATCTATACAACTTTAAACCACCAGGGAGAGATCAAAGCCATCATGTGGATCAAGATGAAAGCATTGTAGTCCATGCACGCTATCTCCTCAACCTTCTCCTAAAGAAACTGATCATCATATATTGGTGAAAGAGGAGAAACCCACTGTATTTACAAGAGAAGAGCATTCCAAACAAACTAAAACAAACCATTATTTGAAAACTAATCTTGTAGACCATAAAAACTCTTGAGACTTGCAAGGAAGAATTTAGATACCTTTGTGAACATATCCCCAAATTTGCATGGTCACATTTGTTTCATTGGAAGAATGCAGAGCATTCCAATAATCCTTCATCATTATATTGCATAAACCAGAACACTGTCAACTATAACTCTTGTTGCAGAAGGTGTAAAGACTTGAGCTCTTGGAAATAGAACCTTCACAACACAACCAAATTATCATTTGAACTGCAAGACAAAAACTTATTCTACGAAAGGATGTGGACCAAAAGACCATGACTCTATCACAATGAATGCCATGGCAAAGATTTTGTAACTTGTAGTTATTTGTAGTGCATCACAAAAAGATGATATCAATGTAAACATGTTGTAAACATATCAAAACATGTGTTCCAACCTCTACATCATACTCAGGTCACCATTTTCCTCATACATCTTTGCAGACAAGCACAACACATATCATGTGTTTAACAAGTATCTTTGGAGTGTATACACACCTTATCATACTCATTTGACATCAATGATAGCTCATATTGAGTTGACATCAATGAAAAAACCTATTGCCAACATTCTACTCTAGATATCATCCAAGTTTCATGGTTTCCTTAGAAATTGTAAGCTATAGTGAGACCACCAAAATATCTTAACCATGGGTGGGGAAAGGGTGCGAACAAAACTGGGCTCCTATGAGGAGTTTAAAATTGATCCTCTTCTTTGGCATATTTTCTTGGAAGGGTGGATTTCCCCTTTTCTAGAATGCCTTAATTGACATGATGGGAGTCTATCTATTCAATTTGCAAGTGCCTCGAATAAGCGCCAAGCGAGGATGGGTGAGATTTACTTTGAAGTCAGTGAGGAGATTATGGCCCAAGCTATTGAGATTTCTTGTAAAGGTCGAAAGCTCAAGAGACATAGTAAGGTTCTTGATAATAAAAACATGACCCTGTTCTTCAAAGAGGATGAGTCACCAATGTAACTTCATAGGGGTTCAAAAGAGAAAAACTCCCACATCTATGGGATAAGATATGTTTCCTTCTCATGAAGTATGTCACTCTAAAAGGTAGATTCAAGTGCTTTTATTTTATCATTTACCCAGGTTGCATGATCACTTCAGGAGTAAGACTATCAAAGCTTTCATTTTTATTTGTGTAGGCACCTAAATTTTTTTAACATCACACATTCACATTTTTCAACATTTTTCGTCATTTCACTCATTATCTCCTAGTTCATCAATTTTAATTAAATAATTTCTAACTATTTGATTAAATTGACATTTTCCTCTATTAATTGAATAATTAAATATTATTTGATTAATTCATTTATTTTCCTCTATTTTACCTTAATTAAATATTTTTCATTATTTAATTAATTCTAAATTTTCTTTAAATCCACCTGATTAAATAATTTTTAATTATTTAATTAAAAATCATAATTTCCTCTTACCTCTCATAATTAAATAATTTCTCAATTATTTAATTAGCTAATATTCTTCCAATAATTAAATGAATTTATAAATTCATTTGGTTTACATATTCCCTCCAAAAGGAATATTCCCAAATTCAAATTTAAATTAATTTCAAATTTGAATTTATCCCTCTAAAAAATATCCTAAAATAGCTTCCTTAAATTAAGGGATCATCTTCAGTTAACTTAACCTCTCATTCAATCTCCATCATTGATTTTCATCTCTCAATCCCAACTGTTGATCTTACCTTCAAGAAATCTATAAAAATAAGCTTTCATCATCAATCAATTCATTTACAATTTTCATGAGAATCTATTTTCATTCTGAATCATTTGAATATTCAATCTTTGATCATTCATCAAACTTTTGTTAATTAGGTTTATGTAATTATTATTGGTGTAAATAGGTGTTTTACCTATCTAGGTCCTATTTACATGTTAAGTCCACTTAGGTCCTAGGAGGGAATATTTCTAGTTAGCATTAATTAGGAGGGAATCTTTCTAGTTAAGTATTAGTTGTCACTTATCTTTTAAAAGTTAATGCCTGTGTCCTAAGTCATTTAATATTTGTTGAGGTAGTTGTCTCATTGTATAGGATTAAGACACATGTCATGATCTTGTCTAATCCTATCTCACAATTTTCCTTTATAAGCAAGGCATCATATGTACATAGTAATATTCAATTTGGTAATCTTGCATCCATAATCATAGCATGATATTTCTTCCATTTTCCTCTTGTAGAAGTTATTGTTGTCTTGTAGGTGATCTTGGGGTATTGAGTTCACCATAAACTCTTGCATGGTATCAAAGCTTCAATGTTGTAGACTTCTTCCCATATTTGAGGGACCAATCATGGCATGAAATTTTTGTTGGGTATGAGTTAGGGTTTTAAGGAATTCACCATTAAATCCAAGGCATTGGAGAAAGTCAAGTTTTCCTTTCATTTCATCAATTTTCATTATGTTTTGTCTAATCTACGAGGGTTTGAAGGGTTTCAGTTGCTAGATCAGAGCACTTTGGGTCAAAACTAACCTTTCCATGGCATCTAAAAGGCCCAAAAACCTAAGGAACAACTGTCAATTCATCAAATTTTGACATATTTGTTTGAGTACATCAGACAAAAATTTTGTCCTAGGGATAATTTTGTATGATCATATGGATCTGTATTGTACAACATGGTCGTGTCAGGTCTGCAGTCGAGTAGAGAATATTCTCTATGTTTTGGCACATTCTTGTGAATATTTTGGGAATATTCATTTTTATGTAGTGCTTGTGTAGGTTTGTATACTTGGTTGGCATCACATTGTACCTATCTGCATTAGTTTTATTTAATTTGGCAAGGGTATGTTTCTAGTAGAAGTTTTATTAATACAAAATTTGGTTAGAATTTTAAATGTCAACCACATTTTATTATCCACAGTTGGTAAGCTAAAGACCCCATGGTCCCGGGGATCTTAACAGCCCCGACCTCACCTTAGCAGGGGGGCTTAGAGCCTTGGGGTGGTGCAGCTCCACCCGCCACCCCCGAACACCTCGCCCTAGTGGTGTCGCCACTGCTAGGGGCAACAATTTTTTTATAATTTTTTTATATGTAGGGTCCTATGGAGAAACACTCGCCAGTTTATTTTAGCCCCAAGCCCAAATTTTGTTCCCTAAAGGCCCAAATAGGCCATTTTTTTGAAACAATCATAACTTGCAATCCAAGAGGCTGTTTTTTGTAAATAAGATATCATCAGAAATTTGTTCTTTTCAATTTTCTAGTGGTGTAGGTTATTTTCCATAAATTTTCTATTTTCAAGTATTTATTGTTGTTTGAAGCCAGACCTTAGTTTTTGGCTCCCAAGATCATATATTTTTTCCACGATCTTCGATTTTCACAATTCTTGTAGTGTTGGAAAGGTATTGAGGAGCTCTATCATACCATCCATGTACTTTTTTTGTTTTATCCTAGGTATATTGTGATTTGAATTTTTTTCCTTGATGGGTTTCCTAGAGATTACTTGGATATTTTGATAGTTGGGAGGGTGTAATTTTGATATTTGTACTTCATTTCAATATTAGAATGATGTTCTATATCTTGTTGCTTCATTCAGACTCCAGGATTGCTCCATATCGACAGTGTTTTAGTGTTCCTTAGCATCAGGTCTACTATTTTTTTATCATGATTCTGACTTGAGTCCTTGAGTGACTCTAATATGGTTTCTAGCATCATAATTATCTTTCCTTTTCTTTCCTAATTAAGGATTCCAATGTTACTCCACCAGTGTGTTTCCAGTGTTTCTTTGTAGTATGTTAGTTGATTGAGGGGGGTTGAATGGTCTCTTCTTTGTCTCTCTTATGGGGGTTTTTTTTCCTTGAATGGGGTCTTTTCCTCTCATTTTTAATCGAGAGAATAATTATATCTTATCTCTCTTTTGGGGAGGATTTTTGTCCCACTGGGTTTTCTCATTTTCTCTCTTTGTGAGAGATTGCATTTGTATATATACAAGGGTACCTAACATGGCCTTGGAGTTGAGATCCATCTTTGTGTCATTTGTATAATTGTACTCCCTAAGTTGTACTTACGAAGGGGTGTTGGTGTAAATAGGTTTTTTACCTATCTAGGTCCCAATTACATGCTAAGGCTACTTAGGTCCTAGGAGATAATTTTTTTAGTTAGCATTAATTAAGAGGCAATATTTCTAGTTAAGTATTAGTTGTCACTTATATTTTGGAATTTAATGCTTGTGTCATAAGTCAATTAATATTTGTTGAGGTAGTCGTCTCATTGTATAAGATTAAGACACATGTCATGATCTTGTCTAATCCTATCTTACAACTTTCCTTTATAAGAAAGGCATCATATGTACATTATAATATTCAATCTAGAAATCTTGCATCCATAATCATGCCATGATATTTCTTCCATTTCTCTCTTTTGGAAGTTATTGTTATCTTGCAGGTGATCCTAGGGTGTTGAGGAGTTCACCATAAACTCCTAAAATTATATGAGTAATCCAACATATCAAGAGCATAATTCAATAATGGATTAAAAATTTTGTATGATCTAGGTGAGGTAATTTGATCTTGACTTACATTATTGTTTTGGGTTTTATTTCATTTAATCATTTACATTCAACTTCATTAGTAATGGGTTAATTCAATTAATTCGGTTCTTGATTTATGATGTTATTGAAATTTCTTGTTGTTTTCCCTATTGATCTTGATCTTTCCATTATCACCTATTCATATTATGGCACACCCAGTGGGATCCACGTCCCTAATCTAATGTCAATTTCAGATTCCTTAAGTTATATGTTACAACGAAACTTTTGGCATAGATCGACGCTTTTGAAATGCATAGCGACACTTTTGGTGAAAACTGATACTTCTGATATGCATAGTGACACATTTTGTTAGGATAGGTGACATTATAATTGCTATCCTAAGTTGATAATTGTGTGTCTCCACGTTCTTTGGAAACTGTTCTAGAGGACATGAGAAGCAAAATATTTATTATTTATTTTCATATGAAAAATTGTAATTGCATTCAAAGAGGTGAACCGACTACGGTGACGGTTACAGAGCATACCGAGAGAATATTCCCTTTGGGTGTACAACTTTTGGGTGGGGACCACTTTGCATTGCATGTCCTTGCATGTTATTTGCATGTTTTGCATGGTGGGATGCCCAATTTTTCATGTTGGTGCATGTTCTTGCATGAAATTGTCAGATCCATTAGAGAGTTATGGAGCACTTAGTATTGACCAATTTTGATTGGCTATGGGTTAGGCGCCTATGTGAAGGCTAGATGTGATCATTTAATATTTTTCACCATGCTTATGGGCTATCCACTAAGGGGGGCGTGGTTTTTTCTAGGTGGTTTTGCTTGTTGTTTTGGGATACCATTTGTGGCATTCTCTCCCACAAACTTCTATATATTGGAGCATTGAGATGATGGTTTGTATAGTTTATTTGCAGCTGGTTGTCAAAGTAACAAAGTGTTGATGGAATTCAAAGAAGAGTGTTGCATTGGTGTATCTCATTTGAAGATTAATATAAACATTAGATCTCTTTGGGTGTGGAGCTTTTTCCTACAAGGGTTTTTCCATTTATATCTTGTGTCACTTGTTATTCTCTACTTGTGGTATTGCTGATTTTTCTTTCATGTTTGGAATTGTTAATCACATTATCACTTAATGGTAATCTTGGATCCATAATTTTAGATTTGCAAACACTTTATTAAGTTCTATTATTTCAAGTTTCACCTTGAACTTCCAACATTTGGTATTAGATCTAACAACTATTTTAAGAGAGGGACGCCTTTCTTTTGAGTGTCGAAGGTTTTTGGTTGTAGTATGGGAAAGTGTGCATTGTGGGTTTTGCAGATTTGTGAAGAATACTGAAAACCATGGATTCTACCTCCCATCTAGATATTTAGAATTTCAATGGCATCGGTTACGAGATGTGGAATTTGAAGATGGAGGATCCCCTTGAAGAGAGAGATTAGTGGTTAGAAGTTTCAAGTGAAAAGAAACTAGAATCAATGTTTGACAAAGAATAAAAGAAAATGGATAAGAAGGCATGAGGAACCATTTAGTTGTGTATTGCATATTTTTTCCTCCTAAATACTTTAGAAGAATCTACCACATTCAAGTTGTGGAGGAGGATATGTGAAATCTATTAAACTAAAAGTCTAACTAATAAGTTGAATCTCAAAAGATGTTTGTATTCTTTGAAAATGAAGGATGGTGATTCTATTACAGAACATTTAAATGCTTTTAATGTGATTATTAGTCAACTTGCATCTATACATGTTAAGATAGAAGAGGATAAATGTATTTAGTTTCTTTTTTCTTTACCCGAATCTTGGGAAAATATAATTTATTTATTTATTTTTAAATAAAAGGCATATAGCCGACTTAATATATTTATGTAGTAATATAAAAGGTTACAATAGTAATATCTTTCTAGTCATAGGATAAAATCTAGCATATACAATAGTATGTTGTTTTATCAACAATCTTTTCCCTCCCAAAATGATTTTTTGTGCTGACAAAATTTTAGATGACCTTGTACTTTTTCAGCTTCTTGTATTGATAGACATCGATTATAACCTTTTGCAAAAAAACTACTCCAAAATGTTGATTCTTCATATGCCATATTCTGCCCCATACATCTTATACTTTGAAATCTGATAGTAGATTAGAAGATTCAAGAATAGATGAAAGTAAGATATATGTAAAATACTCCAAAATATTTCAAAATATCCAATATTTCCAACAGATGAGCTATCAACTCCTTCACCTTTTTGCATTGTCTAATGTGCTAGTGGTGTTGAATGTGACTTTGTAGTTATGTTCATATCTGGCACTTGGGGAATTAACCTGACTTGGTATGTCATCCTGTTACTTTCTTCAACTTGTGACCCTAAATATTTGGCCACCTCTTTATTTTTTTCCTCTTGCTTATTGGAGTTTCCCTCATGGTGACAATGATGGTTCAACATAAATGATAAAGCATGATATTTTTTTTTGAAGCTTCTAACCATATCATCTCCAACTTCAAAATTATGTCTCCCTATTGATAGTAAAATTGCTATACTTCTTTCAAAAGAGATGAGGAGAAATTCCATGAATGCAGGCTCCCAAGATGCCTTACATGTGAGAGGAATGTCCAAAGAAAAAGGAGGGACTAAAGGGGACAAGAAGAGAGACAAGTCTAAAGGAAATTCTAAAACCCCCAAGAAGAGTAAAGTGTTGGAATTGTGGTAAGAGGGGACATGTGAAGGAGTGCAGAAACAAGAAAAAGAGTTCAAATAATTCTACAAAAAAGTCCTCAGAAGATGGTGATTTTGATGTGTTTTTTTTTGCTAACACTATTAGTGATGATGCTTGGCTTATTGATTCAAGTTGCTCCTACCATATGAATCCTCACAAGGAGTGGTTTACTTCATAGTCAGCTTATGTTGGGGGAGAATTTTTCCTTGGTGATAACAACATGAAGATGATTGTTGGTAAGGGAAAGGTAAAGTTGTGTTTCAGTGATGAAAGGGTTGAAAGCCTTGATAATTTTTCACATATTTCAAGACCTGTGAGAAATTTACTTTCAGTATCCAAGTTGAATGATTCTTGAATGCATGTGACATTTGACAAGTCTAGTAGCAGGTTGGTAAGAGGGAGTTTGATGATTTCTAAAGGATCTCAGGTAGGGACTTTGTTTAGGCTTAATGCTTCCACCTTTTGTAACTCTTCCAATGTAACTAGAACTGAGAATGCATGTATGTTGTGGAACCATATATTGGGTCACATAAGTGAAAAGGGTCTTAAGATCATTTTGAATAAAAAGTTGGTTAACGGTATTTTTTATTATTCTATTGGAAAAAATGATTTTTGTGAGCATTGTGTGTTTGGTAAACAAAAGAGATCATCATTTCCTAATGGGACTAATAAAGATAAGATATTATTATAGATCATTCATTCGGATGTGTTTGGACTAGTGGATGTTGACTCTTTTGGAAAATATCATTATTATGTTACTTTCATTGATGATGTCTCAAGATACACTTGGATTTATTTTATGCATGTTAAATATGAGGTTTTCACTAAGTTTGGGGAATTTAAAGCCTTAGTTGAGAAGAAAATGGATTATAAGATAAGGGTGTTGAGATCTAACAATGGTGGTGAATATTGTTCTAGGGAATTTGATGAGTTATGTAAGCATGCAGGTATTATTCAAAAAACTACTACTCCTTATGCTCCAGAACAAATGTGGTAGCGAAAAGAATGAACCAAACCTTGATGGAAAGAGCTAGGATCATGTTGAGTGGTGCTAAGCTTGATAGATGCTTTTGGGTAGAAGCTATAAGTATTGCATGTTATTTGGTTAATAGATCTCCTTATTCAACTCTTATTGATAAAAAAACTTATGAAGTGTGGATATGTAGAAATCCTTCTATTTCACATTTAAGGGTCTTTGGTTGTGAGGATTTTTTTCATGTGCCTCAAGAGAAGCATTCTAAATTGGATCAAAAAGAACATAAATGAATCTTTTTTGGTTATGGCGAGAATTTAAAGGGTTATAAGCTTTTAAATCCATTAACCCATGAAATGGTTCTCTCTAGAGATGTGATTTTTAGGGAGTTTAGAGCTTACTCAGGTAAAGAACAACCAAAGGAGAAATATATGAAAAAATAGTGTACTTCAAGACAAAGATTGAAAAGCAAGAAGATGCACATGTGGAAGAACAACTAGATGGATTAGAGGATGGAGAAGAAGAAGAGGGGGTTCAGAGATTTTAGATGATGTGTAGGATGAGCATGTAGAAGAAGAAGAGTAGTAAGAACCCCTTACACCTACCTTGAGAAGATCCGCAAGACAACAAAATCCAGTTGATAGGTATAGCCCATCGAATTTTTGTTGTGTCTTTGCTATATTGAGAATTGATGAAGAACCTAGATCCTATAGGGAGGTTCTTTCTTCAGAAGAAAGTGAGTCTTGGATGCAAGCCATGTAGGAGGAGATGATGGCTTTGGATATTTTTGATACTTGAGATCTTGTGAGTTTTCCCAAAGGAAGGAAGCCCATTGGATGTAAGTGGGTATTTAAAAATAAATTTGGTGCAGTTGGTTGGTTAGAGTGGTACAAGGCTAGATTGGTGGCCAAGGGCTACTCCCAAAGAGGGAGAGTTGATTTTGGTGAAATTTTCTCTCTTGTTGCTAATTTAATTTCTATTTGATTCCTATTATCTATTGTTACTGCTTATGATTTTAAAATAGAGAAAATGGATGTTAAAACTACTTTCTTGCATGGGGATCTTGAAGAGGAAATTTATATGTGACAACTTGACAATTTTGTTGTGAAAGAAAAAAAACACTTAGTTTACAAGTTAAAGAGATCTTTATATGGTTTCAAACAGTCACCTAGGATGTGGTACCAAAATTTTGATGCATTTGCATTGAACTTGGGTTTTTTTAGGAGTAAGAAGGATCATTTTGTTTACATTAAGGTTATTGATGATCCGATACTAATCATTCTCTTGTATGTTGATGACATGTTGTTTATGGGTAACAACAAGGTAATGATTAGGAAGCTTAAGACTCATCTTTTTCGCACATTCGATATGAAGGATTTGGGGGATGAAAAATATATCCTTGGAATGGAGATCAATAGAGATCGGGTTCACATAAAGCTTTGGTTAAGTCAAAGTAAGTATGTTGATACCATTTTGCAGAGGTTTAGTATGCATGACTGTAAACTAGTAAATATTTCATTTCCGGTTGGTACTAAGTTGTGTTTAGACATGTGTCCTAATTCTAATGATGATTTTGAAGAGATTTCTAACGTTCCTTATGCTAGTGCCATCGGTAGTTTGATGTATGCAATGGTTTGTACTAGACCAGATATAACCCAAGCAGTGAGTTTTAAATAGATTTATGTCTAACCCTATTAGAGAGAATTAGATTTTTTTTAAGAGGGTGTTTAGATATTTGTGTGGTACTTCAAATTACTATTTGGTTTATCATGGTACTCATGATGTGGCTAAGTCATTGCACATATAGGGATTTGTTGATTCAGATTGGGAAGGTGACTTGAACAGTCGAAGGTCCACTAGTGGCTATGTTTTTACTTTTTTTGGAGGTGTAGTGAGTTGGATGAGTAAGAGGCAGCCTATAGTTGCATTTTCCACCATTGAAGCATAGTATATGGCTGCTACACATGCCTCTAAGGAGGTGATTTGGTTACAGAGAATTGGTAATGGAATTGATTTTGATTGAAGGATAATGAGGATTGAATGTGTCAGTCAGAGTTCCATATGTTTAGCCAAAAATATGTATCATGCTCATACTAATCTTGTTGATGTTCAGTATCACTTTGTGCGAGAGATGGTTGAGATTGGTAAGGTCTTGATTGAGAAGGTTGAAACTTTGGATAATGTTACAAATTCTCTCATGAACCCAGTGACCATGGATAAGTTCTCTTGGTGCAGGAAGGCCATGGGCCTTGATCATTATACTTGATTATAATTTATTTGTATCTCATGGATGTAATTTCAATGTATAATGTCAAGTGGGAGAATGTTAGGATAAGTGACATTATAATTGTTATCCTAAGTTGATAATTGTGTGTCTCCATGTTATTTGAAAAGTGTTCTAGAGCACATGAGAGGAAAATATTTATTATTTATTTTCCTATGACAAATTGTAATTGCATTCAAAGAGGTGGACCCACTACGGTTACGGTTATAGAGAATCCTAGGAGCATATTCCCTTTGGGCATCCAACTTTTGGGTGGGGGCTACTTTGCAATGCATGTCCTTGCATGTTATTTACATGTTTTGCATGGTGGGGCACCCAAGTTTGCATGTTGGTGCATGTTCTTGCATGAAGCCGTCAAAGCCATTAGAGAGTTATGGAGCACTCAGTATTGATCAATTTTGATTGGCTATGGGTTAGGCGCCCATGTGAAGGCCATGCGATCATTTAATATTTTTCACCATGCTTATGGGTTGTACACTAAGGGGGCTTGGGTTTTTCCAGGTGGTTTTTCTTATTTTTTTGGGATACCATTTGTGATATTCTCTCCCACAAACTTCTATATATTGAAGCATTGAGATGGTGGTTTGTAGAGTTTGTTTGCAGTTTGTCAGAGTAATGAAATGTTGTTGGAATCTAGAGAGGAGTGTTGTATTGGTTATCTCATTTGAAGATTAATACAAACATTGGATCTCCTTGAGTGTGGAGTTTT
This sequence comes from Sequoia sempervirens, assembly GCA_007258455.2. Lineage (NCBI taxonomy): Eukaryota > Viridiplantae > Streptophyta > Pinopsida > Cupressales > Cupressaceae > Sequoia > Sequoia sempervirens. The sequence goes on from VDFB02047230.1 coordinate 396,917,932, forward strand.
TTCCCATAAGGGTTTCTCCACTTATATCTTGTGTCACTTGTTATTCTCTACTTGTGGTATTTCTGATTTTTCTTTCATGTTTGGAATTGTTAATCACATTATCACTTTATGGTAATCTTGGATACATAATTTTAGATTTGTAGACACATTATTAAGTTCTATTGCTGCAATTTTCACCATGAACTTCCAACACATTTGATTTAAAGTAACACATTTTTTTGTTCTATTTTTTGTGTGTTTGCAGGTTACAACAATACTTTTGAGGTGAGATGATGTATTTGAGATTCTTCAATGCTTTTAACAAATACAATGACATGTTTGCATCTAGCAGGTAAAGCGACACTTTTGATACTTTCTATGATACTTTTAAATTTATCTTTTGGATTATTTGCTAACCCTAATATTTTACTCTCTTTTTTGGAACTAAAATATCTATGTATCCTTGGAAAATGTTGGGATAAGACAAAATAACACAAAATACAAATGTATTTGATGTAGGGAAAACAAATTTTTTTAAAGCTTTGATTTGTAAAATTAACTCACATTTGATTTTGGGTTTTAATTACATAATTGATTGCCATGTTTGGTAGGCTATTGGCGTGTATGCTCTATCCTTGCTCTATGTGGGATCTTGTAGATAAAAAAAACCACTATTTTCACATGTTTTGTACACCCTAGGAATACTAGTAAAGTGTGCTCTTCTCTTGCACTACGTGCGATCTTGAGAATCAGAAACACTAGTATCTTTGTTTAATTTAGTAGGAGTTCTTGTGGATTTCATCAACTCAAGGGACCTCAACCAAGTTTATCGATGAGGCATATAAAGCGGGAGAATGAAAGTTGTACCTCAAGGTGTATCCAACATCCTCTAAGCCAAGCCTCGCGACCCTCAATCCGTCAAGCGTGTATAGGTGATGAGAAGAGGGGAGAACCCCTGGACTTAGGCATTCTTGAACGGGCTCACTGTTCACATAAAAAACTATGAACCTTATTTTCAGAAGCCTTTAAAACCATAAAATGTTGGCTTAGTAAGGTGTAGGGTACAATATCATGCCCAAAGTTACTCACCACACACTCTTCTCTTGTTGAGGTGACATATTCCTTATTAGGACCTCATCCTTCCAAGATAAGGGGTGTTAAGGTGGTACATGACCTTAGCATACCCTATTTACTCATTCATTTGAAGGTATTATGCTTCGATAGGTGGGCCTCTACTAATTCAATACACCTTTTACTACTAATTAGGTTGTGCTACTTGATGTGTTTTCTTGTTAAGACCAATAATCGCCATATAACAACTTTTCATTGAAAAGACTCATGCCAACTATCCAAATACACCTTTGAGTTAGTTTTACATGCTATTATATGCTATGTGATATCTCATTCTAGATCAAACAAATCAGAATCAGTTGTCAAAACAATCCAATTAGTCAAAAAACCCTATAAAGTCTTAGGTTCAGACACATAATCCCGCTTCTGTAATTATAGCATCATGATTTTGTAAAACAATAATGCTTATGATAACTCTGTAATGCTTTTACAACAACTTGATGCTTATACTTAAAACATATTAATGATTCTACTTTACATATCGAAACTTTTGCACAACCCGATGTTTTTGATCAAAATTCTTTGTTAGTCTGAAACCCCAAATTTCTACACAATCATGCTTCTGAAACATATCAACACTTTTGATAAACCTAGTGACACTTTTTCCATACTTACACTTTTTCCATATCTTACTTCTTTTGATATAGGTCAGTGCATTTCTTTTGTAACCCTATGACACATTTGATAGTTACAAAAAAGCTTTTGAAATACAAAGCAACACTTCTGATTGTCAAATTAAATTTCTAAAAACATTAAAATTTTAGTATCCAAAATTTAATAGTAAACAAACCTAGGATATGAAACTTGTGTTCTAATAGACCTATAACCAACATACCTCACCCATACAACAATATGAATTGGTCATGAGGGAGCTAGTCCAGATCATGGGAACTTTCATGGCCAAAAGCAGTTGGTGGGCTTGGGAGGCTATAAAGCCCTGGCTCCACTGGTCTGGGTTTGGATTTTGAGATGGGCTCTCGCTCAATCAACAGAATGTTAGGTGGTCACCTCTTTTTTCCAGTGCAGGTTGGTCATTGGCCAAGCTTCCTTGGCTTAAGGCCCTCAAGTTTCACAAGAAGGGTATCCAGACCCTCCATAACTTATTTCATAGACCCACCATGTGCATTTTTCCATGGGAAGCTTTCCACACTCAATATGGTTTTCAAAACCATGATCATGAAACCTACGATGACCTGGTGAGTGTCATTTTGACTGATATGCTTCATAAGGTGGGTATTTGTGCCACCAAGCCTCGGTGGAAGGACTGGAAGTGGTACCCAAACACCCCTTTCAAAAATTACAAGCCTCTACTTGGTTATTAGTGGCTTTCACCTCATTTTCCAATGATTGATTGTCTATATGGCATAAAATATTTTCTACTATTTGGTGTGCAAGTGTTGAGCCAAAACTCGCCCACTTTTCTTGGTGTATTCTTTTCCAAGGCTTACCAGTGGGGTCTCAGCTTGCTCACTTGGGGGTCCAAGACCCTCATTTCCCTTTTTGTGGCTAGGCTGAGTCATTTAAGAACCTCTTCTATTTTTTAACCAGAGCTCAGCAGATGTGGAATTGGATTCATGATTTCTTTCAGCCATTCAGGCCAGAGCCCTTCTCCTAGCTTATAGTTTTGTTGGGAGACTCTCTTAGGCTCCCTAAAAAGTATACCTAGATTTGGCACACTTTCAAGGTGGAAATCCTCTTCAATATGTGGAAAGATAGAAATTCTTAGATATTTTCTCACAACTAGATTGATAAAAAAATTTCTTTATATTCTAAAGCAATTATTTGCTCTAATGTTCCTTTGCAGATTCAAGTGCACGCTAGCAAAGTTGCACTTGAAGTATCTCATCTTTAGGAACTCCTAGATCAATGGGGCAATTCTTCTTGTACTATGGCCCGTGTGCCTCCCTCACCCACTTCTTCCCAGGGTCGGTCTACTTCACGGGGCCGACAATGAAGTGGTTCTTCCAAGGATTTCCCCCCCGCTCTCAGGCTACTCCTCGTCGTGGCTCTTTCCCTTGTCGGCGGTGGCCCTCTCCTCCTCCGCGGGCTGACATGGGGTGGCAGGGGGTGGCACTGGCGGTTCTGGGTGGCCTACTTGTGATGCTCTTGGTGGTGGTTTTGGTTGGCCTTCTACTAATACTTCTTAATGGCTCTCGCAGTTGGATTTGGAAATTTCACCTCACCATGAAGACAAAGATAAAGAAAAATATGACGATGGTTGGGCTCCCCCTGACGTCACTCCAAACCCCGCTGATGTATGGGGGAAAAAAATGGATGACAGGGACCTGCCGCCCTTTGTTGGAACTACAATGGCCACCTAATGGCCTTTTAATTTTATGTGTTTGTAATACTTCCTACTTTCTAGGCTTGGACCATGTGACTTTGGACTTCTAGGTTTAGCCCATGTGACTCTCGGGGTGTGCCTTTTTACCACACAACACTAAAGAACACCAAAAAAACTACAAGATACCCCAAAATACCCCTCAACACACGACACACACTCCATCCCACCAGTTGTAAAACACTCAATAAAATGACTTGGTATCTCAAATCTAAAGTTTGAACAACAAAATCACAAACATGCAACTAGGGAATACAAAGAAAAACTAAACACTTGAGGACATTTATCCATATTCATTTGAAAGGAACATATCTATGATACCATTCCCTAACAATTTTGAAATTTGACAAGGGAAGAGGAGATCCTAGGGAACAAATACAAGAGTTATATGTAGCTTTTCTAGAAGTCTCCTACAATGACACATATTTAATGCACCTATTTCCTTGAAGCTTAATAGGACAAGCCATATAATGGTTTTCTCACCTATCCCAAGGTATCAAAATGTTCCAAGAACTAGTTGCAAGGTTTGTTAGCCACTTCTTATATAATATTGAATGTGAGATAACCATGAATAACTTGTATAGCACCAAACAAAAATCCAAGAGAAATATTTTCCTCATTCTTACAACATTGGAGACATAAAGCTAGAAAATATAAATGAACAATACCGAAGAAACAACTTGTCATTTTTGTCAAAAATTTAAAAACGTAATTTAGTTTCTATCTAAATGTACAATGTGAAAATACCTTTGAAGAGATCATAGAGAAATAAATCACTATTGAGAAGTCTCTCATCACTAAGGGCCTCATCAAAACATATAAAGACAATAGAGATCACATATCTAATTCTAATGATAAACCTCACCTTTGGTATAATAAAAAATCACTAATGATGGGGTGGATGCCAATTTGTCCAAAATATACAACCATCATCTAATAATCAACAAAGTAAACAAAATGAAAATCCTCCAAGAGGACCACCAAGACCTACCAACAATACCAAACACAAATACACTCCATTAGGGGAACCTATTGAAATGGTCTTGAAGAAACTAACCAAACAAACCTTGTCAAGCTTCCACAGCTAAGGCAATATGATTAATCATAATTCAAACCCGCACATGATATAACGACAACGATTATTGTGAATACCATAGGACATAAAAAAAATACCTACTTGAGGCTTAATAACATCATACCAGACCTTATAGAACAAGGATAAGTAAGTGTAGACCAACATCCTAGAACCTCCAAAAATAACGATTTGGGGATTTATAAGGATCCAATCTTGAACCACGGTAAAGGAAATGAATCAGGTTAGACAAAATATTATAACAAGTTTAATCAATATCACTCCTATGACAATGTAGTGGGACAATTCCGAGATCCAAACAATCAAATTTCCATCGTGTAACTATATCTAGAAAAAATACTGAGTGTGGAGTTACCACACAAGGGAAAGTAACTATCCAAGGAGCTCCGCCACCATCTAGGAACTTACCTAAAGTGCAAACAATTGATTATAGAATCTTAGAATATCTTAAGACCCCAACTCAAATAAAACTTCTTAGAATTTATCCTGCACACAAAGAAGTCTTAGATAAATCACTCTTGGAATCTTCCATGCCAACTAACGTAGACACCGATCAATTCAAATCCATGGTAGGGAAATTGCATCCAATCATCACATTGTATTTACTAAATAATATCTTCCATCCATCACCTACCACAACCATGCTCTAAATCTAGAAGTCTATGTCCACAAGCATAAAATCAAGAGAGTCCTGGTAGATGGTGGGGCAAGCTTAAATATTTGTACCTTGAAATCGGTTAGACAACTAGGATATTTCGATGAGGTAATTGAAAGACAAAAGGGAATTACTATAAGGGAATATAATGAAAATGAACTCAAGTTAGAGGGAACTATCATGCTTCATGTCCAAGTGGGTCCAACTATTCTAGAGACAACTTGTCAAGTCTTAGATCTTGATTTATCGTATTTAGCATTATTCTAGGAGGCCCATGGATACATGCCATGCATGTTGTCCCTTCAACCTACCACCAATGTAAATGAAATTTCCATTTAATGAAATCGAGGTTAATATTCATGGTGACCCCCAACCTTCCACTATTACAAAAACTTGGAAGTAAAATATCAAAAATTACTAAAATTTCCAAACAATGATATTGACCTACACTCATTATCCTACATTGATCTATCAATGCTATCCTCATCATAAACCACTTATAAACCTATTCCAAAAATTGAGATCCACGTACGAGACAACAATTGTGGTGACTATAATCTCAAAATATCTTTCTATGTGGGACAAATTTCATCTTCTCCTAAGAAAATTAGGAAACCACAACATATTGATAAGACCTCCTCTATTATCAAATTTTCACCCATGATGTTCTCCAAGTGGGGAGAACTCAATAAGGAAGTTATAGAGGAAAATATTTCCCAATGGTTTTACCATGATAAAGAGGAACAAACTACATTGCAAATTGATCAAAACTAGTGTTCCACAGAGTTTCTTGAAGGGGACGTGTCCCCTATTGGGGACACATCTCGGGGATGAGGGGACAAGGGGTCTAAGTTTGGGGATGGTGGCGGGGACGGCGGGGGTGGGGGGTGCTGATATACATATGGTACTTGAATAACTAGTTATAAAAATATGTTTAAGAATAACATTTGAAATTAAACTTTGGAAAATTAGTAAAATTGCAAATACTAACATTTTAAATACTTGAATGCTATTACTAAAAGACTAAAAGTAAATAAAATATTAAATTTTTACAACTAAAATTGTCGAATTTGAGATTTATATTATATGAATATCAAAAATATGACATGTCACATCATAATATCATATAATAAAGATGATTACAATGAGTAGCATGATACATTGATATCAAAATAAGTACAAATGCAAAATGGTAGTGAAGGGAGGCCTCTAATCATCCCCAAACTCTTAATCACTCGAACTACTGGAATCCTCGCGCTCAAGCTTTGTCAAACTAACACCAACTAGCCTTGCATTTGAAGCTAAAACTGCAGCATCCTCATCAATTTTTCATGGCTCCTCTGGCTCTACATCCCATAATGTTGCTAGAATCTCTTTGTACAAAAGTGTTTTGCGGTCACTGAGACGCAAAGCACTATGTACATCCACAAGCTTCTCTGCTCTCCTAAAGGTAAGTTTGTTCCTCTTAAGAGAGTGGATGAAGCTATATGTAGACTAGTTCCTCTCAACAACTGAAGAACTAGAAACCTGAGATAACAATCAGATGGCTAGAGTGGTAGTCAAAGATCCTGACCCATGGAAAGTCTACCACAAAATTGAGTCCTCCTGCGCCATAGTTCGCATATCCATCTCGGTTGCATATGAATAACCCAGAAGAGTGGAAAATTTGGTCCACTCAGTGCGAATCATGTTGGCATCTACATCATCATACATCCTCTCAATGCACCTGAAGAACCTTGCCTTCACCTCTACATCCTCTATCGGTGTCACTCTACCAGGCCTAGTCAAGTACCACTTAGGATTAAGTGCATAGGCTGCCATGTGCAAGGGAGTGTTGAGCTTCTCCCATCTCCTGTGAATGATTGGCTGAATGTGCTCATGGTAGAATGCTAATGTGGGGTATCTCTCTCACACAACAACCCTCATCTGATCAAGCATAGAATTGTTTCACTCATACACTTCTCCAAGGCTAGGTGCATTTGCATCCCCATACTTGATAACCTATTAAACTGGTTTAATGATGGCAACAATATATTTTGCATCACCCTAGAACACATCGCTCTTCACTGTATCCTTCACCCTCCTCCCTTGCTCTATCTTAGACTCATCCCACCTATTCCAATCTATTTTCATGACCATGAGTTTCAGTTCCTCTTGCAACTCAATCATTCTCTCCAAGAGAATGAAATAGGAAGCATATCTCATATCAGTAGGTTTCAGGAACTCCTTCTTAGTAAAGGTCTGGAAGAGTGCATGTGATGAGTGGTGGTTGCACATAAACATCTACACATCTCTCACATCATTAACCACTACTCTAATCCAATCAATCTTCCCCATGTCCTTGAGTGTATTGTTCATGGCATGCACACAACATGGGGTCCATCAAATACGCCTATAAGAAGCCACAACAAGTCTCCATGTAGCTTTGCACACATGTGCAACATCTGTCACAACTTGGACCATATTTTGTGGCCCAACCTCCTTAATAGCATCCCTAAGAACCTCAAACTGAAAATCAACATCTTTGTGATGCCCTGAAGAATCAACTACCTTAAGAAAATATGGGCCCTTAGTACATGTAACCATGATGTCAATGAGTGGACGATGGCTAATTTTCATCCACCCATCCATGACTATGTTGCATCCTATCTTAACCCAACACTCCTTCATCTTCTCCATCAACAAATTGATCTTGGAATAGTTCTTATCCAAGATCGTGGTCCTCAATTTCATCTCACTTGGTGGCACATATGATGGTCCTCCCTTTTCCACCATCGATATCATCTCCTTATAATAAGGATATTGGGCAACATGAAACAGGATGTCATTGGAAAAGAAGAAATTTCCAATGGCATCATCTATGTCATCCTTGAGCTACACATAGTCATCTTGGAATATTTCTTAAACAAATCTGCTATGGGGTTACTTTGAGTTTGACTTTGCAATTTTCATTTCCTCCTCCCCTCTCCTACATAGGAACTAGAAGAAGAACCCGGTGTCCCTCCTACTCTCGTCTGCAACATATGGTTGGATATCTATGGTTGGATATGCTAAATATGTGTCCTATGATGCAAATTAGTAGGCATAGGTGCAATTAGAGTATCATTAGGAACACCCCATAATTTATTTATTTCAACTTTGTATTTGATGTTTTCTGGTTTTGCCAAAAATTCACATATCTCTACACCTTTTCCTCTAATAAAAATAAGGTGCTCATTAACTCTAGTGATGCTCCTAGACCACTCCTCACCACAAAATTTTCACTTCCACCTCCTTGTGCCACCAGATGTTTCCCCTTGTCTGCTTAGTATTTTTGTTGCAAATTGTTTGAGAGGGGATTTGCGATCAAAAGGACCCTTAGCACACTCTTCCAATATTGCAGAAGGGAATTCTAAAGTACTTGCTTCACTTGCCTTGGAACTAGTTTTGGCTTCACGCTCAGCCCCATGGTCACCCCCCACAGCCTCAGGAGCATATTCAGGATCAATATCACTATTTGAATGAACCTCATCCTCACTCATGTCATGAGAGCTCATTGTGACACTGCAATAAATAAATAAATTCTATAGTTCCTAGTTTCAGCCTAGTTTAACAAATTTGAAAATAAAATTTGAATTTTTTTGTGATGAATCTTGATGGAAAGATGAAAAAAAAACAATGAGCCTTGAAATGAAAATATGAATATGCATTTGTAGCCATGTATATGAAATTATGATTAATTTTTTAAATTATAATTTCATAGAAATGGCTGAAAATGTATATTCATGTGTTCATTTCAATGACCATTGTAAGATTCAACATCAAACTACATTTTCAAAATGAATCTAAAAAATTGGAAAAAAAAACAAAAAAACTTCAAAAAATAGTCATAAAAACCTACCTTGTGCTTGAAAAATCCTTCAAAATTGGTGTAGAGTGCTCCTCTTCTTCTTCTTTCTCCTTCTCATCCCTCTTGCACTTGCAACACCTCAAACTCACTCTTTCACTCACTCTTCTCAATAGTTTTCCTCTTCTTCACCTAACTGTTGCAAAACATCAAATGCATATGTGAAAAAAAATGAACAATTAGAGTGTTTTATTTAGTTTAGAGGATTTTATATGGGTCCCACAAGCCTTTAGGGTTTGTCCCCAAGCTCAAATATCAAGAAAATCAAAAGAAATTTTAAAAAATGCTTTTTTTGAAATTTCAGTGTGGGGGACACCTAGGTGTCTTCAAGACGCTCGAGGGATGGTTGGGAGTCCCTGAGACATCTTGGAGATGTCCAACCATCCCCGATGTTTCCCTGAAGTTTCTCATGTCCCGACAACTGTGGGGTGGTGGTGGGGGGACGTCTCTCAGTCGTCCCCAAGTCTCTGAAATGTCCAGTTTGGGGGGACGGTTGAAATTTGGGGGGACGCATCCCCGTGGAACACTAATCAAAATAGTAAAGTTTTCAAGATACTAAATGACATGGAATTCATATACCATGGTGGAATTGGTCTACATCACCAAAGAATCAGAGAACCCATTATTCTTTAAAAATGAAAGAAATATCTAGGTCTTGGGTATGGTCAACAAGGTAATGTTACCCCTAACATCAAGTGTGTCCTTAGTGAGGTTGTTGAGGTTTCTCCCACGGTTGACACAATTGATAATGATACCATCAAGGACTCTCCTATGTATATCACTAAATTATTTGAAAATTCATCCATCAAAACCATCACAACCATGTCATTTACCCCATCTTCAAAAGATGATAGCCTTCAACTTGTCTACCCCCAACTTATCGATTGGGATTGACAAAAAGTATCGATTCTAGATTTATTTGAAAATGATGAAGCTATATTCGAGTTCACGGGTCTTATAGATGACATGCCTTATGAAGATCACAAAGCAGGGTTCGAAATTGAGCTTGATGAAAAAGCATACTTTTGGGGTGACCCTAAATCCTTTATTTTCAAAATTGAAAACATAAAAAATAAAAAAATATATCCCCAAGTGAAAATCATAATGTGACACTTTTAAATCAAGAAAAAGTAAAAATAAAAGACATATCCAAGGATGAAAACCTTTCTGAGGTGCCTAAGGATGAAGGATTCAACCTCCCAATTACAGCTCAATATCAAGAGAAATCAACGACATTAGTAGAGGATTTTGAGCAAGTAAATGTTGGAACAACTGATACACCAAAGATCATGTTCTACACAACATCCTTAGATATTGAAGAAAAACAAAATTTCACATCATTCCTAGAAGAATGTAAGATCAAATTTGCTTGTTCTTTGTTGACATGCTTGGACTAGATACCACACTAGTGGTGCATCACTTAACTATATATCCTAGAGCTAAACTAGTGAAACAAAAGCTGCACAAAATGCATGCACAAATTGTATTACTGGTGAAAGTAGAGCTACATAAATTGTTGGACGTTGGTTTAATAAGGCCAATCGATTATCCAGAGTGGGTTTCCAATCTAGTACCAGTTTCTAAACCCACAGGGGGCATCTATATCTACACTGAATTTAGAGATCTTGACAAAGCCTACCCTAAAGATGACTTTCTGTTGCCCAACATAGACATAATTGTGGATTTGACAATGGGACATGAAATTTTTTCACTCATGGATATATTTTCAAGGTATAAAAAAATTCACATAACATAAGAAAACCAACAAAAAACAAATTTCACATTCCCTTGGAGTACATACTATTGGAATGTTATGCCTTTTGGTCTTAAAAGCACAGGGGTAACATATCAACAAGCCATGACATTGATTTTCCATGACATGTTCCACACCATCATGGAAGACTATGTAGATGATATTTTGGCTAAATCAATAACAAAAAGGACACCTAGAGGTGTTAGCTAAAATATTTGACAAGATTAAAAAGTATCGAGTAAGGATAAATCCAAAGAAATATGTATACAGAGTTAATCTTGGAAAAAAATTGGGATACATATTGTCTCAAAGAGGTATTGAGGTGGATCTAGTGAAAGTCAAAGCAATCATTAATAAGCCTCCACCTAAAACCCTAAAGCAACTCCCAAATATACAAGGGAAGCTCCAATCTATCAGAAGGCTTATAACACAACTAGTAGACAAATGTCACCCATTTACTCATCTCCTACATAAGGATATCACATTCAAATGGGATGAGAAATTCCAACAAGCCTTCCAACGTATCGAAGGTTACCTAGTGTCACCTCTAGTGTTGATGACTCTAGTGGAAGATAGACCTTTGATCTTGTACATCTAAAAAATGACAACAATATTAGATGCTCTTTTAGCACAACATGATGACTCAGGGAAAGAAATAGTAGTCTACTACATAGGCCGAATATTAGTTGGATATGAGATTAATTATACTCCTATCAAGAAAGCATGTTTAGCAGTTGTTTTTCTTCCCAAAAGCTATGAAATTATATGCTTAAACATCAAGTCAAGCTCATCCCTAAGGTGGATCCACTAAAAAACCTATTGTCAAAAGCAACACTCATAGGCTACATGCATAAATGGGTTATGATACTTAGTGAATTTGACATAGAGTATGTGTATAGGAAGGAAATCAAGGGATAGGTTATATCAGATCAACCAGAAAACACACCAATATATGATGAAATCCCCCTCATATCATATTTTCTAGATGAGTCATAATTCATTATTACAATTGCCACAAGGATTGCACCCTAATTGAGTGTAAATCTCAACTATCCTATGAAACATGGGATCATCTTCAAGCTATGGGTTGCCTATAGTAAAGATGAACCTCCAAAGAGGGTTGGTTCTCTTGATGAACCTCCTAAAAACTACTTCCTTGATCAAGAAAATGGGTAGAAGTACTAAAATGAAAATATTACTAACTCAAGGAGGTGATCCACTAATGATTAAAACTTGTACTACAGCCTCAACACACAACCTCTCTCAAAATCTCTGCAAGTCTTCACACAACTCAATGTTTTACATTCCCACACATCAATATTTCATAAGAAGGTCAATTGCTTACAAATTTAGAAGGAAAACTAAGAATGTTCTCATAACCAAAATCCTAGCATTCATGTACACAATTTATGACCTGCATATAATATATATCTTTTTCTCAAGGGTATTGGAATGAGACAACATATTTGAGGACTAATCATTAATCATAGAAAATATTAATCAATCACCCATACACACACAATATAATAGATATTGAGAAGGTAAAATCATTGAATTTTATTGATCACAAGGTGCTTCAAACTAGCTACGTACAAAAACTTAAAGAGTATCTATGAATTACAATGTTGTTCTTGATGGAATTAACCTTCAAAGATTACAATTCCAAAACCAATAATGAGCAAAAAACTCTTAAAAATAAGTTACAATCTACCTCTCTTGCATAAGGAAAAAAGAAGAAAGGAAGAAATGACTCTAAAAGAGTTGAAAGCTTGCTTTATAGAAAAAATCTTCAACTAACTGAAGTTGCACCTGGTGAAAGATGTCAAGCTTGCATGATGACTTGAACTCCCTCTAAACTAGAAGAAAATCATGCAAAGACTGGAGAAGAAGAGTTGACTTGAATTGCTAACCTCTTGAATTTTGTATGCCCTTTGAACTGTGCTCCAACTAAAATTGAACAAGTACACTTTAAACTTGCATGATGCTAATTGGAATGTTGAGCTTAAACACTTTGCATGAAATTTTCAACTTGTTGGGTGTACAAGGCAAAAAAGACTCTATTTTGGGATTCCAAACTACCTCAAATTGTATGATTTTAGCCTCTAACTCCTCTCAACTCCAGTTATAACCATGTGTGCTTCTTAATTAGGCCTAAACAACCTATAATTGCACAAAAACTGAGAATTTAGGCCACTTAAATTATGAATGCCTATGCATGATGATAGCCATATGAGTTACTTTTGAAAAAGCTACTTGAAAATAATGAAGTGGTTAAAGACAACCATGGTGTCAGACAACTCAAAGGCTTATAACTTATGCATTTTTTTAAAGCTAATTCTATTGCTTGGATAACTTATTCTCTCCTTTGATCATTATTGGCTACAAAGTTTAGACTATGCTCAACTTTGGGCTGTCCTTTGTCATGTTAGGTCATCCCTTTCTCATGTATTGATTTTCCTCTATTAAATGAATGCTATGTTATCCTTTAACCATGGTTTCCTACTACACTTTATTACAATCCTTAACAATAATTTAGATTTTTCTTCAACCAAAAATGATAATTCTCTCTAATATTAGTCTTTCTCCAAGCTTTTAGATTAAGTACATTCATTCCATATTCCCATGCACATTTCCAATCCATTTCTCATTGGACACCTTGATTGTGTAACATGCTTTCAATCTAATGAAGCTTTGAAAAAAACATTAGGCTTTTACCACCCATGTATATATAATATCCAACTCTTTACAAATATTCCTAAGCATCCAATCATGCAAAACTAGACTACTACTCATATGTATCCTTCTAAGACTACCTTGCTACAAGCTCTGCCCTCTGTGCTTAACTGTTGAAGCAACTGCCAATCTTATGTCAACTGCCCTCTATCAACTAGCATGGTTGTCTCCTTACTTGGAGTCTTCCATTGAAATACTATCATCCATTTAATATTTTTCATTGGAATTGCACTTGGTTTGTCTTTCTTTTAAAATTTCCTTTCTCAATCCTCCTTTGGTGATCTTTAAGTTTTCCTTGCTCTGACCTCCTTTGATGATCTCTTAATTACTGTCATCAATTTCATGGTCATTCAACTAATATCATTTTCATAAGGTCTAATCATTGATTATTTTGATTACAAGGCATTACTTTCCTTCATTTCCATTAATCTTAGTCCTTTTCATGGTTTCACACAGTCAAAATCACATTCCACTATCCATGAATCTATGTATCTCACTATTTCGCTATCCATTGCCATAACTATGATGAAGCTAAGTTACCCTTTGAAAACTTCATGATTATTTCTCTAGAACCATGTCTTGTCAAACGTTAAGGGACTATGCTTTGGATATTTGAACCACCCTATAACCTTGATGTAGACTATACTACTTTACTTGGATGTTCTTTTTCCACTCTCATTGACTACTAAAGTATAAGAAATAGAAATGTAGATATCATTAGGGAAAAACCCCTTGTATTTCCCTTTGTCAGTAGTCGTAAGGACTATCCATTTCAAATTACTATGATTATTTGATGCTTAGGAGTTAACTTCTTTATGATTTGAGACTTCTTTCCTTTTATGGCACAAAGGACTATCATCTTGTCCATATTGACATTTCATTTAAAGACAAAATTTTCGCTTGCTTCTTTTGCATTTATCATTATCACCTTTCAAACCTTTATCATTATTTGCACTTTTCCTGAAGACTCTTGATTGTGCTCTCATCTTTGAATCATCCTTACCACTATCACTTTCCTTTCAGTATATTGTGGACTATATTTGGTTGTTATGACTTTTCACTTTGAAACTTGTAGCCATTTGAAATGTTTGTCCTATTCCTTGTGAAAGCCAGCTTTTGCTAGCTGGCTGTCATATATATTATGCAAGGTGACTATCATGTCACTATCTTTTTACTTGCCATACTCAACATGCTCTCACCTTCCTTTTCCTTTTTTAAAACTCCATGGAAACCCTATGATATGACTGTTGATGCTTGATATTATTCACATTAATGACAGTCACTTCCTTTTGTCTTTGTATCTTCATAATGACAGTCTTCTACTCATTTGTCTAAACTAAATTGTTGACTATCTTATTCATTTCCAAGGACTATCCTGTGAGCCTTAAGGTGACTATCACGTCACTCATTTAAAGTGACTGTCCTAATCACATTGATCGTGACCCCTTTGATAGTCCTCATTGTTGCTTCATTTCCCAATGATTCTCTTCAAGACATTTGTACAGTTATTTTCATAACTCATTGCCATTTGAAGAGAACTATCTCCTTTCATCTTCAAAAGTACTACCATATATTTGAAAAAAGGTGACTATCCTTGGTGACTTGACTTTTGTCTTGAAGAGACTTTACTTCCCGGTGACTTGACTGTGTACATTTATAACTTTTTCATTCCTCAAATAAATGTCCTTTGAAATTGTTAAGTGTTTTGAAACTTTGCATGATGATTGTTGACTTTCCTTTGGAATCCTTGGTAAACACCTTCACCTATTTTTGTCATACCTAAAGCATTGTGTTACCTTCTTGGAATATCCTACCTTGATGAAGTCATTACCCTTGGGTTGTCATCCCTACCATGTTTTCAACTCTTCTTGTTTGTCCATATGACTGATCCTTTCACAAACTATCCTTTATTTGACCTAGCATCAATGCTTTCACCCCTTCACTTTGGTTATTTTCATGATTCTTTGTGGCTTATTGTCATACTCACTATCCTTCATGGATAAGTTATTGTGCTTTGGGTATGAAACTGCCTTATTTATTTACCGTTTCCTTCTTCTTTCAATATTTTTATGATATCTTTTTCTAACCCCTTATCAAACTTGCTCAATGGAACTATAACTATCTTTTATGATGAATAATGACTACGTCCGCTAAGCTACATCCTTCATGTGATCTTAGTGGACTATCATTATCATGCTAATGACTATCCTATGAGGTGATTTGTAATTTACCTCTTAAATCTTGATAACTCCTTTTAATTGTGTGTTTAGTACTGTCCTTCAAAGGTCTTTATGATGGCTGCTCCAAACCTTTAAAATAAATGTGAATAGTTGATTGAAAAGGTCTCTAGCTTGACTTTCCTCTAATGCATGTCATGATAATGTCATTGACATATTAACATGATTGTCCTACTCATCCACTATACCCTTTTCAACCATAGAATGCTTCATGGAGCTTAGCCTACTTTGCATATGCCCACAAGGACACATCTATATTTGATACCTTGTATGAGAGCTTCACTATATTGAGATATGGATATATGGTTATCTTCTTGAATTTGAGGTTTTGAATGTATTTATGGTTCATGATCAAACCTCTGCTTAAGTAATTGTCATAAGCCATGCAAATTATGACTTGATAGTTAGCCCTATGTACTTTGTTTCTTTTAGCATCCAAAATACTAACATATTTGACCTCCCAAACAATATTGTTTGTATCACTTTTTTTGACATCATCTTTTTCTTATTTCAATCTTTCTTCTTTAAAGTTTATAGGTTGAATGTGCATTATAGCTTCTTTTATTGTCATAGGTTTTCACTACAAATTACTATCCATGGAAGCTTTGTTAAAACCACTAAAACATTTGAAAACATTGTGATACTCTTGTCTTGTATGTCTTTATCTATGCATCTACTTTGATGAAATCCTTTTGACTATCACAGGAGCCTTCATGTTGTTGTTCCACTATGAAAAACATCATGAAAACCCTGATAGATGCACCTCTCCATCAAATGCAAACGAAATTTGTCATTTCAAATGCACTCCACATAATATGGCTTATTGAAAGTGACATTGATTCTTTGAAAAGGATAGGTATAACCTATTGAAAGGGTTAAGCTTCTTCCATTTTTATACTTTATGTTTACTTAGGGCTTTCAATATGGTATTTTCAAACTTTTGGCAAACATGCTACATATCTATATCAATAATAGGGAATGAACTTAAAGGGAAGTGTACATACCTCTATCCATAATGAACTCCAACTCCTATCTCTACATGGTTGCATGGTTGGGCATGCTCGAAAACCCACACCCTCAAAGGATCAACAACTATTTTCTAACTCTTTGTCTTCAATGAAGATAATCCAATTGAAACTCCAAATCTCCATGCAAACTCCTCCAAACTTCAATTCCAACAAAAGAAAAAACCTAAAGCCTCCTCCGCGTGAAGTCTTTTTCCAATTTTCTCCTTTCCTCTTAATGTTGGCACCCAAACATGAGTTATCTCTTTAATTTTTTCCTTTCAACATGATCTTTTCCCTTTTTTGGCGTGAAACTTCTCCATTTTTCATGCAATACATTCTCTTCCCTAAGTTTGGTGTGGAGTCTTGAGATAAGATTTATTAAAATATTTTAATTACCCAAACTTAAGTACAGGTAAGAATGATAAATTCCTTTTTATAAGGAGTAATTACTTTAAGAAAAAATATTTAAAACAAAAATGTTTTAAAATAATTGCCAAAAAAAACACAAAATGGACTACATTCTTGGCGACCTTTGAGGGTGTTTTTCTTGCTAAAACCAATAAGACCAGTAGCCTTGCACATCCATTGGGTATAGAGTCAAGAGAGTGCAAGACAAATTGAAAACTAGGCCTTGACAATAGTAGAAACATCTCATGAACAACAATTTAATTGTGCATCAACGCTTATTGGAAAGGAAAACCTCAAAGAAATGTGCATCGACACTTATTAACTTGAAAGAAAACCTACACTAACCAGCAGTGGTAGTGTTCAAACATAGCCATTTATTAGTTCTTTGAAGTAGCTTCCTTTTCTCCACAAGTTGCAATGTTTCA
Source organism: Sequoia sempervirens (assembly GCA_007258455.2). Taxonomy (NCBI): domain Eukaryota; kingdom Viridiplantae; phylum Streptophyta; class Pinopsida; order Cupressales; family Cupressaceae; genus Sequoia; species Sequoia sempervirens. The sequence continues at coordinate 396,935,580 of VDFB02047230.1, forward strand.
CATGCTTATAAGTAACAAAAAGGATGCAGAGAAATTGCAAATATTTGATCAATTTTTGTAACAATTCTTGGAGAATGAAAAAAAATCCACTTACCTCATCATGTTGATCGTACATGTTGTTGTTTTGAGGTACATAGGTAAGATGAATGCATCCTTTTTCAGCTACATCTTCATCCTTGGGTTCAAGCATGACTTGTGGTACCTTGTTGGACTCTATCTGAGCTAGATGTCTGATAAGACATCCTTTTGAAAGTATAAAAATTGAGCTCTCCTTGTTGGTTTCTTGCTCATGCATTGTTGTCTCATCATTTTGTTGATTGGGCTGCTCCATTTCCAATGACTCATTTGGAAACGTGGTCACTTCCACATTTTACTCTTGTTTTTCCTCATGACCTTCCCCTTCTAAAGGTGTTGGCTTGTCATCTATTTTTTTAAAAAATACTTCAAGATCATCCCAAAATAGGTCCTCTTCAATTTCTTCTTTACTTTTTTGTATGAGAGGACTGATTAGGACTTCATGGACTAACTTTTCCTCATGTTTTTTCTCTTCTTTCAAATGCTCCAAAATTTGTATAGATATTGAAGTTTGTATACTTTCTTCATTTTGCTCAATGAAAGAAGGAAGTTCATCAAATAAGACTATGAAATCTTTGTTTTCATTACCTTTTTCAAGCCTTTTTCTACTGCCCTGATTGATCATGCTCTTCAACCTCTTGCTACAAGTCTGATTTTTCTTTTCCTACCTCATGTGCAAGCATATCAAAAACAAAAAACTCAGTCTATTTCTCCCCAAACACCTCTTCTTTATGCTCACTAAACCAACTACTTTTATAAACAATGAGTCAACCTTTGTAAAGGAAAATGGTTTCAGGACAAGAAGGTTGATTATAGAAGTCTTGTTGATATTTTTAAGAATGTATAAGCTTTGGAGATGGCTACTCTTGAGGTATACTAGGATTCTCTTGATTAGATTCAATGTTTTGCAAAAGATGAATACTCATAAAGCTTGAAATTTCAAGCTCATGAGACTGATTTGAAGACTTATAAGGTTTACCTTGCCTGAAAATTAGAATTTCATACTTGGGAAGCTCTTCTTTTGTAGGTTGATTTAGAATGTAAGAAGCTCATTGGGCTTCCAACCTTTCTACTTGGGCAAGCAATAATTTCATCTGTTCTTTTTTAGTAGAAAACTCTCTTGCAAGAGACTCTTTATATTTATTTCTTTGTACCTCCTCCTCTTGTTGGCATTGGTAAGTTGAGTAAGCCAACTCTTCCTGCTATAAGTATTACTCTTGATCTACTTCAATCTCACTCGTCTACTTCTAAAATTCCAACATTATATTGATAATGCTTATGTTATCCATATTTTGAAGCTGATTGGGAGAAAATATATGTTGGTTTGAAACAAAAAGGTCTTCTTGGGGTTGAATTTGAGCATATGTACGTTTCCAATAAGATTGAGCGGGGATGGGTGCATGGAAAGCATATTGAACATATTGGTTTCTTTGTATGGCAAAGGAATTTAGGCTAAAACCAGCTACATTCTCAGCTTATATGGTCGATAGGGAGGTGTATAAGGAGGATTTTCATGAAATGGGGAGTGATCAAACACATCTTCGTGAAATGAATGCATGATGCAATATTTAAATAATTTAGAAATTCATTAAAATATCCTTCAAACAAGAATAATCAAGACTGGTTTTTACAAAATTTTGAGCACACACTAGCACTTAGTCCACTTGAAACCAATAGATTGAATCTTTGAGTTGTCAGGTATGTGAAGATATTTCCTCCAAATGTAGAAAGTGTTGATATTCACACCAAATACCAACAATGAAAGGACAAAATTTGAACTATGATAGTTCAAAGAGTCCCACCGAGTGTACCAAAAACTATTGTCAGATGATTTCACCCTAACCGAGTGTAGAACTCAGCTATCCTATGAAAGATGGGATCTCTTCAAGCTATGGGTTACCTACGGTGAAGATGAACCTATAGAGAGGGTTGGTTCCCTTGATGAACCTCCTAAAACTACTGCCTTGATCAAGAAAAGGGGTAGAAAAACTAAAATGAAAAGATTACAAACCCTAGGAGGCGATGCACCAATGGTTAAAACTTATACTATAGCCTCAACACACAACCTCTCTTAAAATCTTAGCAAGTCTTCACATGACTCAATGTTTTACATGCTCACACATCAATATTTCATAAGAAGGTCAATTGCTTACAACTTTAGAAGGAAAACCAAGAATGTTCTCACAACCAAAATCCTAGCATTCATGACACAATTTATGACCTAGATATAACATATATATTATGCTCAAATGTATTGGAATGAGACAACATATTTGAGGTCTAATCATTAATAAAAAAAAAATTCATCAATCACCCATACACACACAATAAAACAGATATTGAGAAGGTAAAATCACTTAATTTTATTGATTGCAAGGTGCTTCAAACTAGCTTCATACAAAAATTGAAAAAGTATATCTAAATTATAATACCATTCTTGACTAAAAGAACCTTCAAATATTACAATTCCAAAACCAATAATGAGCAAAGAACTCTCAAAAATGAGTTATAATCTACCTCTCGTACATAACACAAAAAGAAGAAAGGAAGAAATAACTCTAAAAGAGTTGAAAGCTTGCTTTATAGAAAACCTCTTCAGCTAACTGAAGTTTCACGTCATGGAAGATGTCGAGCTTGCATGATAAGTTGAACTCCCTCTGAACTAGAAATGAATCATGCAAAGTCTAGTGAAGAAGAGTTGACTTGAATTGCCGACCTCTTGACTTTTGCATGTCCCTTGAATTGTGCTTCAACTAAACTTGAACAACTACACTTTAAAATTGAATGATATTGATTGGAATGTTGATTTTAAACACTTTGCATGAGGTTTTCAACTTGTTGGGTGTACAAGGACAAAAAGCCTCTATTTTAGGACTTCAAATTGCCTCAAATTGCATGATTTTAGCCTCAAACTCCTCTCAACTCTAGTTGTAACCATGTGGGCTTCTTAAGTAGGCCTAAACTACTTGTAAGTGCACTAAAACTGATCATGTAAGCCACTTAAATTATGAATGTTCATGCATGATGATAAGCATGTGAGTTACTTTTGAAAAAGCTACTTGAAGATAATGAAGTGGTTAAAAGACAACCAAGGCATAAGATAACTCAAAGGATTATAATTGATGCATGTTTTTTAAAGATCATTCTATTGCTTGGATAACTTATTGTCTCCTTTGATCATCATAGGCTACAAAATTTAGACATATGCTCAAATTTGGACTATGGGCTCTGTCATGCTAGGTCTTCCCTTTCTCATGTATTGTTTGTCCTCTGTTATATGATTGTTTTGTTATCCTTTAACCATGGCTACCTGTTTCACCAAAAAGTGTATACCTTGTTTGATTTGGGAATAATTGATGATAAATTGGACTTAATGAGGCCTTGATTTAGTGTTGTGAGGTGTTTTACACATCCATATTAGGTCTTGGACCTTTGCAAACTGAATAAAATGCATTTAGTGATGTCTTGTAAAGGTGTTGTAAAGTGTTGTAAATGACTTTCACACTTTTCTAGACTCTTATTAAGAATTTAAGTCTAATGGACCCATTTTCCCCTTAATTCAATAATATAAAATGTATTTAATTGCATTATCACATCAATCTAGAAGGCTTGTAAATTAAACTTGACTTTAATCTAGTGTTGAAATGTGTCTTACACATTCACATTGGATGTTGTTCCTTTCTAGGCTATGTGGACCTCATTTTAGTGTTGCAAAGTATATTTAATCACACTTTCATATTGAATTCTATGTCCCAAGCCCCAATTGACCTTTACATCATCATTAATAGGCCCCTATGACCCCATATTG